>JAIUCV010000650.1:0-441223 GCA_026724425.1 Erythrophleum ivorense | reverse complement strand
TACTAAGGAATTATTTAGAAACACTTATAGGAAGTTTTTATGAGTTGGAATTGATGGATGGAAGAATCAAAGGCTCCTTATTGATGATTGAATTCATTTGCACATTCAAATAATTGTGGTTGTCTAATTAATGACCCTAATAACATCAAAGTTCAAATTTTTCTGTATTTTTTGAATATAGTTAGTTGTAATGACTTTCAACCTTGATTTATGATTATTAATTATGTCTTTAACCTTACTTACTATAATTTGAAGTTATAGTCGTTACACAAGTAGCCATGGATGTTTTAGAAATAATTTTGGACCATTTGAGACCCTTAGTAGACACCAAAAGAGCATTTTTGCAGCCCAATGTCAAGATCTGACCAAATGAACAAATTTGCCCATGAAATTTGGCATGTATCTAGATCTCATCTAGAGTTTTTTAGAAAGTTAAAGACCAGATTATTTGGAGCTCTATGGAATTAATTATGATTTTTTGAAATTGTCATTTTTTCTATTGTTATGGAATAAGCACTGTTCATATGGTGAGTTTCTTGAGATGCATCATTCAAGAGTCAAATGGTGTCCAATACTCATGAAATTTTATAGAAATAAATGAGACATGATAAAATTTCTATAGCCACTAAGATCATCCCAATTGGACATTTGAGCAGGGAGATATGAATTTTTGAAGTTCAATGATAGTATTAGTAGCGACAGGCGACCTTAGTTACTATTCCATTGATTTCTAGTAGCTAGACGCCCTTGTTATAGTCTGGAATTTTTTGTAGCATCAAGTAGATATCTGTAGTTTTCCAAAATGGTATAATGTACTTGATTTAGATTCATTTAGAATTGTTTATGATTTTTCAAAGTTCATGACAAAAAATTGAAATGCATACCCAAGGCTGCACACACAATTTTCATGTATATACCCCATTAGCTCGAGTTTTTGGTCATTTCTTGAGATGGTTATGAGTTGTATTTGTGTAATTAAATATGGGAATAAGATGGATGACTTCATATGGTCCATGGGACATGAAACAAAAAATTCATCTATGACGTAACGTAAAATAATCTATTATTTTATTACATTTCTTAAGTGTGTGGAATCAAGGAAATGCAAGTTAAATTGGCATGAGATGAGTTCCATAATTATGGTGTTACACCTCTCTCCTCTGGTTCAGAAGCTTCTATTCTATCTCGATGTGTTTGGGATGTATTAGCCTTGTTTTAAGAAGCAAGGAGGTGAGTTATAACATTTTCTATAATTCCCATTTTGCCCTTCAACTTCATTTTTCCTGTTTTCGCTCATTTTATCTCCTTTTTGAGAATGTCTTTTCCATATGAAAATTTAAATCCTTTAATTCATAAAATGTCTTTGCTTTCATCTAAATTGGATTCATAAAATCTCCTTTTTGAGAATGTCTTTTCCATATAAAAATTTAAATCCTTTAATTCATAAAATATCTTTGGTTTCATCCAAATTAAATTTAAAACCTTATTAGATTATTTAGTCAAAATTTTAGTCAATCGATAACCTAAAATGTACACCAGAGGGTTTTAGCCATTTTAGGGTTCCTATGGTTTTTAGGGTCTCTAAGAACCCTGAGAAACTTAATTTTTCCATTTAAAACTCCCTCTTTTTTCAAAAAGTTACCTGAAATTATGAAAATGCCACTCCTTTTTTGGGTAATTTTATTTAGCCATCTTGGCTCTGATTTTCAGGGCATCTTTAATTTTGTATTCTTACTTCTAAATGTTTAGATTATTATTCTAATCTTGTTTAGCATCTCATCATTTCATGTTGGGGTCTTCTTTTGTAATCTTATCAGTTTTGGTCCAGTTCTAAAGAGACCAGATATTACAAACATTAAGGTGGGGGAGTTGAGACAATCGATAGCTCGTATTGAAGGTCTTATGGTTAGCATGGCAATCAAAGTTACTTAACTTGCCCTGAACAATGATAGTGATGAATCCATTAAAACATCAAGTACAAATGGAAATTGTAAAGGTAACGGTTGTTTGTAAATCAGATTGTGCAATGGCAACCAATCTAGTAATTATGTTTTCCTAACAAAGATGTCTAGAATTTAATTTTTGAAGTTTGACTCTAATGATTTTTTAGGGTGGGCGTGTAATGCCTAGCCCCATAAATGGGCTAAATGTAGAGAATTGATTAATAACATTAAAATTTATCTTGCTTAAAACTTAACTAAGGTATGTAGTCCCAAAAATTCATATAAAATTTAAGCCTTACAGGTCCAGGTCAACTATCTTCCAGATTGAGTCGATTACAACCTATAACAGTATGTAGCTTGGACACTATAAGCCAAGGACCTTAAGTATGATAGAGGAGTCCAAGACAAACTAGAAGTAAAATTTCATTTTCCTGATTAACCTTCATATCTCAATATTTTGTCTTAATACTCGTACTAAGAAAGGTATTCCTCTATGAAACAATTCATCATCAAACCTTGGAGAACTAGAGCCACACCAAGTTAGATAATTCTATTAGTCTTTGACTTAGTCTAGTTAGAGTTATCAGTAGCCTTTTAATATTGATCATAACCCAAATAATTAACAAACTTTCTTCACACTTAAAGTGGACTCTAATCGGCTATTCAAGAGCTAGAAAGATCACTAGACAATTTAAGATCCCTATGTGGCTACACAAGTTTAGGTATGAAATCGCAAGCATGCAACCCAATTTCCTATTATCCCAATATCACCTAATGATCAAAGAGAAATATAAACCTAGAGGGAATCAATACTTTAAATAACATAACTATTGGGAAGTAATAACCAAGATAAAACCACAAAATACCAAATTATGAATCCTTGTGCTACTAATTACATTAAACTACCCAAGGACCATTCCTAAAACAATAGCAAATCTACCCTTACTATCCTAAAAATATTCAAGGGTACTCAATAGCTCTTATTCACCTAACTGGGGGCTTAATAGGTGTAAGATGGAGGTGCTCGAGGGATGAGACAAGTCAAAACCATGCAAAATAGCGAAAACCCAAAAGCCTAGGCAAAATATGGCCTATGCTAATTAACACAAGGGGTGTGTTGTGCCTAGAAAACTAGTGCCATATTAGTTTTTTATTGAACTTCAAGAGATAGTTTGAGGGCTTTATCCTACTTCAATTCCTACTAAATTTGTCATGATATATGGATTCTAATATCAAGCTAAAATTCACATCAATACTCACTTATTTGGACCCTCAAGTGCATACATCTCCAAAATTGCCTCGCTTAGGCTTTAATTTCCAAAATTGGTATTTTAAGTGTACCAATTGGCATTTTGGCCTTCTTTAAGCCTAACCAACTATCCATAAGCAAATTTTAATAATTTAAATCATCCTAAAATGTTATCACTAAGATCCAAACCTTATTAGATAAAAATTTAATTTGATGACCTCCCAAATCACCCATACCAAAGGAAAATGGTTTCATTATACCAATGACTAGCAAATTTGGTCACACCCTTCCATTGTAACAACCAGAAAAAGAAAAGAAAAGAAAAGAGAAAAGAAAAGGGAAAGAAAAGAAAAGCTGAAAATTTTCGAAGGCTGAAAATTTTCTAAGTCTGCTAGCTACAGCCTAGCTATAGCGAATGTACCTGTTCGCTATAGCAAGAAATGGGCTAGCTATAGCGAGAGAGCCTTCTTGCTATAGCGAAAATGCTTCTAGCTATAGCGAGTGCGGGCATTCCATACAAAATCCAGGGAGTAGCTCGCCGTAGCGAGAGCTATAGCGAAGGCAAAGGTCTGGGACTTGCACGAGCTCACCGTAGCGAGGGTTATGGCTCGCTATAGCGAGGGTGAGTCTGGAAAAGCGTAAAAAGAGAGATTTTTACTTTTTAAAGAGTCTAAACTCTTCCTTTCTCTTAGAACCGACCTAAGCTTCGACCAAGGAGAGAGAAGAGAGCTGTGGAGAGAGAAAGAGACCTAGAGAAGCAAGGAGATCAAGCAAAGAGGTAAGTAATCTTGAGATTTCCCTAGCTTTTCTCCTCCTTTTGCTTTCTCTTTCTATGGTTTTAGAAGTTAATATGGGTTAGGTTCAGAAGAGGGAAGTGGGGAAAACTACTCTGGAAGAAGGGTAGAACTCATATATCTTCATTTCTTCTTCCTTGCTTTCTTCTTGGAGAGCTTGAGAGAGGAAGGAGAGTGAGTAGAGTTCTAGAGAGAGAATCCCTAGATCTGCAAGGGTAGTGAGGGTTTACTTTGATGAAGAGCCCCTTTAGCTTTATGAGAGAATGATTTGGTGCTCTTTGTTATGCCTAGGCTCAAAGGAAACAACTCCATCTAGTTGTGAGTGTGAAATCAAGAAGGGAGAAGATAAATCGAAAGGGAAGACTTGTGTAATCCGATAAGGTAGCTCTCTACTCTTTTCTTGTTACATTCTTGGTTGTGTAATAGTCATTATATGTTGTGTATGTGCTTGTATGATGAGATATGCCATTGATTTTGCCTTGATGCATTGGTACCACTATGCTTATGATATGAATTGTGAAAATTGCTCGGGTGAGGTAGTGCCGAAAGTCCCTTGAGACGGGTGAGGAGGAGCCAAAAGTCCCTAAACCAAGGGTGAGGCCGATCCAAAAGTCCTAAAGCTCGGGTGAGGCTAGACCAAAAGTCCCTAGAGCCTATTCTTGGCATTGACATGATAATCATGGCATGAAACACATATGTTGTGTTATTGCGACTTGTATGCATGCTTGACTAGTTATATGCCTTGATTGCATCTTGAATGAGTATGAGCTATTGAGATTCTCCCGAATCTCACCCCCTTCCCCTCCCATCTTACTATCCAGGTGGTGTTCAAGGAGAGGCAAGCATACCTCATGGAGCCTAGTAGAGCATAGTTAGGAAGATGTATAGCTTTTTGGTTCTTTTGATGTATAAGGTGCCAAAATGAAGATGCACCTATCATTTTTGAGTTGTAACTATATGAGCATAGGTAGATACATGTATAAATGATGTATGGATTGTGTAAAGAGTTAAAGTAATGAGAATGTAGAATTTGGCCCTTTGAGGCTTATATGAAACGATGCATTTTCTTCCATAGCATAGTGAATTTGGAATGTATGATGATTTGGGTTACTTAGACATTTCATATATGCTATGTTTGTACTTTTAAACTTGCCCAAAAGAGGTTAGAGCATGTGGGAGGTCATTTAGACCCATTTTGAACCACATGGGGTGCCAAAACTACCAATTGGGTGAGCTCCGTCAAAGTATGACCGGATGAGCTCTTCTTGGTATGAAATTTGGCATGCCTCTAGAGTCTATTGAGAGATTCTTGAGAAGCTAAAGTGGGTAATATTGGAAGGTCTAGAGAATATTTGCCGAATTGTTGAAGTTGGGAAATTTCAATGGTTTGGTCATGGTACTGTGCATTAAGTCCGAAAATGGAACTATGTCATTCATAGACCAAATGGTGTCCAATTGTCATGAAATTTTGTGAGAATAATCTATATATCCACAGTGACCTGTACCAACTGGAAGCACCTTAATTGGATGTCTGTAGAGAGAGAAACGACTTGCTGAAGTTCTGTATCAGCATCAGGGAAGTTTCTGACCTTCGTTACTGTTCCATCGGGTTTCGAGGTCTTAGAACTCCTGAACTGATTTTTCTCCTCTATTTAACATCTGTAGCTTTCCAAATTGGTATAGTTTGCCCAGATTGGATTTTTGTGGAATTAATTACGAATTTCTGAAGTTCATGACAGTAAACTGCACCAGTATCAGGGACAGCCGGACCTCTGTGTCTCTTTCGATGTCAAAGATGGTCTAAACGTTGAGATTGTAGTTGGGAGTTATTCTTAACGTCAATTTAACATCCCAAGCTTTCCAGAGAGCTATGAATTGCTTGATTCCCATTTTTCTAGAATTAGTTATGATTTTCCAAATTTGAAGCCAGAAATCTGACTTATGGGCTCATTTGAAAAAATGCAATTTCTTGGTTTTTGGCTTCATATCCGTAGTTTGTGAGTTGTTTGAGACTATGTACAAGTTGTATAAATGGGGTTTGAGTATGGAATGTGGATGATGGATTCACGGGACCCACGGGATAAAATATGACCGGTTAAACCCCGACTTTAAGTAGTAAAATACCACGGTTTCGGTCATTTTTCTGGGAAATCATATGGAATCAAGCCTAGAGGGAGACGAACTAGAGTGAGGTTAATATGGTGTTACATCCATAACATACCATAACACTCTAGATAAATCTCAATAATAGAATTACACTAGTATGAGCCATGTAGTACCACTTTTATGTTGAAACATAATCTTCAACCATCTCAAACCCATTTTTTGCACACCATATCAAACCTAAAACATGGAGTTCAACTCAAATTCACCTTGAACCTATATGAACATAATACTATCATCCAAACGAATTGGCTTAATCCTTAAAATCTCAAAAGCAATAGAAATACGCAAAGTGGCTAGACAAAGCCTATACTTCCCACTAAAGCTTAAAGATTATCACTTATACCATTAGTCACATATGCTAATGGTTTGATCATTAATCCCATACAAATGCCAAGTTACTCATTGATTGACTTTACACAACTCATCAAAGGCCAATCAAATACCATCTAACCATTCCTATTATAATTAACCTTACACTTGGCATTCTTGATTTAACTTGGCATTCATATTCATCTTATGTCAAAACTACAGATAAGGATTGTTCAACAACCTTACAATTCTTTTATAGCTTATCAAATGCCAAGGGAATGTAATATATTACCATAACATAGCATAACATAAAAATTAGATAGAGAAGGGATAGTTACTACTGTTGCACCATCACATATCCTATGTTATAACTTACAATATTAAAGAACCTTGTACTACTAACAGAAGACCTTGTCAACAAAGTTTCATATTTCACAGTGTAGAATATAAGATTTTGTCTACAAGATCTTACTAGACTTTATAGCTGCATCTACTCTATCATTTTTAACCAAACTTAGGGAATTCATATATAAACCTTAAAATGGTCTCTCTAACATCAACAAAGCATAGACCATTGGTCTAGAGTAATTCCCAAGATTATGATAATTATTTTCATGCAAAAATAGTTATCAAAGTTACCTTTACATGAAAATCAACATTTCTATCAATACTATCGTCAGGTTGAATAGAAGGTTACTTATTTGCTATTATCATATAGGTACAAAATAAAGATTTCAAAATAACCCTATATTCTTAAGGCTAAAGTCATGTTTCAACATTTTACATTATTTAGAGGATGTACAAGACTAGCTACAGAATAACACGTAGTCCACTAATTTGCTTATTTATTTTTTACTTGTTTGGCTCCGTTTATGGTATAACTACTACCTAGAAAATAGTTAGCCTTGTAATAAGATAAAATCCCAATAGATAACAATGTATTCAAAGATTATACATATAAATAGCACTGACCACTATCCAGGATACATTATATGCATAATTTAGTGTAGGAGCACGTAATATCTCGACAGCAGCATATATTTGTTCGTTAGGCTAATGTGCTTTGGTCATTGGCCAATAATAGTGATCTAGTACTCATAAGACTCACTTTAGTAGACATACATGCAACTGTACATAGCATAGAAAAATTTAGGAATTATTTAGTGCAATTTTGTACATAAACAGAAAGAATATAGTGTTAACTACCTGTTCTGTTACTATTGTTTTGTCAAGTTATTCTTTAGCCTTTGTTGTTATAATTGTTTCCTTAAAATTCCAATCATATATTGCCCTAAATTAGAACAAGTCATAATCAATATTTGAATTTTAATTAAGTTACTAATTTCCTGAACGTAACTCCTAATTCCCTTCCGTTAGTTGGAGATTGGAATTCCTAATTTGGAATTAATCATATTTTCATTTCCTTTTATCCTCATTAATTTAATATCATTTGAATTACTCATGTTGAGTTCAAGGCCTTAAGGTCTAGCCCCAAATCATTATTTGTGTGGCAATTTAGTCCCTAATACTAGTTTTCGTAGCCTCGGTACATCCATTTCAAATTATAGCAAATATATATATGTACTTTGTATAATATTCACCTACATCGTTCCATCTAGTGTCTAAATGTCCCTCATAGTTACTACCTTTTGTGATATTTCTCTAACCCAATTTAAGATATCCCTGAAGTGCTATTGTCATGGCTAACTAAGTGTATATGATTTTCTTTCCAATTCACTCTCACTCTTGGCCTAATTGGTTTCAAAAGGAATGATTTAAGCACTCACCTTCAAATATCTGTGGATTCTTCCCAAGCCCCTTTAGTACTTGTTTCCTTAAGGTTTTATGGCTGTCCTACAATGGTAAAGTGTTCTAATTTAGAATTTCAACTAGGTGGAACGAAAGCAAATTAGAGATAGATTAGATTTTCTTATCCTTACCTTGATGAAGTCCCTTGCACCTACGGTTTATCCTTTCTCATTCTTCATTTTCCATGGCTGACTCGAGGCATTTTTCTCTCCGTCTTACTAATACTCTGAGTTCCAATGAATCTAAAGTAGTAGAAGTCTTTGCAAATGCCACCACATGCTTCCTAATTGAGATGAAAGCAATGAAAATGGGTAGAAAAATATTAATTTCTTCCATTCACTGTTTGTGGCATGCTAGGTGTCACCATCTCCATTCTTTTTTCCTTCCAAGTCATGTTTTTAACTTGCAATGCATGACTCCTCCTGGTTGAACACATAATTGCAATTAACTGAATGCTATTTATATATATTTTGCATGGTGAAGCATGAGGTGTATGTGTTTTGTTTATTGAATTTTCTTCTCCCTTATAGACCTACACCACCATTCCATATAGGTGTCTTCATCTTATATTTTTTAAGCCATTCAATTACATGCAATTTCCTATCAATTCACATGGCTAAATGGAGACTAATGCCTTGACCAAATAACTAATGCATATGGTGAATGAGTGGACTGTCAATGTGTCACCTTTTTGTCCTTATTATCCCTTGATTTGTTGGTTTCTTCCTACCCTACTTGTTTGGCCATGTATGTACTAATAATTCCAAGACTCATTCCAAGATTTATGTAGGTTTTTGCTTATGACATACACGGCTAATTAGAGGGCTTGCCACTTAACTGAATACCCATGCTCAGATATATTCCTATATGTGAAGATAATGGAGCCTTATGATAATAATGACTGCTAATTTGTCTTGACTCATGACTATATGCTTCAATGCTAAATGAATTGCCAAGCTAATGTCTCAATAAGGCTTCCTAACATATGTCTTCATCTCTAGTCTTAATTAAATCCATTAACTCCTAATTAACATTGGTTAATTCCCTAATACTTATTTAAGGTTGTTCCTTGATATTCTTCTTTAGCTAATTTGGTTATGTTACCATTTATAGAAAATTTAGAATGTGACAACTACCTTTTCACATCCTTTTCTTATAAATGTGAAAAGGTAGTAACTTTTTTTATAAATGTGTGTGGCTACCACTCTTAAAATGCACACGATCATAACTTTTTTTATAAATGTCACAACATACGCATTTCCAAGAACACAATCACAGCACTAATGCATAAGTAGGAACATGTTCATAGCTTTGGTTGCCCAGACATGATCATGATCCACAATCTCCTTGAGCACTATCATAGCTTTGTGCAAGATCACGGCACACATGTATATATATACGGGAGCATGATCATAGCTCAATGCATGATCATGGTACTTATGAATAATCAAGATCATGATCACAGCTCCATTGACTTAGACATGATCACAGTTTATGGTATATCACAAGGATCAATGGTCAAACTCATTTTCACATCACATAAATATATAAACATGCAACCAATATGATATTACTACAAATATGAGTGGAATTAAAGCTCAGTTACCCTTCAAAGATTCTTTCCACTTCTTACATAGCTACCGACATGTCTTAAGTTAGCATCCCAATATAACACAATCATATATCATCAAAACACTTCATCAATACAAAGAAAATCTATACCTCCAGTGAAGTGAAGTCTATAAAATCAACAATTCACTTTATTGGGCCTCTAAAATCACTAATCTTTAACCTCTAATGCCACAATCTTATGCTCTCCCAATACACATACCTTAAAGCCCATTAATAAATCACCAAATTCATAATTGAAGGGTTCTATAAATAGTCACCAAATCATAAAATATTTGGATTAAAAAGAAGAGAAGAAGGAATATATTAATTTTTCTTGAAGTTACTTGAGCTAAATCTTTTAAAATTTCCTTTTTAATGGGTACAAAATGTCATATCTAAACCTCTTTCTTCATCTTTGCATTTTCTCCTTTAAGCATTATGTGAATCATGCGTCTAAGAGTTTAAGTGTGAAAAATGTGAGAGAGAGAGAGAGAGAGAGTGTGTGTGTGGGTTAACTTTTAGTGAGTTGGGTTATGGGTCAAGAGTCTAAATGAGTTATAGGCCAAGCGGGTCTTTGCTTATTTCTTTAGATCTGGATTTTATAAGATGGGTTTTCTGCTTTTAAAACCAAAAGAATATAGGATCTCATGTTAAAATTATTTCTAACTCCATTCAATTAAATCTTATAGTGGATAATCTTCAATCAATTTTCTTAAGGCAAATTTTCTTAATTTCCCAAATTGATTAATTGAGCCTTAAAAAATTAAATAATTTTCTCTATGATCTCACAAACCTCTATTTCTTTATATAATCTTGTAAAATCCCAATTTCTCTATTTTTCACAATAAATTCCTTTTTCCTAAAAAAAACTAATTAAATCCTTAATTGAATTAATTTCCTTTGAAATCTCAATTTAATAATTTTTCAAATATGACATTCTTTCCTACTTTTAGGAATTTTGGGCCTAAAATTCACATGCCTTACTCAACTTAATTAAATTAATTTCCTCTAAAATCACAATTTAATAGTTTTATGGGTGTTACATTCTTCTATTCTTTTGGGAATTTTATCTCTAAAATTCACATGCCTTACTCAAATAATCTCTCTCAGAGATAGTTCCCTTCTTCTAATTGTCTACCCTTAGTACCTAAGTAGTTTAATTAGAATTTTCTTGTAAGGTTATAAGTCACACTAGTAACCAATTAACTTAGTAGAATAATTGTCATGATTTTTTCTTCCACACTTACACTAAAGGTGGATTTTTCTCCTAATGAGGACTTAACTTGAGTATTTTCTCTAACTAATACATCAATAAATGCGCTATTTTATTTTATTTTTCTTCTTAGTTATAGATTTGTTATTCTCTTTTGACTTGGAGGGACCACTATGTCATTTCTTCCCATGCCTTTCTCACTAACTTCTTTCTTGTTGAAACTAAGTTCCATTAGATCAACAAGTTTTCTACTATCTAATTTGTTAAATGAATATTCGACACTAATTCCAATAATCTTGTCATCTATCTTATCTAATATTTTAGAGTGCCCAATCTTAAATACTCGATAGAATACATATTCAACCTTTTACACTTCTTTATCTAATGGTTGTGGATAACATTGTGTTTGCACTAAGAGCTTCTAAGGGATTAACATTTGCTAGGCCTACACCTTCAACAAAAAACTAAGAATAATTCATTATTGCATGTCTTATAGTTAACAAGAAATTTGAAATCTCATAAGAATAGAAAACCAAAGAATCTCTAGTTCATTGATCTTATCAAGGTTCAACCTTTAAACTCTCTCAAATAGTCTTTAGTCTTTTACCAATCTATCCTTCAATGAGATAATTTCTTAACTTTCATTCATAACATCCTTTATTAACTAGAGATATTATCTATCACATCACTTGATCTTCCCACTACTTATCTATAAACTACTACAAGTCACAAAACCTTGTTAATGGGTAGATATGTTTACCTTCAAAATCAGAGGCTTAAGAGTTGATCCATATAAACTTCTATTCGATTCATCATAAAAACTTCAAAAATGTTATGTAGTAGCCCTAACATCTAATCATGGTAATTATGGTTAAATATGCGATTAATGATTAATGATCAAGGTTTACAGTCATTACAATTAAATTCATCGTGAAAATATAGGGAAATTTGAACCTTAATAATATTAGGGTCATTAACTATACAACCACAAATGTGAGAAGGCATAAGAGAAATTGTACTATCATGAAGGGTTTATGATTCACCCATCCATCAATTCCAATACACAAAAACCTCCTACAAGTGTTCCTATATCATTGCCTAGCATTACTATTGGAGAAATTGAGGTTTCTAGGCTAAAGGTAGGAGTTTGGGAACCTTTATCGCGACTTGAAATTCTCTCGCCACGGCTAAGTTAGTTACTAGAACTTAAAAACTAAGTTTTTCACTCTGCACCGCAGCCCCGACTTTCTGCGCCATGGCTAAGTTACTCTCGGGAATCTTATTGGGCAACTTGTATGCCGCGATAAGTTGGACCCTTGCCGAGATGAGCCTACGTGGCGCCACGATGGAGATACCTCCTGGACCTATTGTTCGAAGTCCCGCGATTCCTGCCTCAATAGGATACACTTGCACCATGGTGAGACTAGCTACTGGACACTCTTTACTTAGTTTCCTCGACTTGAGCCGCAGTGAGACATGTTGCACCGCAGTGAGTTTGCTCTTTCTCACCTTCCTTGGGTAACATTTTTGCTTTGTGCTATGACAAGATTCCTCATGCTGCGGCTCTCCTCGCCTTTATCACACTCCTGGTTACGGTGAATGTAACACCTCAAAAATTAATTAAGGTGTTAATTATAGATTTAGGTTAATTAAGAATAATTAATATAGAATGATTGGGTAAGTTAAGTGAATGAAAATTTTAGAGAAATAAATTATGAATATAAGTTTGGGATTTAATTGAGTTAGAAACCTCATCTGTGCCTAAATTAAATTAAGTAGGCCAAGGTTAGGAGGTAATGGAGGCCTAATAATTTTAGGTATAGACCCAACCATTTGTTATGAGACTTGGCCTAAAAGAGAGCACCTAGTGATGGCCCAATTCAATTTAATGAATTAGAGACCCAAGACCCAACTTCCATAAGCTCTTATAAATGGCCCAATGACCCTTTGCAGACTTAAATCAATTGAGTTCTTCAAACTTGGCCAAACCCAATTAAAATTCTGCAGCCCAACATATGAAAGCTAGCCCAACAAGGCTTAAATATGAAACCCACTTGGTATTGGACCTTTGTGTCAGCCCATGACCCATATTAGACCCAACTTAAAACCCTAAAAACTAACTTAGCCACCCCCATTCTGCAAAAACACAAGAAACAAAAGGGAAATTCAGAGGTCCAAAGGGGAGGCTAGGGTTCTTGACATATTTCCACCATTTTTTACTTCTGGAGCAAGATTCAGCTAAGGTAATAGTTGTATAAATTAATCCCCTTCTTTTTCTCTTTATTTTGGCCTGATTAGTTTTTCATTTGGAATATTTTCACCATACCCAAAATCTAAAATGTGGTTGTTGGGATTTTCTTAGTGAAATTTCGTAAGTTGGGGCTGAGAGTGTTATTAGGTAAGTATAAACTCTTCATTTTAATGCTTTCTCTGCTAGTTTGAGACCCCTATAGCGGATTTATAATATGGGTATTGTTTTTATACGAATTTACTCAGAATTTGAGGTGTTATTTTGAGATTTCTGGGGTAGGCTTAACCAAATACAAATTTGGTTTTAGTGGTAATTAGGTAAGTGTTTCTGAGTTGTCCTATATATCTTAACTCTTTAAGTGATGGGTTTGTTGATACAAATTATGATTAGAGATAGCAATGGCTTGGTTTTATGTCCATAGGCTGAAGTAGCATTCAATTAGCTCTTAGAGGTGGCTACAAGTGAGGTAACCGGGACTATATTAATTCTATGCATATATCTGCTTTAATTTCATATTTGTTGTACATGAATGATTTGAAATGCTAAATGAATTGGTTGACTATCTATTGTATTGTGTTTGAACCTTGTGAGTCCATGGTGGAGTTGTGGTGCAACTGCCACTCATACATGTGCTTCGATCGGGCACTAGGTTATGATTAGACCCTAGATACACTGAGCCCTAGTTGTACTCATTGGGGAGTGGATGCCGTGGACGGGCCTCTCCCAGTGTTATTGCCCTTTAACATGTGAAAATATGATTGCTAGTATGGGATGATAATTATAGTAGCCTAACCATTTCCTTTACTAACATAACTGATATGATTCTGATGTTGATTTTGATTCATGCATATATGTTAATTAAATTGGATTATATGAATGAAAATTTCCTTGGTTACTGATATTCGCATCTCACCCTGTTTCATGGGATTATACTTTTAGGTGAAGGTTCTTCGGGTAAGGATAAGGGGAAGTAAGTGGATGAAAATCCATGAGCTCCAATCATGTAGGGAAAAGGCTACACTTAAACTAGTTTAACTAAAATAGATACTAAATTTTGTATCCTTTTTGTATTGCATCATCATGTAATCATGTTGTCAAGTGTAGGAGTCTGTATTTTGATAATATAGCATGTATCTATTGAGGAGTAGGCCTTACTTTAATTTGGTATTGGATGTATGAATTTATGATATCTACTGTGAACCTTGTTAAGCTTATGACATGATTTACCATTTGGGCACTATAATTATGTGACACATTAGATGTAGACCTGAGCTAGTGATGCAAGAAATCTTTCATAAAATATATATATATATTTGAATAATAATTGTTGGTAGCTTATGAAATTCTTGCTGTCATTAATCTATGGATTTGCTGACATATGGTAGCTGGATGAGTAGAAATTAGTAGTTAAGTTTTGAATTGGTAATGGTAAAATAGTTAAGTAAATAAGATAGATAAATACCATTTGAGTCGTATAAAATAAGGGGAAGTGGTCCTAGGGTGTTCTTAGGAAGAGAATTGGAGTGCATGAGATGAAATTTGGGAGATGTAGTTGCAGGAGGGAGTTATGCTGCGGCCTGGAGAGTGACAATGGCAAGGGCCGTCGCGGCTTAAAGCGAAAATGTTGCCCAGGGAGGGTGACAAGAGAAAACTCACCATAGCGCAACATGTCTCGCCATGGCTCAAGTCGAGGAAACTTGGTAAGGAGTGTCCAGTAGCTAGCCATGCCACGGCACAAGCATATTCTGCCAAGGCGAGAATCATGGGACTTCGAATAGTAGCTCCAAGAGGCATTTTCACCACGGCACCATGTAGATTCGTTGTAGCGATGGTCAGCCATGGCGAAACCTGTGAAGATAAAAGAATGAACCTGAGAGTAATTGCCTGCAGTGCAAAGACATTTAGCAGTGACCAACGGTCCTAAACTCTCATTCTAACCTAAAAATCTTGGTGTTTCATATTGTAACCTCCAGGGATGACTTAGAAACATTGATGAAAGATTCTTGTGAGTTGGAATTAATAGGTAATAGAATCAAAGGCTTATAAATGAGTGTTTGTTTCTCTTGTAATTATTTGGTTGATGACTCTAATAACATTAAGAATCAAATTTCCTTTACATTTCCAAATGTAATTAGTCATAATGTCTTGTAATGTTGATTTATGGTTATTAATCACGTATTTTACCTTAATTACAACGACTAGAAGTTAGGGTCGTCACAGCAAAACTTTCCTAGTTGTGGCGTAACCCCCTCCTGCAACTACATCTTCCAAATTTCATCTCATGTACTCCAATTCTACCTTTAGAGATACTCTAGGACCACTCTATCTTAATTTGTGGAGCTCTAATAATTTTCATTTACTTAATTTACCCAACATATCTGTCATTACTAGTTTAAGACTTAAGTGTTAATTTCTACTCCTCCAACTACCCTATATCAGTAAGTTCATAGAGTAATAACAACAAGAATTCATGAACTATTAACAATTATCATTCGATACATATTCCATTAGAGATTCCATACATCACTAGTTCAAATCAACATCAAATGCATCATATGATTATATTCCCAATAGTAGACCATATCATAAATTTGATAAAGTTCATACATTCAATACCAAGCTAAGATGAGGCCTAACTCCTCAATAATACATCCTAAGTAATCAAAATACAAATACTTACACTTGGCAATATGACTACATAATGGTGCTATATAAAATAATAGTAAAATTGCATCCACTCTACTCAGATCAGCCCAAGTGTAGCCTCCTCCACACATGGCTAGAGCTCATGGATTTTCATCCACTTACTTCCCCTTATCCTTACTTGAAGGGCCTTCACCTGAAAGTATGAACCAATGAAATGGGGTGAGATACAAATCTCAGTAACTAAGACAAATTCCATTCATATATTCTAGTTTAATTAACATATATACATGATTTCATATAAGCATAAAAAAATATACTAACTATATTAGTAAATGAAATAATTAGGCTATATATGATTATTATCCTATACTAGCAATCACAATTCCACATGTTAAAGGCCAATAACATTGGGAGAGGCCCGTCCATGACACCTACTCCCCAATGAGCACAACTAGGGCTCAGTGCATCTGGGGTCTGATCACAACCTGATGCCCGATCGAAGTACATGCACAGGTGACAACCGCACCACAGCTCCACCATAGACTCACAAAGTCCAATCACATGTAACAAATAGCTAACTAATTTATTTAGCATTCAAAATCATAATCATGTAGCAAATACAAAATTAAATAGACATATGCATGGAATTAACATGAACCCTTGTTACCTCACTTATAGATAAGTTGGGAAGCTAACAGTAGTACCAAAATCCTCTTATAATCATAATATCAAAAAATTATCACTTTATAACAGTCCATCACTATCCCATTCATCATTTATGACAATAACCCAATACTCAAAGAATTAAACTACCAATAGTTACCTAAGGGACACATACTCAATCACCAAGAGCCTCTAATTTCGGGTTTTGCCTTCCCTAGACCAGAAACATCAAAATATCACTTCAAGCCCTAAGAAAATTCGCATAAAATTAAGGCCCATACTATAAATCTACTTGGGGGTCTTAAACTAGTAGAAAATACATCAAAATGAAGAGTTTATACTTACCTAATAATACTCCCAGCCTCAACCTAAGAAATTTCACCATGGAAACACTAAATAGCAAGTTTCAGATTTTGGGTGTAGGTGAAATGTTCCAAATGAGAAGCCAATTAGGTCAAATCAAAGAAAAAGAGGAGAGGATTAAGTTATATAACTATTACCTTAGCTGAATATTACTCTAGGAGTGGGAAATGATGGAATTTTACCGCTAACCCTAGCCTCCCCTTTAGACCTCCGAATTTATGTTTGTGTTTCTTGTGGTTCTGTAAAATAGAGGGGTGGCTAAAATGATTTTTAGGGTTTAAGTTGAGTCCTAAATGGGTTATGGGTTAACCCACCAGCCCAAGGACCTATTGGGCTCCCACTAGTTGTTGGGCTAAGGTTTTGATTTGTTAGGCCAATTACAAGAGTTTAGATTTTTAGTTGGATTAAGTCAAGTTTTTAAGAGCCCATTTAGTTAAGATCTGTATAAGGGATGTTGGGCCAATTATAATTGCTTATGTAAGTGGGGTCTTGGGCCCATATCTCACTAAATTAGTTTGGGTCATCACTAGGTGCTCTCTTTTGGGCCAAGTCTCACATTAAAAGGTTAGGCCTGCACCTAAAATCACCTCTATTAATCTCTAACCATGGCTTATTTAATTTTAATTTAGGCCTACATGAGGTTTTTAACCTAATTAAATCTCAAACTTATATTAATAATTTATCTATCTAAAATTTCTATTCACATAACTTGCCCAATTACTCCATATTAATTATTCTTAATTAACCAAAATCCATGATTAACACCTTAATTAATTTTGGGGTGTTACATGTTAAAGTTAAGTCACTCATTTCTATTATTCATACTTTCAACTCCTGTAAGAATTCATCTTTTTATCACTTTTGCTTGATTTACTTATAGGAATTACTTATTAGAAGGGTAACTTTAACCTTGATTCCTTGTAGGAACAAAAATATAGTTGACTATCTTATGATGAAGTTGCAAAAATCCTATTTAGAAACTTACTTAGATGGTTGAAAATCAAGTTAACTTAATTCTTTAAAATCTTAATAAATTAGTGAATCAAGTTAATAAAAGTATAGTTTCCAACTAAACTAGAATATGAAAATATCAAGAGTCATTTCTTATTAAAATCCCTTCTCTAAGGACCTTTTTGTTTAACTTCCCAACTTCCCTTTCAAAAATACCCTTTTTAGTTTCAAACATAGAAGAAGATGCTAGACAACACATTAAAGGCAAGAATCATTAGTGGGACTCTGACTATTCTTCTTATTTATCATGATGCCCACAACTTCAGGGGGTCAAATTTAAGGCTGCCCTTATCTACAAGACAATTACTATTGTCCAATTTGCCACTCTTGGCTAATGACTTTCCTTGCTCAACTACACCTTCTATCTTGCCTTATTGTCTTACATGGGCTAGCTTAGCTTCGTAACTTCCTTATCCCTTAAAATAGTTATTTTTCATTCAAAAATGAACCTTATTTTTATAAAATTCTTCAGTGTTGAGTTACCCCTCCTTGTATGCCTAATCTAAGCATGTCTTGAAAGCAATGTCTAATTCCTTGGAATCTTCACAATCACTCTTATTCTTCCATCATCAAAGGTAAAGAGGGCTACGAATTAGCCATAATTCCATTTACCTTGCACAATTTTGAATTAACTATAATTTCTAAGCATAGGGAATCTTTGATCATAATAGCTTCTTATGCATAATATAAGGTTAATAAGGTCCACTTTGAATCTTCCATTAAAGTCCCTTTTTAAGAAAGCCTTTCTTAAGCTATTATACCTCCACCAACATTCTATATTAGTACAACCTTCATGCTTTCTACTCATCCATGTCTTTTATAAAGGCATACAAACTATTTCAATACATCTATAATGGATGGACAAAGGGATCACAAAATTCTTATAGTCAAGGGTAACATTGGACATCAAATCATATATATAAGTGGTCATCCACTTTCCATGCTTCTCTATAGTTCCATAACTGCTTACTGAAGTTCACCACCTTACTTACTATGGTAACCATATTAAGTTTATCTTTAGTGAAAACTATCCTTGTATTTTAATCATTCCCAATTCTGTCCTACTTACACACATATATACATATATGCCCATATGCATCATTTAGTAAGACCTTCGCATCCATTAATTGCTATGACAATCAAGCATGGTTTCTAAGACTACCCCACTTGATTTATTTTAAAGCCCAAATCCTCTAAGATTACTCAAGCCTTTTCTATTATAGTGATGGTTGTTTAGCAACGCCTTATACTTAGGTTTGTTTATGCCTTTGTCACTACTCCTGGAATCATTGTCACTTGCATCTCATTCACTTACCATTGTGGAATTAGTTCCATAATTAACATTTCTCTCCTTCACATCATGGCTACACTTGACTCATAAGGAAACCACCAAGTTCTCAAGAATTTGACCTTAAGTATTTGCCACTCATTGCATTATCACTAAGTCATAAACTTTACAAGATAGTGGGAGATTAATCTTCTCAACTAATTTAGTATGTTACATATAAGGTTGGATATATATCCTTTATCACATATTTTGAATTCCTAAATACCTACACTCTATCTTACTCCTTCTATTTCACCTCTAACCACTGAACTGTGTAATGTTTGGTTTTCGTAAAAACAACAGAAATATATATGTTTTAAAAGTAAGTCCTCTGAAATGAATTGGTTAAGGCCTAAAAAAATTAGGATAATAATCGAGACATCAAGTAATGAAAATAAAAGGCCAAGTGTACTTTAAAATAGAAGCTAAAATAACTAGATGGATTTTAATGAAATTATTATGTAACATAATAGCATTTTCGTAATTTCAAATAATTTTTAAAATATTCACAGAAGGGATTTTTAAATGAAAATTTTGAGTTTTTCAGTGTTCTCAGAGGCCCTAAAACCATGGGAAGTCCTGAGACAGTTAAAATGCCTTCGGTGTACATTTTCTAATGTCGATTGACTCAAACTTTGACTTTTTCCTTTGGAAAGATTTTAGCTCCAAATTGAGTGATTCCACAGGCATTTTATAAGATTGAGAACTTAAATTTTATGATGAAAAAGATGGTACTAAAAAAGGAGCCAAAACAGACTAGAAAGGAAAATGGCAAGTTTATGGGACATAAATGAAATTTCTTTAGAACAATTGTCTCTCCACTTATATATAAGTCATGCCCTATCCTTCTCCTCCTAAACTAACTTCATTTCTACCCTAAAATAGAGAGGAGACCTAGAGAGTGAGGTACACAAGGGAGGAGGAGAAAGGATAAGAAAAATCAAGTGAAAGGTATGGAAATTCATGGATTTTCTTAGGTTCTCTTTATTAAACTCTTTCTCCTCCTTCTTCTCTTCCTTTCCATAGATTTATTGAAGCTTTTGGGTTTATTTTGAGGTTAGACTAAAAGGAGAATTTTTGAGTTTGGAGAGGAGAATTTAAGCAAGGAAAAAGCATCTAAGAAAGGCTAGGAAAACAACGTATTTTACTACTTTCATACTTGATCTTCCTTGTTCCTCTTCTTGAGTATTTAGCCCTATGTATGGACAACCAAGAAGAGTTGAGTTTTTAATCAAACCAAGGGCGAATCTTAGGAAAATGAGTGAGGAGAATAAGAATATGTAAACGAAACAAAGAAAGAACCATGAAATTGCAAAATAGAAAAGTTAGGGTTTTAGTTGCACCTTGGTTTGTAAGATGAGTTCTAGTCATAAATTAAGATGTTTAAGAGTCTATATGAGTTTCTAAGACATCAAGAGAGCCTCCTACATGCTTCTCCCATTAAAGAAATCAAAACAACTCCTTGGTGCCCTTAAAAAAGCATAGCCTCGGCCGAAAGTGGAAGAGGCACCAAGGGATAGTTTTAAATTCTTCCAAGCTTGGTTTTCTATCATATATGATAGGAGAGTATGAAAGGAAGCCTTGAAAAAATTAAGGAAGTCTAGGGAGTGAAATGGTAGCATAGGTTCCATATTGCAACTTAAAGAAGCAACATGTAGTTAAGCTCCTTGAATTAATTATGTGATGGCTCCAAGAGGCTTAAATGGAGTCAAGAACCATAGATGGATGAAAAGAATGGGGGCAAGATCATGAATTATTGGTGTTGCTTCATTATGTGCCTTATGGAACCATAATTGAACCATGTGAGCCATCTAGTTTTTCTAGTGCATGTATAGCTTTAGAAATTGTTCCAAGAGTATAATTGTCTTCCATTTGAACATATGTAATTACATAGATACTTGATGTATATATGAGAATTGTTGATATGTGAATGATATAGCAAATTCTTGACATTGAATGGCAAAATGAAGCTTGTATGTTATTGTGTATACCTTGGAGTGGGAGAGTGGTTTTGTGAAATATGGGTTTGTAGACCTTTAAAGACATTTTTAATAGACTATTTTGATGCTTTTCCATGTGCTCAAGTGGCCACAAAATCCTTGGAAGCAAATTTGGACCCTTTATGACTCTTAAGAAGCACAAAAATAGCCATTTTGGAACCCTATGACATAATCTGATCAAATAAATGAATTTTCTCATGAAATTTGGCATGCATATAGATCCCATCTAGAGCTTTTTGGAAGCTAAAAATAGATTATTTGAAACTTTGTGGAATTAATTATGAATTTTCAAAGTTGCCAAATTTCTACTATTTTGGTATGGTTACTGTTCATATGGTCAGTATTTTCTCCCATGTCATTCGAGGCTAAAATGGTGTCCAATACTCGTGAAATCTTACAAGTATAAACTAGACATAATATAATTTTTATAACTACTAAGATCACCTAAATTGGATGTATGAGTAGAGAGATATGAATTTTTAAAGTTCTATGTCAGTACCAGTAGCGCCAGCTGAGTTTATATACTGTTCCATCAATTTCCAACAGTTAGATGTTCTTGTTTTGGTCTAGAATTATTTTTAGCATAAAGTAGACATCTATAGCTTTTCATAGTGGTATAGTGTACATGATTTTGATGTTTTTAGATTTAGTTATAATTTTTTAAAATTGGTACTCAGAAGTTGGCAGCAGAACCTGAGACAACTATGTAATATTTTGTGTATACATGCTATGAGCTCGAGTTGTTGGCCACATTTTGAGATGGTTTTGAGTTTTATGTGTGTAATTAAATAGGAGAATAAGATGGATGAGTTTATATGGTTCACAGGACACAGAATAAAATTTTTATCTGTGACATAACACAAAATAATCTATTATTTTAATGGTGTTTTTCTTGAGAAATTGGGTTGGTCAAGGTAATAAGCTTGGAATGAAATGAGATAGGCTAGATAAATATAGTGTTACACTTTAATGGTATCAGAGCAAAAGTTTAGGCACTTTGATGTGGGTTGTGGCTTATGAATATGAGTTTGCCTATGTGTATAAGTTTATTGTGGATGAATTGAGTGTGATGGTGGTGGGTGTGTTTCTATATGATGCTAAAGTTGGCTAGTGATGTTTCAAAAAGATGGTGAACACATAGAGAGGTAGGCCTTCTAGAAAGGCTCATGCTGAGGATAAAGCTGAGTGTAGTGATCTGATGGCTAGAGCTTTTCAGGCTATTATGGCTCGCTTGGATTAACAGCAAGCCATGATCATATAGTTATATGAACGACTTGCACAGAGAGATAGTGAGGGCCCTACACCTCCTCCCCCACAACCACCACAGCATTCAGATCATCCTGAGCATTCAAGAGTAACTCATTCTAATCTACAACCACACAGACAGATATAGCAGACTTCTTAGACTCCACTAGCTTAGACATCTCCAGTCCCGAAGCAACCTTCTATTAGGCAGATGATAGCTCAGTTTAGAAATTTTGGGCCTCCCACCTTCGATGGTGAGTTGAATATAGAAAAATTTGAGGCCTGGATTATGCAACTTGAGAAGATTTTCTGGGTGATGGAGTGTACCTCTGAGCAAAAGGCCGTGATGGCCATATTCTAGTTAGAGAAAGAGGCTGACTATTAGTGGAGGAGTACTAAGCTGATTCTGAGAGCAAGGAATCTTCCACTCACTTAGAAGACGTTCCTCCATGCCTTCTATGAGAGATATTTCCTTAGCACTATCAGAGATCAGAAAGAGTTAGAGTTTATACTCCTGAGGCAAGCTGAGGGACTGTCTGTGGACCAATACGTAGCCAAATTTGTTGAGCTCTCTAGATATTTCTCATACTTACAGAGACATGATGACGAGCACTAGAGAGCATATAAATTAGAGAATAGACTGCTGCCAGAGATTAGAGGCAAGGTGGTTCCCTAGAGAATTAGGGACTTTAATGACCTAGTGAAGGTTTGTAGAGTTATAGAAATGAACCTTAGGACTATGTAGATCACTTTTAGTGCCAAACCTCCCCTCCTTGAGCCTAAGAGACCAAGAGATAAGACAAAGGCCATAATGAGTAGCAGGAGAGGTGGCAGAGGCCAATGGAATTAAAGAAGTAAGAGAAGAAGAGTTCAGTCCACTAGAGGCAGTTCCACTTCCACAGTATGCACCCAGTGTGGCAGAAATCACGGGAATAGGTCGTGTTACGTGGGGTAGAACGTATGCTATAGATGTGGTAGACTAGGGCAGATAGCCAGAGATTGCACCTAGACTACCCAACAGTTTACTTAGTAGAGGGAGATGGCGGCTGTACCCAGATCTCAAACCCAAGGTAGAGTCTTTGCCCTGACACAGCAAGAGGCTAGTCGGTCCCTGAGTCTGATCCAAGGTACTATTAAGATTAATGATTTTTTTGTGATTGCTTTATTTGATTTAAGTACTAGCCACTCGTTCATATCATATGATTGTATTAGGAAGTTAGGTCTGAGTATGCATACCTTGCCATATGACTTGCATGTGTCTACCCCTACAGGAAATAGAGCCATTACATCCCGTGCGTGTTTAAACTATGTGGTCCAATTTAATCATTGTTATACTACCCTTGATTTGTTATATATGCCCCTTATTGATATTGACTTAATCATCAGTATGAACTAGATGTCTGTAAATAATGCCACACTTGATTGTTCTGTAGATGTATTACTTTACTTGAATATAGGACTATGCCTAGTATGAAAATTGAGCTATTTGTTATGACCACCTTCCAGGTTAAAAGGTCTCTAGAGCATGGTTGTCAGGGATACCTAGTTTTCTTTTCAGTTCAGGCTGAGATAGAAAAGGGGATAGAAGAAATCCAAGTAATGAGGGAGTTTCTAGAAGTGTTCCCTAAAGAGATTAGCAGACTACCCCTAAAGAGGGAAGTTGAGTTTTCTATAGACATTGTACTTGGGGCGGGTCCAGTGTCTAAGGCCTTGTATAGAATGGCTTCCATCGAGCTAGCTGAGTTTAAGAAATAGATAGAAGAGCTTTTAGATAAGGGTTTCATTAAACCTAATGTCTCGCCGTGGGGAGCTCTAGTCTTATTCGTAAAGAAGAAAGATGGGAGCCTTAGACTATGTATAGATTATAAGGAGCTCAATAACATAACTATTAAGAATAAATACCCTCTTCTTTGTATAGATGACCTCTTAGATCAACTAGTATATTCTCTAAGATAGACCTCAGGTTAAGATATCATCAAGTCAAAATTAAGACTGAGGATATTCCTAAGACTACTTTTAAGACTAGATATTGAGTTTTTAGTTATGCCTTCGAGTTGACAAGTGCACATGCAGTATTCATGGATTACATGAATAGAGTGTTTAGGCCATACCTAGACCAGTTTATAGTTATCTTCATAGATGATATTCTCATCTATTCCAAAAGCAAGGAAGAACATGAGCAGCATCTGAGATTAGCCTTAGAGACCCTAAGAGAGAGACAGTTATATGCTAAACCTAATAAATGTGAGTTTTGGCTTACTGAAGTTCAATTCCTATGCCATGTGATATCCCAAGCAGGGGTCGTAATAGATCATCATAAAGTAGAGGCAATATTATAGTTGGAGAGATCTAGGACAGTGACAGAGATCATGAGCTTCCTAGGTTTAACAGGTTATTATAAGAGGTTCATTCAGGGCCTTTCTCATATAGCAATGCCACTACCTAGGCTCACTAGAAAGAATGTGCCTTTTGTGTGATGAAAAATGTGAGAAGTGTTTCCAGGAGTTAAAATATAAGTTAACCATAGCCCTAGTTTTAGTACTTCCTGACCCTAAAGAGACTTTTATAGTCTATAGTGATGCCTCTAAGAAAGGGATAGGATGTGTGTTTATACAAAAAGGCTAAGTGGTAGCTTATGCCTCTAGATAGTTAAAGCCTCACGAAAAGAATTACCCCATACACAACTTAGAGCTAACAACAATGGTGTTTGCTTTGAAAATATGGAGACACTATTTGTATGGGGTAGCCATAGAGATCTATAATAACCACAAGAGCCTTAAATATTTATTTGAATAGAAAGAATTAAATATGAGATAGAAGAGATAATTAGAATTCTTAAAGGACTATGATTTTACCCTGAAATACCATCCTGGTAAGACTAATGTGGTAGTTGATGCCCTAAGTAAAAAATCCATACATATAGCTTACATGATGATTAGAGAGCATGAATTGATTGAAAGATTCAGGGATATGAATCTCTCATATGAGATGCACTCTGATAAATTGTTAATAAGTGAAACCTAAGTAGAGAATGACCTGAGAAGCCAAATAAGAGAAACTCAAGCCGAAGATGACCATATAGGAAAAATTAGATCCCAGATATCCCAGGGTAGCACTCAAAAGTTCAATCTGCTTGAAGATAGCATTGTGAGATATAGAGATAAGCTGTATATGCCTAGAAATGCTAAGATCAAAGAAAGAATACTAGATGAGGCACATAAAAGCATATACACCATTCATCCATGCAATAATAAAATGTATCATGATTTGAAAAAGATGTTCTCATGGCCTGGGATGAAAATAGACATAGCAAAGTACGTTTCTCGATGTTTAGTATGTCAAAAAGTCAAAATAAAACACCAGAAGCCAGTTGGCTTACTTCAACCCCTAAATATCCCTGAATGGAAATGGGATAGTATAGCTATAGATTTTGTCATGAGTTTACCCAGAACATCATTAGGGCATGATGACATATGGTAATAGTGGATAGATTAACCAAGTTAGCTCACTTTTTAGTGATGAAAGCCACTTATACCCTAGATAAATTAGCCCAGCTATACATTCGAGAGATAATGAGATTACATGGTGTGCTTAGGAGCATAGTGTTAAACAGAGATTCCAGGTTCACTTCAAACTTTTGAAGATCATTACAGAATGCTCTAGGTACTAGATTAAGATTTAGCACAGCTTATCGCCCCTAGACAGATGGACCAATAAAGAGAACCTTCCATACCTTAGAGGACATATTGAGGGCATGTGTATTAGAGATGAAAAGGAACTAGGATATACTTGCCTCTAGCGGAGTTTGCTTATAATAATAGCTATTATGCTAGTATTCAGATAACATCATATGAGGCATTGTATGGGAGGAAGTGTAGGTCCCCAATATGTTAGATTGAGCTAGGAGAAAGAAGCCTAATAGGCTCAAAATCAGTGGACCAAACCTCTAGACAAATTGAGACCATAAGAAAGAAACTTCTAATAGCACAGAGTAGATAGAAAAGTTATGTAGATAAATAGAGAAGGCTGTTAGAGTTTAACGTTGGAGACTATGTCTTTGTTAAAATGTCTCTAGTCACAGGGATAGGTTGATTTATTAAGAGTAAAAAGCTCAATCCAAAATATATAGGCCCATTTTAGATTCTTGATAAAGTAGGACTTGTGGCTTACAGATTTGCCCTTCTCATAAACCTAAGCCAAGTTCATAACGTATTCCATGTATCCCAGCTCAAAAAGTACCAGCTCGATGTAACACCCAATACATTGTACAATCACTGGAACGTGCCAGTTTGAAAAGCAAGTCCCCTGAGATGAGTGATTCAAGGCCAAATAAAATTTGAATAAAATTTTAAAAGGATTTGAGCCTTGAGTTGCCTAAAAACTAGGGTCGGAGCGATTCGAAAAATTTGTCGAAAGACCAGTGGCATTTTCATAAATAAGTGTAATTTTGGAAAAACACCTAGGAGGGCTTTTTAAATGGAAATTTTGAGTTACCCAAGGTTCTCAGAGGCCCCAAAAACCATGGGAAGCCCCAGGACTGGTAAAGCCCCTCCGGTGTACTCTTTCCAATGTCGGTTGACTCGAACTTTGACTGATTTGTTCAGGAAGGTTTTAGCTCTGATTTGAGTGATTCCAAAGGCATTTTATTAAATTAGGAACCTAAATTTTATGATGGAAAATACGGTTCTAAAAAAGGAGCTAAAACGAAGCCGAAACAAAATTACCATTACCGAAGGACAAAATTAGAATTTATGGTTTCTTGAATATTCTAAAGAGTTTCACACTTTTTTCCCTTCTTCTCCTCTTTAATAAGCACGACCCACTATGCCCAAAATATAGAAAATCTTCAGCTCTCTTAGGCACACCAAAGGGAGGAGAAAAAGAGGAAGAAAGCTAAGGAGAAACTAGGTAATTTTATGGAATTTATTGCTCCATCTACCTTCAATCTTGTTCTCCTCTCTTCTTCCTCTCTTTCCATGGATTTTTTGAATGATTTGGTTCTGTTTTTGACCCAGACTTAAGGGGAGAATTTTGAATTTGCTAAGGAGAAGAGAATGAAGGAGAAAGACACTTGAAAGCTCACTTGAACCCTAGGTAATCTTTGCTTTTTGTTGCATCTTCTCTTCCCCCTCCCTTTGTGTGTATTTCAGCCAAGAACAGAACCAAAGGAGGGGAGGATGTTCTATCCAAATATAAGGAGGGAAGAAGGGTTTTAGGCTATAGGGAGATGGAATATGGCAAGAAATTCTAAGAAAAACTAATAGAAAACAAGTTAGAAAAGTGTAGTGTTTTCTAAGGTTTTACAAAATCTGATTTTGTGTGAATGTTTCCTTGGCTATTTGAATGTTTCCTTGAGCTCCTAAGACCTTTAGAAAGCCTCCCAAGTGGCTCTCCCATCAAGGAAAAATCACAAAGTCCATGAACCTCCATTATGGTGCATATTTCGGCCAAGCTAGGTTCATTAGGCTAGGGGATGTTTTAATTTATTCTAGCCTTGGTTTGGGACTTTATATGATGTTAGAAGATGGGAGAAACCATTGGGAAAAATTTAGAAGCCTTAGGTTGGGAGATGAGGCAATGGCTTCCATAATGTAACCTTATGAAGCAACATGGACCTAGGTTTGTGAAAGTGAGTGTGTGATGGCTTCAAGGACCTTAAATGAGGTCAAGAGGTCTAATATATGGCAAGAGAATGGAATCAAGAATATTAATTATGGTAGTTGCTTCATTAGGTCCTTAATGGAACCATATTGTGACAAATAGAACAAAGTGTAGTCTTAAGAGTGAGTTGGATGTCATAACTTGTTCCAAGAGTATAATTAAGTGTTGTTTATTGTGAATAGGCCAAGGAAATCCAACCCCACCTCCTTGTGTTTATGGAACCGAAAAGGAGAAGAAACAAGCAAAGTAAAGCTTGAATTTGTACCAAGGTAGCTCTCCACCTTTTCTTATTACATATGGTGTCATTGTGTGCTTGTGTGTATGTTTATATGTTTGAGACATGCCACTTGATGCTATGTTGCTATTTTGGTACCAATATGCCTTCTTGAATGTCTTTGAATGCTGAAAATAGCTCATAAGGGTGAGATAGTGCCAAAAGTCCCTTAATGTGGGTGAGGAGATGCCAAAAGTCTCATGGCATGGGTGAGACAAGGCCAAAAGTCCCTTGGATAGGTGAGGCTAAGTCAAAAGTCCCAAGAACCAAGAGTGAGGAAATCCAAAAGTCCTAGAAATGGGGTGAGGCCAAACCAAAAGTCCCTAGAGCTCATTCTTGTGCTTGATATGAGTTTGTGACACAAAAATGTGAAAGATGAATGCTTCATAGATTGATTGATTGCATACTTGTACCTTTGACATGTTTTATGCCTTGAAGATGTGCTTGAATAGGTGTATGAGCTATTGAGATTCAATGAATCTCACCCCCTCCTTTCTCTCATCTCATATGATCTAGGTGGAGTTCAAGATCTAAAGGATGGAAGCCAAGGAACTTAAATCTCCATCTCTTGGCAAATCTTTCCATTTTTGATGTACTATAATGTCTAGAATGTCAAAGTAGATATGTAAATATTATTTTTGAGCCATGACACTTTGAACAAGTGTAAAACTATGTAAAGTTAGTGTATGTATCAAGAATAGAGTTTAATGAATAGAAATGTGTATTTTGACCACTTGGGAGCCCACTTGTGCATGTATGTTTATGGAAGAAACATGGTGAATTTGAGTTGCATGAGGGTTCAGACCTTATGAGGGACTTATTTATGCTATATTTATGCTTTCTAAGTTGCTTAAATGTGTGTGGAATAATAGATGGCTCATGTGAACCAAATTTGCCTCTTGTTGGGACCAAAATTGCCATATTCTTAAGCTATGGCAGAGTCTGACCAATGACCTCTTCTTGACTTAAAATTTTGCATTCAACTAGATCTTGCCTAGAGCCTTTTGGTAAGCTAAAGATCAAGTCATTTGGAGGTCTGTGGAATTTTTTATGATTTTTCAAAGTTGGTATCAGAATTTCGGATTTGCACCAGTACTGTTCATTTGGTCAATTTTGAAATTGTGTCATCCGAGGGGTAAACGTGGTTCAATGGCTACGAAATTTTATATGCCAAAACTAGGCATTTACAGTGACTTGTAAGAACTAGAAGCACCTCATTTGGAGGTCTGAGCTAAGAGATATGAATTTTTGAATTTCTGGAACAGCAATAGTAGTGCATCACAACCTGAGTCACTGTTCCATTGAATTTCAGTGGCTAAACGTGCTTGTTCTGGTCTGAGTCTATTTTTAGAATAAATTTAACATTCATAGCTTTCCAAATTGGTATCATTTTCATGAATTGGATTTTTTTGAAATTAATTGGACATTTTCAAAGTTTAGAGCAGACACTTGTATCGGTACCAGTAGCTGTCCAAACCTTTGCCCCTTTTCACGTGTGAAACGCTTCCTATGTTATGTTTAATGGCCTGGGCATATTTTTAGAATAAATTAGACATGTATAGATTTCTATAATGACCAAGAATACATGATTCCAAATTTTCTAGAATTAGTTATGAATTCTGAAACTTCATATCAGTAAACTGAACTAGTGGCCCAGACAACAACGACCTCAGTGGCTTTTCGGATGTTAGATATTCTCTGCTTAATGATTCATGAACTGAAATTATTTTTATCATGGGGTAGAAATTCAGAGCTTTTTGGAATGATAAAATTTGTTGACTTTTGATTTTTGTGTATTTAGTTATGAATTTCTGAATTTGTGATAGAAAAACTGAGAATTTGGCCGAAAATAATAGTGTGAGTTTGATGCTCCCCTTTGAATTCCACGAGTTGTGGGCCAACTTTGGTGATGCAAATGAGTTTTATGTATGTAATTAAATATGAGAATGTGATGTATGAACTCATATGGTCCGCGTGACACCGAATGAAATTTTCATACGCTACGCAACATGAAATAAGGCATTATTTTAATGCCATCTTCCATTCCCTTTTGTGCAATTCATCATGGGAAACTTAGAAATGATAGGAAGCAAGTTAGAAATATATGGTGTTACACCCGATCCCTTACATGTCATAAAATATGAAAATGTGCAGTTACAGGATAATTTGTCATATATGGTATCACTAGATTAGATTGTGGATGTTAAACTCAAGCAGTTACAGAATAAGACGATATCATTAGTGAAAGTAGTTTGGAAGGGGTTATCTCCTAAAGAAGCTACCTGAGAGCTAGAAGAAGAGATGAGAAATAAATATCTAGAACTCTTCCTATGAGGTATGTTATCTAAATTTCGAGGACGATATTTTATTTAAGGAGAGAGAAATGTAATGTTCGATTTTCATAAAAATGACAAAAATGGATACATTTTAAAAGTAAGTCCTCTAAAATAAATCAGTTAAGGCCAAGAAAAATTAAGGTAATGATCTAGGCATCAAGTAATGAAAATAGGAGGCTAGGGGTGCCCTAAAACTAAAGCTAAAATAACCAGATGGATTTTAACGAAATTGTTATGTAACGTAATGGCATTTTTCGTAATTTCAGATAATTTTTAGAATACTCATAGAAGGTCTTTTTAAATGAAAATTTTGAGTTCTTCAAGGTTCTCAAAGGCCTTAAAAACCACAGGGAGCCCCAAGACAATTAAAACCCCTCTAATGTATATTTTTTTATGTCAATTAACCTGAACTTTGATCCTTTCATTTGGGAAGGTTTTAGCTCCAAATTGAGTGATTGCAAGGACATTTTATAAGATTGAAAACCTAAATTTTATGATGGAAAAGATAGTTCTAAAAAAAAAAAGCCAAAATGGGCCAGAAACGAAAATGCCAAGTTTACATGACGTAAATGGAATATTTTTAGAACAATTTTGTCTCTCCACCTATATATAAGTCACACCCCATCCTTCTCCTCCCTAAATCGACTTCATTTCTACCCTAAAATAGATAGGAGACCTAGAGAGTGAGGCACACAAGGGAGGAGGAAAAATGAGAAGAAAAATCAAGTGAAAGGTATGGAAATTCATGGATTTTCTTAGTTTCTCTTTATTAAACTCTTTCTCCTCCTCCTCCTTCTCTTCCTTCCCATGGATTTATTGAAGCTTTTGGGTCTATTTTGAGGTCAGACTAGAGGGGGATTTTTTTAGTTTGGAGAGGAAAATCTAAGCAAAGGAAAGAGCATCAAAGAAAGGGTAGGAAAATAAGGTATTTTACTACTTTCATGCTTGATCTTCCTTGTTCCTCTACTTGAGTATTTCACCCTATGTATGGATAGCCAAGAGGAGTTGAGTTTCTAATCAAACTAAGGGTGAATCTTAGGTAAATGAGTGAGGAGACTAAGAATATACAAAGGAAACAAAGAAAGAACCATAAAATTGCAAGATAGAAAAGTTTGGGTTTTAGTTGCACCTTAGTTTGTAAAATGAGTTCTAGTCATAGATTAAGATGTTTAAGAGTCCATATAAGTTTTTAAGGCATCAAGAGAGCCTCCTACATGCTTCCCCCATCAAAGAAATTAAAACAACTCCTTGGTCCCTTTAAAGAAGCATAGCCTCGACTTAGAGTGGAAGAGGCACCAAGGGATAGTTTTAAATTCTTCTAAGCTTGGTTTTGTATCATATATGATGAGAGAGTATGAAAGGAAGTCTTGAAAAAAATTTAGGAAGCATAGGGAGTGAGATGGTAGCATAGGCTCTATATTGTGACTTAAAGAAGCAACATGTAGTTAGACTCCTTAAATTAATTGTGTAATGGATCTAAGAGGCTTAAATGGAGTCAAGAACCATAGATAGATGGAAAGAATGGGACCAAGATCATGAATTATTGGTGTTGCTTCATTAGGTGCCGTATAGAACCATAATTGAACCATATGAGCCATTTAGCTTTTCTAGTGCATGTATAGCTTTAGAAATTATTCCAAAAGTGCAATTGGCTTCCATGTAATATGTTTAGGCCAAAGAAATCAAGTCTCGCATCCTTGTGAGTGTGTGCCAAATGAGAGGAAGCATTTTCAAAGGGAAAAGTGTGTTGTTGTACACCAAGGTAGTTCTTTCTTCTTTTTCTCATGCATGAGTGGGTGTTTATCTTATCTTTGAATGCATGTGTGATGTTTTAAGCCATGAAATATGTTTTAGCATGCATCTATATGCCATGGTATCATGATGCTTTGTTATGCACTGGAATGATGTTTTATGGACATATCTTGGTTTGCTTGAGTATGATGAAGCCAAAAGCCCCTTAGTTTGGGTGAGGATGAGCCAAAAGCCCCTAAGAATGGGTGAGACAAAGCCAAAAGTCTCTAGAGAGTGAGGCTTAGTCAAAAGTCACTTAAGAAAATGGGTGAGACAAGTCCAAAGTCCTAAAGAGAATGGGTGAGGCTAAACCATTTTCTTAGCAAGCCCATGTATGTTTTATGTGACTTCTTGAATGCAAGAATTGTTCCAAGTATGATTATGCATTCCATGATATCCATGCATGCATTTTTAGGCTTAAATTTGCATCCTTTACGAATGTTTGAAAGGAAGAAGAGCTATTGGGATTCATAGAATCTCATTCCTTCCTCCCCATTGCCTAACATGTCTAGATGGACCAAGTGAACTAAGTAATGGGAGCCTCTAATCTTGAAGGAGAAAGATTGACAAAGAAATATGTTATCTTGTTCACTTTGTAACTATTTTGATGGCATATGATGTAACCTTATAATGAATATGTTATATAACCATTTGAACATATGTAATTACATAGATACTTGATGTATATATGAGAATTGATTATATGTGAATGATATAGCAAATTCTCGATATTGAATGGCAAAATGAAACTTATATGTTCTTGTGCATACCTTGGAGTGGGAGAGTGAGTTTGTGAAATCTGAGTATGTAGACCTTTGAGACATATTTAATAGACCATTTTGATGCTTTTCCATATGATCAAGTGGCCATGAAAGCCATGGAAGGAAATTTGGACCCTTTTTGACCCTTAAAAAGCACAAAAATAGCCATTTTGGAACCCTATAGCACAATATGACCAAATGAATAAATTTCCTCATGAACTTTGGCATGCATATAGATCTCATCTAGAGTTTTTTGGGAAGCTAAAGACTAGATTATTTGGAGCTCTATGGAATTAATTATGAATTTTTAAAATTGCCAAATTTCTACTCCTATGTTATTCAGTTTCTTCTCCTATGTTATTCAAGGGCCAAATGGTGTCCAATGTTTATTAAATTTTACAAACATAAACTAGACATGATAAGTTTTCTATGGCCATTAAGATCACCCCAATTGTATGTTTGAGCAAAGAGATATAAATTTTTGAAGTTCTATGTCACTACCAGTAGTGCCAACTAAGGTTATGTACTATTCCATCAATTTCTAGTGACTAGATGTTCCTATTTTGGTTTAGACTTATTTTAGCATAAATTTGACATCTTTAGCTTTCTAAAGAGGTATAGTGTGCATGATTTTGATTTTTTTAGATTTAGGTATGAGTTTTCAAAGTTGGCACTTAAAAGCTCGTAGTAAAACTTGAGACAATATGTAATATTTTGAAAAATACATGCTATGAGCTCGAGTTATTGGCCACATTTTGAGATGGTTTTGAGTTGTATAAGTGTAATTAAATAGGAGAATGAGATGGATGAGTTCATATGGTTCACAGGACACGAAATGAAAGTTTTATCCATGACGTAACACAAAATAATCTATTATTTTAATAGTATTTTTCTTGAGAAATTGTGTTGGCCAAGGTAATAAGCTTAGAATGAAATGAGATAGGCTAGATAAATATGGTATTACAAACTGCGTGTGTTATGGCCTTTTGGGTTTCTACCTATCCTTGCAATTAGTGGGTCATTTCACCTATGGAAAATTTCACTTTTGCAGAACATCTTAGCTTGTTCCTTCTAATTTGTTAGGACATGTCTTTATCCACTTACCATGGAATAGATTGCAAAGTTAGACTGCATATTTCATAGAAAAAAACATGCTCATATTGTTAGTATTTTAGGCTTAAAACACATGCTTTCATGCAATTGACAATTGAATTAGCTATTGTATGTCATTGACACAATATGAATGCCAAGTTCTTATTAGAATCTTCCATATCAAGCAAGACTTTCTTGACCCATTGTTTTAATACCAAAATGTAACACCTGTAACACCATAATTCTAGCTCATCTCATGCCTTTGAATAGCATAATTATCATGAAACATACACATAATTCTCATAAAGGAGGCATGAAGATTTAGATTTTTATTTGCAAGTCATTATATCCAAAATCTCATTCGGTGTCACGTGGACTGTGTGAGCTCATTCTATGCATCCTCATATTTATTTGCATGATTAGAACTCATTTCAATCACAAAAACTAGCTTTAAACCCATGGAAACCAAAAAGGGATATGAGACATGTAGATTCATTTTCGGCAGACTTGGCCTCATTTCTGGGCAAAGTTTGGAAATTCACAACTAAATCCAGAAAAATCGAAAACATGTCATCTCAGTCATTCTGGAAATATTAAGACGTCTACTTCATGCTAAAAATATGTAGAATTCTTAAAATTTCATATATAATGCGTTTGACATGCGAAATCATCTACTGGTCGGAGGGGTTCCTGATACTGTCACAGTTTACTGATATGGACTTCAAAAATGTCTAACTAATTCCCAAAAAATCCAATGCTTTCAAATGATATCACTATGGAAAGATGTGGATGTTAAATAGAGAGGAAAAATATCTCCGGATCATTTCATCAAGCCAAACTCCCGGAAATCGATGGAACAGTACCTCGGGTCTGGCAAGATGTCTGATACTGGGCAGAACCTTCGAAAATGTATATCTTCCTCTCTAGACCTCCAAATGAGGTGATCTCGGTGGCCACAGAAAGCTTATGACCTCTAGTTTATGTAGATAAAATTTCATAAGCATTGGATACCATTTGACTATCGGGTGACACAGAATTCAAAACTGCCAGTATGAACAGTACCCATACCAGAATCCATGAAAAATTCCAACTTTGAAAATTCCTCAAATATTCCCTAGGTCTCCGAAAATTATGATCTTTAGCTTTCCAAAAATTTATTAATGAGACCTAATTGCATGCCAAGTTTCAGGGCAAGACTAACTCATTTGGCTCAAAAATGGCATAGGGTTCCATTATGATCAATTTTGGCTCCATATTAGGTACCAAAATTGCCAAATGGATTCCCATTGGTCTTGGCACCTTTTGGGCAAGTTTAAAAGCATATTTTAGACTTGTGTGAGCTGTCCAAAGGGTCCCAAACCTCATGCATCTCATTTTGGCCATTCAACCCACATTTATACACATTTGCATCAAACTTCCAATTTGCATAACTTGGCATTACATACCCAAATTCATTTCTAAAGTTCATACATCATATCCATACATGTATACATCACATAATATCATATTTACATGTGTCTCAAGGGTCATGTGCTATTTACAATAATCATATACATCATTATGGCTCAAAAAAGGTAAAAGCTAGACATATGAATGTCAATCTCTCTTCTTCAATGTTGTTGGCTCCCATTAGCATATCCACTTGGTTTACCTAGCATGTTAGATCATTGGAGAGGAGGGGATGAGATTCAAAGAATCCCAATAGCTCATCACCCATTCAATCACACATAATATGTGCAAGCAAGTTTCATATATGCATGCATGGAGAAAGTAGAAATCATAGGCATTTTAAAGCAACTTTGGCATGTGAATCAATCATGAAAGACATTCAAGAGCTCACTAAGTGTTTGGATTGGCCTCACACTTCTCCTCATGGATTTTGGACTTGCCTCACCCATTCTTTAAGCACTTTGGACTCAACCATATTCTTGGGAGCCCACTTTGCTTTTGGGAGACTCTTTACTTTGTCTCAACCAAGCTCAAGGGTTCTTGGCTCATCCTCACCAAAGGGAAGAGTTCTTGGCCTCTCCTCACTCAAGAAAACTCATACAAACATCATAGATTCATTTAAAACATAACATGGCATCAAGGATCATGGAATATAAAGGCATGCTAGCATACTTTTCTTAGCTTGAAAATACACATACACACATTCTAAAACAAGCTAAACACACATCCATGCATGAGAGAAGGTGGAGAGAGCTACCTTGCATAATTTCACACACTTTTTTCTTAGCTTTCAAGCCTCCTCTTTTAGCCACACACCCACAAGTTGGTGGAAATAGTGTCTCTTGGCCTAGACACAAATTATGGGAGCCAATTAAGTTCATGAAATAATGTCTAGGGCCATGCAACTTACTTAAACCCTATATTACTCTATAACCTCCATTATGGTCCATATTGGCACCTAATGAAGCAACACCCCTCAAATCATTTCTAGGCCTCATTCTTTATTCTCAAATATGATTCTTGACTCCTTTTAAACCTCTTGGAGTCATCATATCATTAAAAAAAAGGGCCTAACATCATGTTACTTCCTTAGGTCACAATATGGAACCTAAAGCACCAACTCATTCACTAAGCTTCCTAAATTTTTCCCAAGGTTTCCCCTCACATTCATTCATCATATATGCCTCAAAAATGGGCTTGAAACAATTTAAAACTCTCCCTAACTATGCCATCCCTACTTGGCCGAAACTTAGAGCATAAATGGGATTTCATGGCTTCTTGATTTTTCCTTGATGGGAGACACACTTGGGAGACTTCCTAGAGGTCTTAGGAGCTCAATCAAATACTCACACATGCAAGGAAACTCATATATCAAATCAGTTTTTGCAAAGTGTTCAAGAGCTCTACACTTTTCTAGCTTAGAGTTCATTAATTTTTCTTGCACTTTCTTTACTTTCTTGGAAGGGAGGTGCATGTGGGAAGCTCTCTAGGGGTCTTAGGAGCATGTTTAAACATTCAACTAAGTCTAAGAACATTCATATAAAATCAGATTTGCAAGGAGCATTTGGATCCCTAATGATTCTATCTTGTCTCTTAATGCTCCTTTCTTGATTCTATTGGTTCCTTCTTAATCCTTGCCATCTAAAACCTCTAATCCTTCCATAAATTGGGCAGAAAACAGCCCCTAAAAATTGGGCTCATGGTGCCCAATTTCGTGCAAGAGGAAGGGGGAGGAAGGAACTACCAAAGAATGGAAGTTTTACCTTGTTTTCTTGCTTTCCTTTGCTTGCTCTTCCACTTGGTTGGCTTGCTCCCTCAATTTTCGAAATTTCCCTCTCTGTTCTGCCCCCAAAACAGCACCAAACTCTCCATTAAAACCATAGAGAGAAAGCTTGAGAGGAGGGGAGCAAGTTTCAAGAAGGAAGGATATGGAATTTCTTAAAGTTTCTTACCTTTTTCTTGACTTTCTTCCTCCAAAATCCTCCTTCTCTTGTGCGCCTAAGAAGCTGGAGTTCTTCTCTGAAGATGGGCAGAAGCAAGTCGGTTTAATGAAGGAGAGGAAGAACGTGACTTATAAAAGGAGTTTGGAAGCTTCCTTTAACACTTAAATTTCATTTTTGCCCTTTCATACTTTGCATTTTCGTTTCTCCTTCCTTTTAGCTCCTTTTTGAGAACCGTATTTTCCATCATAAAAAATAGGTTCCCAATTTAATAAAATGCCTTTGGAATCACTCAAATCGGAGCTAAAACCTTTCCGAACGAATTGGTCAAAGTTTGGGTCAACCGACGTTGGAAAGAGTACACCGGAGGGGCTTTACCAGTCCCGGGGCTTCCCATGATTTTTGGGGCCTCTGAGAACCCTAGAGAACTCAAAATTTTCATTTAAAAAGCCCTCCTATGAGTTTTTTAAAAAGTACCCATATTTACGAAAATGCCACTGGCCTTTCGGCAATTTTATTGAATCACTCCGACCTCGTTTTCTGGCCAACTCAAGGCTCAAATCCTCATTTTCTATTATTTAGAATTTTATCATAATTTTATTTGGCCCCAATGCCTTCTATTTTAGGGACTTCCTTTTGTATCTGGCCCATTTCTGACGTTTACGGAGAAACTGAACATTGCGTTTCTCACGTTTATGGAGGGACCAGATGTTACAACACCCATCTCCATAAAAAAGGACTAAACTTAGACAAATGATCAATAACTTTAAATTTTTCTTGCTTAAAGCTTAACTAAGGCATGCAGTCCCAAAAATTCATAGAAAATTTAAACTTTCCAAGCCCAGGTCAACTATCTTCTGCATATAGTTGATTACAACCTACAATACTATGTAACTTGAACATCATAAGGCAATGACTTTAAGTATGATAGAGGAGTCCAAGACAAATTAGAAGTAAAATTTCATTTTTTTTATTAACCTCCATATCCCAATATTTTTCCTTAATACTTGTACTAAGAAGGGCATTTCTTTATGAAAGAATCCATCATTAAACCTCAAAATACTAGAGCTGCACCAAATTAACTAATTTGTTTATCTCTGACTGAGTCTAGCTAGAGTTATCAACAATCTCATAATAATGGTCATAACCTAAATAACTAACAAGCTTTCCTCATGCTCAAAGTGGACTCTATCTAGCTATTTGGAAGCTAAAGAGATCACTAGGCAATTTAAGGTCCCTACATAGGTACACAAGTTTAGGTATGAAACCTCAAGCATGCAACCTAATTTCTAACTCTAAACTAACTTATTGAAAGATCAAACAGAAATAAAAACCTAGAGGGAATCCAATACCTTAAATAACATAATTATTAAGAAGCAATGACTAATAGAAAACCATAAAATATCAAATTATGAATTCTTAAGATAAATGTACTATTAATTACATTAAACTACCTAAAGATCTCTTCTCACACAATGGCAAATCACTAACCTATCCCAAAGATATTCAAGGGTACTCAGTAACTCTTATAAATCTAATTGGGGCTTAACAGGTGCAAGATATAAATGTTCACGGGATGAGACAAGACAAAACCATGCGAAATCATGAAAACCTAAAAACTTAGGTAGAACATGGCCTGTGCTAATCCGTATAGGCTCATTATGTTTGTGTCAATTTTGGCTTGGAGGCATGCTATCCAGTGTAATATCCTGAAATTAATTAACTAGAATTATAAAGAATTAAAGATTTAATTTGAGAAAATAAGAATTATCTTGAGAACTAAGACAAATTATAAAAAATAAGTATCTTCAAAGAAAATAATTATTTGGGTATTTTTGAGTCAAATAATGATTATTTGATAATTTTTGGAGAAAATAAATTTAATTATGAATTTTGAATTTAATTAAGAGAAATTTATTAGAGACACTTTAGAGAATTCAATTAGAGTCTAATAATTAATTTAACTCTACTAAAAATAATTTTGAGAGCCTAAGATGAAATATAGACTGCGATCCAACCTAGTTAGATTTAGCAGACTAGGGTCTAGTATCTAGATATAAGTCCAATTGGAAAAAAAATGCCCCTAGGGTAGTTACACTCCTACTAAACCCTAATATTAGTGCTACCCACTCCACTTATTCAGTAATATACTCATTTGGGTAGCCAAGAAAAAGAGAAAAACGCAGAGGAGAGAAGAGAGACATGGTTCTTCACCTTCCAAGCTTCAATCGGCCAAGAATATGTAAGTGTTGGGCAAGGTGAGTGAAGGGAAACTTGCTTTACTCATCTTTCTCTATATTTTGAATTGAACAACTTGTCATTTAAAGGTTTTTGATCAAATCCTAGGTGTTGAGAATTTAGGTTTCTGAATATTCTTTGCAAGATTTTCGAAATTCGGAGTTAATAGAACCATTGGGTACGTGTTTACCTTTATTTTATGGTGTAACCTTACTTAAATTTCATGCCATAGGCTAATTTTGGTATATGGCTGGATTTTTGTGCGAAAATTCATGTTTTAGGGATGGTCCATGGTGTGTTCTTGATTGTTAAGCCTCAAATAAGTTTATTTAATCTCCTAGATGTATGGGTAAATGTTTCCTCTTCTTTTGTGAAGCATATGTGTTGAATTTCCATAATTTAGATTGATTTTTGGTATATGGCTATTGCATATATAAAAAATGGAGATGTTAGGAGTGACCCATTGTGAGTTCTTGGGGTTTTGAACTTAAATTGGTGCAATGGACTCTTTACAAACTTGGGTAAGTGATTTCTAATGGCTTCTCAATGAAATTAATTAATGAGAAAGAAACTTTTTTGCTAATGATGGTTAAATGATGGTAACAATGCTTGTTATAAGCTTGGTGGGCCTTTTCAAACATATGGATAGCTAAAAGGAGAGTAATTGGCTTCAGTGAGGTAACCAGGGATTTTTAATTCTATGTATATAATCATTTTAATCTTATATTTTCTATACATATATGTTTTATATGCTAAATGATTAGTTGGCTACTTATTGTTTTGGACCGTAAGTGTGTCCTTAGTAGAGCAATGATTATGTTGCCACTCATACATTGTGCCATGATCGTGCACTAAGTTGTGATTAAACTTAATAGAATACATTGAGTTGTGAGCATGTTCAATGGAAAATTGGTGTCGTAAATGGGCTTTTCCCTTTATTTTTAGCCATTAACATATTGTATGTGATTGCTAGTATGAGATAGTAGTCACTAATAGTCTAACTAGCTTATTTGTTGATTATATTGATGTTGTTGGTATTTCTTTATATGAAATATACTTATGTTGATTGATTTGCACATATATGGAATTTACCTCTTGTTACGAAGGTTTTATATCTCACTCTAGTTGTGGGCTAACATTTTTAAGGATTGGACTTCTCAGTCAAAAGGAAAAGCTAATGGAAGCCTACCATGATGATCTAGTAGTGTATAAGCCTAAATGCCTCGTTTAAACGGGTTTGTATATTAGGCATGCTATTATTGCTTATTATTTTGTATAATTGCCATATTGCATCATGTATTGCTAAGTATAGAAACTAATTATATAGTTTGAGTCATCATGAAATTAGTACTTATGATTGTATTTAGATGATTATTAATGTGTACCCTAGAATTATATGATCCCTAAATATTTAGTGTTATGAAATTAATTTTGAGTTGTTAGCACAGAAAGTTTAGAATGTGTGTAGAGTGACATCCTGAGAAAATGTGGTTACTTGAGTCTTGTAAGTTATGTATTAATCCATCCCTTAAGTGCATCTTAGCTTAGTTTACTGTCACATAGGGTGTAAATTGGACAACAATGCTTAAGCAATTGTGGTTCTGAGTTTGGTTGTGGTTTGAAAGTCTTGGGAATGTGCTTTTATTATCTAGATCATGTGAAAGGTGAATGTAACAACCCTAGCTACTAATCAAATTAATTAATCATAATTGAGTTCCTAATCATTGGTACTGAAGGTCAATCGTCATTAATAATTTGCTCAAGGATGAAAAATATGAAGGAATTTGAACATATATAATCAATACCAATCACCATTTAAAGGAACAACATAAATTCATGTGTATGATTAAATAAATCCTCATATTAGACTTCCATTTCGTTTATAGTCACTTAGAGAAGCATACAACTCATTTACATTTGTTTTTGAGACCATATACACCATTATAATTAAGAAAACCAATATTTATAAGTTAAAAAAGGGGTTTGAAAACTTAGGTTGCAACTTGGGAAGATTTGGCCATAGCCAAGTTGGCTTCTGTAACTCAAAAACTAAAATTTTAGACTTATGTTGCGACTTGAAGTACTCATGTTGTAACATTGCAAAATTAATTAAGAATAATTATGATGAATTAGGAAATTATTATGGGTTTAATTAGGAAAATTAATTAAGTGGAGAGGGAAAATTAATTTGGGCCTTATGATTAATTTAACTATGCTTTGAGCTAAATGTAAAAGCCTAACATTAGTCTTCTTGCGTGCCTAACTCTCATTTGAACCATTTAACACTTAAACCATGGCTCAACAAGCACCAACTTTTAAACCTACTTGGATTTTAGGCCCTTAGGTTAGCCCACAATCCATCTAAACCCTAAACACCCTTCTCCCTTTACTCCATTCTACAGAAACATAAGTGACACAAGAGAATTTTGGAGGTTTAAAGGAGGCTAGGGTTTCCATCACTATTTTAGCTCCATTTATGCCTTTTAGAGTAAGATTCAACCAATGTAACCTTTATGAAACTTAATCCTCTCTTCTTCCTCTTCAATTTAACCTAATTAGTTTTTCATTTAGAGTATTTTCACCTTACACCCAACTATGGAATGTATTGTTTAATGCTTTCATAGTGGATTTTTAGAGGCTGAGGCTAAGAGGGTTATTAGGTAAGTATCCTTTCCCTATTTTGAGGTGTTTTCTACTAGTTTGAGACCCTTATAGCTAACTTATAATATGATTTTAGTTTTGTGCGAATTTACCTAAAAATTGAAGTGGTATTTTGTGGTTTTTAGGTGGGAGAAGCTCAAGTTCAAATTTGGGACTCCTTGGTGATTGGGTAAGTGAATTCTAAGAACTTCTTAATAGTTTAGTGTCACAATATCTGATTTGTGTTGTAATTAAGAACTAAGAATGTGCCTTGATTTAATTTAGGACCTCTAAAGTATACAGATTTAATTCTTGCTTCAGAATTTCACTTGGTAAAGTGAGATAACCAGGGTTAATTCTAATTCCTTTCATATGTTCTATCTAATCTTATTTCTATAGCACATATATAATTTCGAATGCTAAATGAATGGTTAGCTATCTAAATTGTTGTGTTTGGATCTTGTGTGAGTCTAAGGTCTCTATGGTGTGGTTGCTACCTGTGCATCATGCTTTAATTGAATACTAGACTCTTGTATGCACTGAGCCCAAGTTGTACTCATTGGGGAGTTGGTGTTGTGGATGGGCCTCTCGTAGTGTTATTGGCCTTTAACATGTTGTATGTGATTGCTAGAATGGGATAGTGGTCACTAGTAGTTCAACTATTTCATTTGCTAATATGATTAATGTTTCTGATGCTATTCTGAATAAAATGCACATATGTTGATTAATTTGGCACATATGAATGGAATTTACCTCTTGGTTACTGAGATTTACATCTGACCCCCATTTTATGGGCTAGCTATTTCAGGTGAAGGTTCCTCAAGTAAAGATAAGGGAAAGTAAGTGGATAAACATCCATGAGCTGAGACCATGTGTGGGAATGCTACACTTGGGATAATCTAACTTAGGGAATATGCTAATTTTGTGGTTCATTTTGTATAACATCATCATGTAATCATATTGTCAAGTGTAGGTACTCTGGTATTTTGTAAACAATGGTGTAGCTATTAAAAGGATAAACCTTGTAATAATCAATTATGATGTATGTATGCACTTATACTCTGTCACACCTACCTTTCTCATATATTCTAACTCATAGTATTAAAGGATCTTGTACTACAATCAGAAGACCCTGTTGATAGGGTCTTGAATTCCACAATGCAAAATCCAAGATCCTATCAATAAGATCCTAGATCTTGGAGATCTTTATAAGCATATCCAGGGAATCTCTATCTTATATTCATGGAAATATAGATTTATGACTTTGTCCTTCTAACTACCATTCAAATTCATATCTCGTTATGAAGAAATAGAAGATAGCCTAATTACAAATCGTCTAAGTTTCTGAACCTGATTTCATGAATTTTTCCTCCATCAAATGACATCAAAAAATCATAAACATTGGTAGGATGACTCCTTATTATGTCAATTATAAGCACTAAAATAGTTTTAAAAAACTCCTATGGATGACCATTTAACCAACATCATTTAGACTACTACCCTATTTGAACTTGGTATACACTATCCCTTCTATTTTCTAACTTTGTTACCCTATCAAACAAGCTTAGAAAATTCTGAGAATTTCCAAATCTAATTACATATCTCTTAGCTATCTTCCCATAAAATTTCATGTAATAATTCCTTTGTTTACCTATTTAACAAGATTTATTACGAAACCTGCTCAAAGTTATCCCATATAAAAGCTAAGTTAAATTAATACATCGTTTCCTTGACCTAACCTATTTCGACAATCCTACAACTTTCCATACCTTTAGTCCAGAGGATGGAGAACTCATTATGAGAATTTGTACATAGAGATCCCATGATAATGATAATCAATTTCATGCAAAACAATAACTAAAGTTACTTTTATACATGAAGCAATACTTTAATTAAATGTCGTTGTCAGCTTACACTAGAAGTCATACCCATATAATTATCCTATAGATGCACAATAGAAGGTTACAAAAAAAATTTACATGGTCAAAACTATAATCATGCTTTAGCATTTGGCATTACATAGAAAATTTATAAACTAGTTATAAGGACATGTTAGTTTGCTATTCTGCTTGTCCAGTTTTCGCATGTTTGGCTTCGTCTAAGGTATAATTGATACCTGAAAATGGTTAGCTTTATAATGAGATAAATCCTATTAGATAACAATGTATTCAAGAAGCATACATATAGACATCATAGAATACTATCCAAGATACATTCGATGCATACTTAGGTGTAAGAACATGTAATGTTTAGGTAGCAACATACATTCATTCGTTAGGCTACTGTGCTTCAGTTATTGGCCAATAACAATAATCTAGTACTCATAAGAGTCATCTTAGTAGATATACATGCAACCATACACAGTATAGGAACTTTGAGAATTCATCTAGTGCAATTACATAAACAACAAAATGAATATAGTGTTAACTACCTGTTTCGCTACTGCTGTTCAATCAAGTTATTCTTTAGCCCTTGCTATTTCAATTGTTCCCCTAAAATTTTAGTCATGTATTACTGTGAATAAGAGCTATAAATGATTAAAAATTTAAATTAAAACTAAGCTACTATCCTCCCTAACGGTAGTCCAAATTTTCTTTTGTTAGTTGGAAACTAGAGTTCCTAATTCGTAACTATTTTCATTTTTGTTTTCTTTTAGTCCCATTAATTAAGTACCATTTGAATTACTTGTGTGGGGTTCATGGCCTTAAAGTTCAGCTCTTAACATGCTGTTTTACTAATTGAACTAGAAGCATCCTTAAGGCAAAACCTCATGGCTAATATACTTATATACCTATACATGTTCCTATTATTTTTTTTTTCTCTCTGTGTAATTGGAATTCAAGGGAGAAAAATTCAGTTTCCTACCTTTGATTGTTCATAGCTTACTCCTAACTTCCTTCCTTCAATATTTTATAGTTGGGTAATTAATAAATTCCATAGATTCAATATTCCTCTCATGTACAATGGAAACAATCAAAAGTTAAGCAACTTTCCCATACATACCTTTATTACTATACCTTAAGACTTCCTACTTTCATCTATGGTTCTTTCTCCTTGTCAAGCCTCCTAGCTAACATAAAACCTTCTTTCTCTCCTTCTTACTATTACTCTTAGTTTCAATTACAAAGAAAGTCCTTACAAGTACCACCATATGCTTCCTAATCAAGATAATTGAAATGGAAGTGGGTAGAAAATATTGTTTTCATCTATTCACCGGTTGGTGGCATGCAAGGTGTTAGTTTCTCCTTTCTTCCCTTCCAAGTCGTGTCATTAATTGGTAATATATATGATTCCCATAGCTAAACACCATCTCAAATAACTAAGTGGATATATATGCTCTTGTATGGTACGTTGTCAAAGGGAAGTAATTGAAGTAATTAAATAACCATTCCAACCACTTCTCATTCGGTGCTAGGTGATATGGTAGCATGTTAATTTTTCTTTCCCACTTAACACTATATGTAAGTGATGTTAAATTCCCATGGCTAAGAGGATGTGAGCCATCATCAATTGCTATATATATATATATCCACAGTGCAAGAAATCACAATGGGTATTTGTCATTTGATTATTTTATTTCTCCTCTACTAAGCCTCTTTCCACCGTGCTTGATAGGTGTCTCCATTTTAAATTATATAAGCTATTAATTTACATGCAATTTCCTATCACTCTACCATGACTAAAGAGGATTTAGCAACACTAAATGTAATATACATATACAATACGGTGGAAGCATGAGGTGTGTCCTTGGTTTGTTATAATTTCTTCCCTTCTTGGTCTCACACCATTGTCTCATGAGTTGTTCCCCCTTTTTATATTGTTAAAGCTATTCAATTTCATCTAATATCCTTACTAATTCCCACAGCTACATGAAGCACCATACTATGATGAAATAAATAATGTGTATCGTGAGTGAGTGAAAGGTCAAGGTGGCTGCATTTTGTCCTTATTATCTTGTATTCATTTGCTTATTTCTACAGCCCCTTGCTTGTCCATATATGTGTTAGTAATTCTAAAACTCACTCCAAGATTATGTAGCCTTAAGCTTAAGTTATACATGGCTAATGTGAGGGTTGTTCTTAACTAAAAGATTTTACTTAGATATGTTCCCATATGCTTCCATATTAGACCAAGTAACATGCCAATATCTCTTTAAAACCTTTAAGCATATTATCTATTTAATTTTTTCTCATGCTAATTAAATAAGTTAGCTCTTAGTTAACTTTGATTAATGCTCTCCTTGATGTTCTTTGTTAGCTAGTTTGGTTGCGTTACCATTGACAACAAATTTAGAATGTGACATACTCTAATATGGAACCTTACTAATATAGAAATATGACTTGACATTTGAAAGTATATTTTTGTATCATCATGAATGGTAATATTGCATTAGTGTTGTATGGAACTTATGTTAGAACACCACTTGGATGATGTTATCAATGGTTTATGCACTCCTTGCTGTCAAATTCATGAATTTGCTAATGTAAGGTTGATAGAGGGATTTGAAATCAACACTTAAGATTTTAAGTGGTTATGATAGGTATGCTAAGTAATTTAGGTAGTTGGTTGCCATTAAAGCCTTACAAATTAAGATAGAATGGCCTTAGGATGCTGCAGAGTGAAAGCTAGAATGTGGGGGATGAAATTTAAAGAGCTTAGGTGTAGAACAAGGTTAAACGATGGTCAAAACTACTTAAGTTATGGTTAGAGCTCCTCCAGAGGCTAGGAGCGTCACAATGTGGGATGTCTCGCCATGGTGCAAGGTACGAATTTCTCCCAGGAGGCAAATAGAATTGTGTTTCGCATAGCACAAAACCCTTAGCCACAATACAACTTGGGGGAAATTGAGTGGGAGGTTTCCAGAGAGTAACTTCGCCATGGTGCGGGTAGGACTCACCGTGGTAAGAATCAAGGGGAGTGAGAATAGTGTCTTAGTAGCTTGTTTCACTACAACGCAAGGGAAGCCTGTCATAGCACAGATCATGAAAAATTAAATAGTAGGGTCCAGTGGGCAACTTTGCCGTGGCACGAGAGGTTTGAGTCATAACACAATGTGCGAAATTTTGGTTTTAACTTCTAGTAGCCACTTAAGTCATGGCATGGGTATACCAAGTCTTGGCGTAAGTTCATAAACTTGGTTTTTAAGTTTTAGTAACTGACTTAGCCATGGCAAAGAAGGTCTAAGTCATGGCCTAAGTCCCCCAAACTCTTATTTTTACTTAAAAACTTTGCATTTCATTATGGAAATGTCATGTAATGACTTGGGTACTATAATAAGAGGATTTTGTGAGTGTGGAATTAGTGATAAAATGAATCAAAAGTTTTAATTGATAATTAGGAATACTTGGGAGCTTAAATAATTTTGCTTATCTAGTTAATAAACCTTAATAATATCAAGGTTCAATTTTTTTTTCATTTTTTCTTAATTTAAACTCATTGTAATAACTTTAGGCATTGATTTATGACCATTGATCACACAATTAAGCTTAATCACTATAATTAGAAGTTAGGGTTGTTACACACACCATGACATAACTTGCTACTAAAACTAAAAAGTACAAAATTCTCTTTCCCCCTTGCAACTCAAGCTCCTCGCACTATGGTGAGGTTGCGTATTGTAGCTCCACAGGGCAAAATTCATGATCCTTATCATGACTAAAAAATTTTGCGCTGCAGCAAGATGTGCTATTGGAGCACTATTCCCACTTTTTCCTAATTCTCACCACGATAAGGCCTACTCATGCTGCGGTGAGATTGCTCTCTAGAACTCCCCTTCTATTTTCTTCGAGTTGCGTCATGGCACTTTTAGTTTTTTTTACCCCAAACTCAGCTTTTTAGCTGCAACTTAGGCTTCTACTACTCTTAAACTTTTCCATGCTCGCTCTAACTCACTTGTAACTCTTCCTACTTAAATTCTAGAATCCTTCTAAGGCAAAACACATAGTTTTATTGATATAGTCCCTCTTATACAAATCACTTATTAACCTTCATAACTTAAGGACTTAGAATTGAATTAGAGTAACTAAAACTTAATTTATATCATTCCCCTCTATTGTAGCAAAAGGATTATGAAGTCTCAAGTGACTACCTCAAATAGTGTTATTCCTTACCAATTGAACTCAAACTACTTTGTACAAGTTTTAATGGACTAAGTAGGCTTGCTCTTGACCTTAAATGGCTATACTATCATACCCATTTCACACCCAAGGCATAACTATTAGTAAATACCTTTATAAAACAGAAATTCAAACCATGTCTTCATATGATAGTAACATCCTTAATCATAAAATACTATTTAAGCTTCATACATACATGCCAGTCCATAATTGGTCAATAATAACATTACATCAGAATTCATGTAAATTAAAGCCTAGTCTTGGATAATGCATCCCAAGTTACAAAATGTTGAAATATTTACACTTGGTAAAAATGGATGTATCATGATGTTATACAATAAGAGTTAAATAAAACTAGCATTTATACAATTCAAAAGCCTTCCAAGTGCAAGAGTCCTACACTAGGCCTAAACCTAGGGATGTTCATCCACTTGCTTCTCCTTTTCCTTATTCAAGGAACCTTCACTTAAAATTATTAACCCATGAAATGGGATGAGATGTGAATCTTAGTAATTAAAGGGAAAATTCCATATAAATGAACACATTAATCAACATATATGCATTTCATAATAGCAAATACCAAAATTATCAATCCAATCAGCAAATGAACTAACTGAACTACTTGTGACCACTATTCTATATTAGCAATCACATACAACATGTTAATAGCCAAAAACAAAAGGAAAGTCCTATCCATGACACCAACTCCTTATCGAGCACACTCACAGCTTGAGGCATTTAAGAGTTTGATTACAACTTAATGCCCGATCAAAGCATAATGCACGGGTGGCTATTGCACCACAGCTCAACCAAGGACATGCTCACAATCCAAAATAACAATCAAGTAGCTAACCGATCATTTAGCATGGCAAAAACGTATTAGGCAGAAAATATCATATTAACAAAGAACATATGTAAAGAATTAAATTAAACCCTTGTTTTTTTACTAAATTGTGTCAAACTCTGAAGTCAAGACAAGTTTCCATCTTTCTAGTGATCTTAATTTACCAAAACCAATTTCTTAGTCAACACCTAGTATAAAAATTAGTTATCCATCATTTTGGCATCATGAACTATCTAAGAGGCATTTACCTAGACTCTAATGAACCCAAATTTGGACTTAGGTCTTTTTGTAATAACCCTAATTCTTAATTACTATGATTAGGATTAATTATGTAGTTAATGATCATAAATCAACGTTTAAAATTATTAAAATTAATTAAATTAGGAAAAAGTGAAAGAATTTAAATTTTGATATTATTAGAGTTATTAGCCAAACAACCAACACCATTTGAGTCCACAAATAATTCTAATTATCCTTCAAAACCTTTGATTTATGTTTCATTGATTTTAGATTCACAAATCCTTATATAATATCCTCAAGTTATTACATAACATTATCATAACAAATCTCAAAGTTTCTATGTAAAAAATAAAAGTTTGGGAACTTTCGCTGTGACTTGGACCCTTCTCGCAACGGCTAAGTTAGTTACTGGAACCTAAAAGCCAAGTTTGGAGACTCATGCCACAACTTGGTACACCCACATTGTGGCATTAGTGGCTACTAGAACTCAAAATCAAAATTTATGAATCTTGCACCGTGACTCAAGCCTTCCGCACTGCAGTGAAGGTGCTATTTCGCTACGGTGAGCCTATGTGGTGCCATAGAGAGAGAGCCTTTTGGGACTTTCCAATCTTGCCTCTCGATGCTCACTATGGTGAGTTTGCTCTCTGTTACCCTATTGGGTGAAATTTTGACCTTGCACCATGGCATTCCTAGCTTTTAGAAGAGCTTTGGCTACAACTTAGGGGGTTTTGGCGATGACTTAATTTCATTCTACACCTAAACTCTCATTTTCTTGTTCCCCTAATCAATTCCCACGAGTCCTAGAGGAATTCTATGATCTTAATGACTAACATACATGGTTTTCTAGATCTTCTAGCTCTTAAATATCATGATTTACTAATCTTCATTATTTAGAGATCAAGGATTGAATTAGAGCAATCAAAAATTAATTTTGCATAAGTCAATCCCCTTCCATGACAATAAAAGTGTTTTAACCACAAATGTTTATAAGGCTAATGCTTAATGGTTACAAAATATCAAGTCATTCATCAAGTATTAGTCAAATACAATCACAATATTCAATCCCATAATAATTATATTATGTAACACCATCATTTCTAGCTCATCTCATGCCTTTAGATATCTCATTTTCAAGAATCATACAAGTTTTCAAGGAAAAAAGCAATAGAAATAATGAATATTTTCACGTTGCGTCGCGCATAAAAATTTCAATCAGTGTCACATGGACTGTGTGACCTCATACAACACATTCTCATATTTAATTACATAGATACAACTCATTTGGATCATCAAAAGTGGCCTACACCTCAAGAAACTCGAAGGGAAGCATGAAATAACCACATATATTTTCGGCCAGCTTTTGCCCATTTTCTGTCCCAAATTTGAAAAATCACAACTAATTCTAGAAAAATTGAAATTATGAATTCTTAGCCATTTTGGAAAGCTACATATGTCTACTTCATATTAAAAATATTTCCAGACCATAACAACCATCACAAAGGATGTTTGACCTTCAAAATGGTCCAGAGGTCAATATCCACCGGTGCTGTCACAGATTTCTACAGCAAACTTCACAAATGTCCAATTAATTCTAAAAAAAATCCAATCTATGAAAATGATACCAATTTGAAAATTTGTGGACATTAGTTAGAGGGAAAAAATAACTTTAGACTAGCTCAGACCTAGAAATCCAATTAAACAGTAACTGAGGTCAGATGAAGTTCCTAATACTAGATAGATTCTTTAAAAATTCATATCTCCCTCTCTAGACCTCTAAATAAGGTGCTTCTAATTGGCATGAGTCACTGAGAATGTATAGTTTTTCTATATAAAATTTCATGCCAATTGGACATCATTTGGGCCCTGTGTGATAGATTTCATTTTTGGACCAATATGAACAGTGACATGACCAAAACCAGAAAATTTGCCAATTTTGAAAATTCATCAAATATTCTATAGAACTTTGAAAATTATGTTCTTTAGCTTTCCAAGAAGTTTTCAACAAGCTCTAATTGTATGTCAAATCTCATATCAAGAAGAGCTCATTTAGATAAAAAGTAACATAGGGTTTCCTTATGGTCAATTTTGGCTCCATATAGGGTACCAAATTATCCAAATGACTTTCCTTGGGCTTTGGCACCTTTTAGGCAAGTATAAAAGCATAATTGGTACTTGTATGAGCTACCCAAATGGTCTCAAACCTTATGCATCTCATTTTGGCTATTTCATCTACACTTATACACATTTACATCAACTTTTCAAAAACCATAACTTGGTATTATGGACTCAATTTATATTCTAGCATTCACATATCATACTTTTTCATTTATACATCACATAATAATATAATTACACATGTTCAAGAGGTCATAGACCATATACATCATTAGATTACATCATTTGACATAAATATGGCCTTAAAGAACTAAAAACTATGCATTAGATTATCAAGCTCTCTTCTTCAAGGCAGTTGACTTCCATTACCTAGCATGTTAGATCATTGGAGAGGAGGGAATGAGATTCAAAGAATCCCAATAGCTCATCTCCTATTCAATCATACATAATAGATGCAAAATAAGCCTTGAAAATGCATGCATGGATATAATAGATAGCATAAGCATTTAAAAAGCAAGCTTAGCATGTGAATAAGTCATATAAGTCATCCAAAGGCTTACCAAGTGGATGGATTGATCTTACCCTTTTCTCCATAGATTTTAGACTTGCCTCACCCATTCTTTAAGAGATTCTTGGACTCAACTATGCCCTTAGGAGCCCACTTTGCTTTTGGGAGACTCCTTGCTTTGTCTCAACCAATCTTAAGGGTTATTGGCTCATCCTCACCATGGTTAAGAGTTCTTGGCCTCTCCACACTCAAGCAAACTAAAACAAACATCATAACATCATTTTAAAACATAATATGTCATCATGAAATTATGGCATATAAAATCATGCTAGCATACTTTTCATAACTTGAAAATACACATACACACATTCTAAGATAAGCTAAACACACATCCATGCATGAGAGAAGGTGGAGAGAGCTACCTTGCACACAATCACACACTTTTTCCTTTGAAAGAATGCTCCCTTTTTTGGCTACACATACACAAAAGTATGAGGATGATTTCTCTTGGCCTAAACACAATTTATGAAAGCCAATTAGGCTCATGAACTTAATTCTAAGGTCATATAATTTGCTTAGACACTAGGTTGGCTTATAACCTCATTATGGTTCCATAATTGCACCTAATAAAGCAACACTCCTCAAATAAATTCTAGGCTCCATTCTTTCCTTTCAAATATGATTCTTGACTCCTTTTAAGCCTCTTGGAGTCATCACACAATTAAAACAAAGGGTCTAACTATATGTTGCTTCTTTAAGTCATAATATGGAACCTAAAGCACCAATTCACTTCTTATGAGTTCTAAATTTTTTCTAAGGCCTCCCCTCATTTTCATTCATCATATATGACTCAAGAATGGGCTTAGAAAAATTTAAAACTCTCCCTAGCTACCCTAACCTACTTAGGTCGAGACAAGGAGCATTTTGGCCTCCTTGAAACCTTCTTTGTTTTTTCAAAGGGAGAAGTATATGGGCAGCCTCTTAGGGATCTTGGAGCTCAATTAAACTCTTATTTAGGCCTAGGAATCATCATACAAAGTCAGATTTTACAAAGTGCAATTGAAACCCTAGAAATTGCATCTTGAAATCTAATAGTTTTTTGTTAATTCTCTTTACATATTCTTAATCTCCACACTCTTTTTCTTTAGATTCATCCTTGGTTTTGCCTAAAATTCAAGTCCTCCTAGGGTTTCTCATGCTAGGCGAAATGGAGGAGGAGAGGAACCAAAGGTATTAACTACAAGAAGAGAAATTACCTAGGGCCTGTTTGATTCTATTTTTGTTTTAATGTTTTCAAAACAGATGTTTTTCAAAACAAGTTTTGAGAACAAAAAAATTAAAAAATCCATTTGAATCATTATTCTGAAAAGTAGCTATTTTTTGTTTTTTTCCTGATTCTGTAGAACAAAAGTTACGAAATGCCAAAAAAATATTCTGATTTTTCTGTTTCTGAAAACAAAATTCTGTTTTTTTGTTTTACAGAACACTTCATTAAAAATACATTATCAAACAAGTTTTTTTTATTTTTTTGTTCTTAAAAACAAAAAACTGTTCTGAAAATAGGAAACCAAACAAGCCCTTAGTTTTCCTGCTTTTTCTTGCTTGAATCTTGCTTTCTCCAAGCTCCTCTCCTCAAATCCAAAATTTTCCCTAAGTTTCTCCTTTAAATCAGATTTGTAAACTTCATTTTAATTAAAGAAAACAAAGGAGAATGAAAGAGAGGAGGTTTGGATGGAAGAAAGCATAAAAAACTACCAAAAAGGTATACTTTAAAGCTTGCATTTCTCCTTCATCTTCTTCCTCTCTTGTATGCCTAAAACCTTAACTCCCTTCTTTGAAATTGGGCAGAAATTTTTGAGTCTAAATGAGGGAGAAAGTGGGGTGCCATCTATATATAGGGGGAGGAAGAAGTATTTTTCAAAAATTTCTATTTTGCCCTTCATTTTTTGCATTTTCGTTTCTCATTTGTTTTAGCTCTTTTTTTAGAACTGTCTTTTCCATTATGAAATTTAGGTTCCCAATTTAGTAAAATGCCTTTGGAATCACTCAAATCAAAGCTAAAACCTTCACAAGAATAAGATTAGACTTCTAATAATGTTCTTTGTAATGCCCAGTATATTGTACAATCACAGGAACAGGCTAATTTGAAAAGCAAGTCCTCTAAGATGAGTGATTTAAGGCTAAATAAAATTTGAATAAAATTTTAAATAACAAAAAATGAGGATTTGAGCCTTGAGTTGTCCAAAAATTGGAGTCAAAGCGATTCAAAAAAATTGCCGAAAGGCCAGTGGCATTTTCGTAAATAAGTGTAATTTTGGAAAAACACTTAGGAGGGCTTTTTAAATGAAAATTTTGAGTTGCTCAAGGTTCTCAGAGGCCCCAAAAACCATGGGAAGCCCCGAGACTGGTAAAGCCCCTCCGATGTACTCTTTCCAACGTCAGTTGACCCGAACTTTGACCGTTTGGGATTGTTTTAACTTCGATTTGAGTGATTCAAAAGGCATTTTATTAAATTGGGAACCTAAATTTTATGATGGAAAAGACGATTCTCAAAAAGGAGCTAAAACAAAGCCAAAGCAAACTTGCCATTACGGAAGGGCAAAATTAGAATTTATGGTTTCTTGAATATTCTAAAGAGTTCCACACTTTTCTCCCTTCTTATCCTCTTTAATGAGCACGACCCATTCTGCCCAAAATACAGAAAATCTTCAGCTCTCTTAGGCACACAAAAGGGAGGAGAAAAAGAGGAAGAAAGCTAAAGAGAAACTAGGTAATTTCATAAAATTTCTTGCTCCATCTTCTTCCAATCTTGTTTTCCTCTCTTCCTCCTTTCTTTCCTTGGATTTTCTGAATGATTTGGTTCTGTTTTTGACCCAAACCTAAGGGGAGAATTTTGAATTTGCTAAGGAGAAGAGAATGAAGGAGAAAGACACTTGAAAGTTCACTTAAACCATAGGTAATCTTTGCTTTTTTTTGCATCTTCTCTTCCCCCTCCCTTTGTGTGTATTTCAGCCAAGAACAGAACCAAAGGAGGGGAGGATGTTCTGTCCAAATACAAGGAGGGAACAAGGGTTTTAGGCCATGGGGAGATAGCATATGGCAAGAAATTCCAAGAAAAACTAATAGAAAACAAGTTAGAAAAGTGTAGTATTTTCTAGGGTTTTGCAAAATCTGATTGTGTGTGAATGTTTCCTTGGCTATTTGAATGTTTCCTCAAACTCCTAATGTAACAACCAGAAAAAAGAAAAGAAAAGAAAAGAGAAAAGAAAAGGGAAAGAAAAAAAAAGATGAAAATTTTCAAAGGTTGAAAATTTTCTAAATCTGCTAGCTACAGCCTAACTATAGCGAATGTACCTATTCGCTATAGCGAGAAATGGGCTAGCTATAGCGAGAGAGCCTTCTCGCTATAGCGAAAATGCTTCTAGCTATAGCGAGTGCAGGCATTCCATACAAAAACCAGGGAGTAGGTCGCCGTAGCGAGAGCTATAGCGAAGGCAGAGGTCTGGGACTTACACGAGCTCGCCGTAGCGAGGGTTATGGCTCGCTATAGCGAGGGTTAGTTCGAAAAAACGTGAAAAGAGAGATTTTGACTTCTTAAAAGCTTCCAAACTTTCCTTTCTCTTATAACCGACCTAAGCTTCGACCAAGGAGAGAGAAAAGAGCTGTGGAGAGAGAGAGAGACCTAGAGAAGCAAGGAGATCAAGCAAAGAGGTAAGTAATCTTTAGATTTCCATAGCTTTCTCCTTAGCATGTTGTTCTCCTCCTTTTGCCTTCTCTTTCTATGGTTTTGGAAGTTGATTTGGGTTTGGTTCAGAAGAGGGAAGTGGAAAACTACTCTAAAAGAAGGGTAGAACTCATATATCTTCATTTCTTCTTCCTTGCTTTCTTCCTTGAGAGTTTGAGAGAGGAAGGAGAGTGAGTAGTGTTCTAGAGAGAGAATCCCTAGATCTTACAAGGGTAGTGGGGGTTTTGTTTCGGTGAAGAGCCCCTTTAGCTTTGTGAGTACTTATTTGAGTTATGAGAGAATGATTTGGTGCTCTTTGTTGTGCCTAGGCTCAAAGGAAGCAACTCCATCTAGTTGTGAGCGTGAAATCAAGAAGGCAGAAGATAAATTGAAAGGGAAGACTTGTGTTATCCGATAAGGTAGCTCTCTACTCTTTTCTTGTTACATTCTTGGATGTGTAATAGTCATTGTATGTTGTGTATGTACTTGTATGATGAGATATGCCATTGATGTTGCCTTGATGCATCGGTACCAATATGTTTTTGATATGAATTGTGAAAATTGCTTGGGTGAGGTGGTGCCGAAAGTCCCTTGAGACGGGTGAGGTGGAGCCAAAAGTCCCTGAACCAAGGGTGAGGCCAATCCAAAAGTCCCAAAGCTCGGGTGAGGCTAGACCAAAAGTCTTTAGAGCCTATCCTTGGCATTGATATGTTATCATGGCATGAAATACATATGTTGTGTTATTATGACTTGTGTGCATGCTTGACTAGTTATATGCCTTGATTGCATCTTGAATGAGTATGAGCTATTGAGATTCCCCCGAATCTCACCCCCTTCCCCTCCCATCTTAATATCCAGGTGGAGCTCAAGGAGAGTCAAGCATACCTCATGGAGCCTAGTAGAGTATAATTAAAGAAATGTATAGTTCTTTTGATGTATAAGGTGCCAAAATGAATATGCACCTATTATTTTTGAGTTGTAAATGTGGGAGCACATGTAAATATATGTATAGATGATGTATGGATTGTTTAAAGAGCCAAAGTAATGAGAACGTAGAAATTGGCCCTTTTGTGGCTTACATGTGCTAGTGTAATATGTTTCATAGCATAGTGGTTTTGAAATGTATGATGTTTTGGATAACTTAGACATTTCATATATGCTATGTTTGTACTATCAAACTTGCCCCAAAGAGATTAGAGCATGTGGGAGGTCATTTAGACCCATTTTGAACCACATGGGGTGCCAAAACCGCTAATTGGGTGAGCTCCGTCAAAGTATGACCAGATGAGCTCTTCTTGGTATGGAATTTGGCATGCCTCTAGAGTTTATTGAGAGCTTCTTGAGAAGCTAAAGTGGGTAATATTTGGAGGTCCAGAGAATATTTGGTGAATTATTGAAATTGGGGAATTTTGATGGTTTGGTCATGGTACTGTGCATTAAGTCCAAAAATGGAACCATGTCATTCATAGACCAAATGGTATCCAATTGTCATGAAATTTTATGAGCATAAACTAGATATCCACAGTGACCTATACCAATTGGAAGCACCTCAATTGGATGTCTGTAGAGAGAGAAACGACTTGCTGAAGTTCTGTATCAGCATCAGGGAAGTTTCTGACCTTCGTTACTGTTCCATCGGTTTTTGAGGTCCAAGAGCACCTGAACTGATCTGAACTTATTTTTCTCCTCTGTTTAACATATGTAGCTTTCCAAATTGGTATAGTTTTCCCATATTGTACTTTTGTGGAATTAATTACGAATTTTCAAAGTCCATGACAGTAAACTGCACCAGTATCAGGGACAGCCGGACCTCTGTGTCTTTTTTGATGTCAAAAATGATCCAGACGCTGAGATCATGATTGAGAGTTATTTTTAGTGTAAATTTTACATCCAAATCTTTCTAGAGATCTATGATGTGCTTGATTCCCATTTTTCTAGAATTAGTTATGATTTTCCAAAGTTAGAGCCAAAAACCTGACTTATGGGTTCATTTGAGAAATTGCATTTTCTTGGTTTTTGGCCTCATATCCGTGGTTTGTGAGTTGTTTGAGGCTATGTACAAGTTGTATAAATGGTGTTTGAGTGGAGAGGGTGAATGATGGGTTCACAGGACCCACGGGGCAAAATGTGACCGGTTAAACCCCGACTTCAAATAGTAAAATACAACAGTTTCGATCATTTTTTTGGGAAATCATATGGAATCAAGCCTAGAGGGAGATGAACTAGAGTGAGGTTACTATGGTGTTACACCTAAGACCTTTAGAAAGCCTCCCAAGTGGCTCTCCCATCAAAGAAAAATCACAAAGTCTATGAACCTCCATTATGGTGTATATTTTGGCCAAGCTAGGTTCATTAGGCTAGGGGATGTTTTAATTTGTTCTAGCCTTGTTTTGGGACTTTATATGATGTTAGAAGATGGGAGAAAACATTGGAAAAAATTTAGGAGCCATAGATTGGGGGATGGCCTAATGGTGTCCATAATGGTGTTTTGTGAAGCAACGTGGTTTTCCAATTGTGCAATTGAATGTGTGATGGCTCCAAGGACCTTAAATGAGTCCAAGAAGTCTAGAAATAACAAGAGAATGGAGCCTAGCACTTGAATAATATGAGTTTCTTCAATAGGCATTTATGGAACTAATATGTCTATTTTGGAGCCAAGTGTGTAATAAGCTTTAGTTTAATGTCTTGGCTTGCTTTAAATGTGTAATTGTGTGATGTTTGTAATGTCTAGGCCAAGAGAACCCTACTCCACCTAAGTGCTCTTGTGAAACCAAGGAGGGGAAGGAAATTACAAAGTGAGCTTGCAGACATAAAAAGGTAGCTCTCCACCTCATTCTCTTTGCATTCTTGTATGCATATGTATGTCTTAGTGTGCTTGCATGCATTCTTGATGCTTGATAATATGCCACTTGATCCTTGTTGTGCATTGGTACTAATGTGTTGTCTTGAATGACTATGGTTGTGGAAAGAGCCTATAAGGATGAAGTGATGCCAAAAGTCCCTTGATGAAGGTGAGGAGATGCCAAAAGTCTTATGGCATGGGTGAGACCAGGCCAAAAGTCCATTGAATGGGTGAGGCAAAGTCAAAAGTCCCTAGACCAAGAGTGAGGCAAATCCAAAAGTTCTAGAAATAGGGTGAGGCTAAACCAAAAGTCCCTAGAACATGAAAGTAATCTTGACATATGAATGTGGCACGGAATGGAATTTATTGCACACTTTATGCTTGTATGGTTATGCATTTGGAATATGTATGCCTTGAATGTGGTGTGAATGGGTGTGTGAGCTATTGAGATTCTTAGAATCTCACCCCCCTTTTCCCTTCATCCTTGAATTGTCTAGGTGGTGTTCCAAGTCAAGAAGATGCAAGCCAAGGACATTGAACATCTTTGTTTTGGTATATTATGTACTTTAAATGGTGGTTAAATGTCAAAGTAATAATGTATGTAATCTTTTTGTGATGTAAGACCATGGACAAGTGTAAAATGATGTATGAATATGATGTACACTTTATATAACACTAAATCTCTAGTATTGTGCAAATTGGCTTTTGGATGGCTTGATGTAACTATGCATAAATAGATGTTGAGAGACCAAAATGAGTTGCATGAGGTTTGGGATCACTTGGGCAGCCTCCACAAGTCATATTTGTGCTTTGAAACTTGCTCAAGGGGTGCCAAATTCAAGAAGAAGCCATTTGGTGCAAAGTGACTCTTGGTAGGAAGCAAAAATGACCATTTCATGAGGCTATGTCACTTTTTGTCCAAATGAACTCTTCTTGACCTGAAATTTGACATGCATCTAGAGCTTTTTGAGAAGCTAAATTTGGTAATCTTTGGAGGTCTGTGGAATATTTAGCGAATTATTGAAATTAGAAAATTTTCTGGTTTTGGTCCTTGGTACTGTAGCACTGGTCCGAAATTGAATTCTATCACTCATGGGGCAAACGATGTCCAATTGCCACGAAATTTTATACAGAGAAACTAGACATTCACAGAGACTTGTTCCAACTAGAAGAACCTCATTTGGAGTTCTAGAGAGAGAGATATGAAATTTTGAACATTCTGTCCAGTATCAGGACCCTTACCCAACTTGATGTACTGTTCTATTGAATTTCGAGACTTTGGGTACCTGAACTGGTCTGAAAGTATTTTTATCCTCTAGCTAACATCCACATCTTTCCATATTAGTATCATTTACATAGATTGGATGTTTTTGAAATTAATTGGACATTTTCAAAGTTTGCTGCAGAATTTGTGACAACATTAGGAGGCAGTTTGACCCCTGGATATTTTCGGATGTCAAACGCCCTCTTTGATGAGTGTTATAGTCTATACATATTTTTAATATGAAGTAGACATCCGTAGATTTCCATAATGGCCAAGAATATATGATTTTGATTTTTCTAGAATTAGTTATGATTTTTCGAAATTGTGCCAGAAAGGGGCCAAATCTGGCCGAAAATAAACCTCCATATTCTAAGTTCCATTTCGGTTTCCATGAGTTGTGGGCCAACTTTGGTGATGTAAATGAGTTGTATGTATGTAATTAAATGTGAGAATGTGATGTATGAACTCATATGGTCCGCGTGACACCGAATGAAATTTTCATACGTTACGCAACGCGAAATAAGGCATTATTTTAATGCTATCTTCCATTCCCTTTTGTGCAATTCATCATGGGAAACTTAAAAATGATAGGAAGAAAGCTAGAAATATATGGTGTTACATTCTTAGCACACATAAATAAATCATGGCCCAAATCATACTTAAATCTATAAACATTATTTTGCTTTCCTCAAAATGGTGTGGTCCAATTAATAATCATTATGTTAAGATACTCAAATTTGCCATTTTCCTTACCTATTTCCACAAAATTTTTCCTTAAATCCCTCTTAATAATTTCATAATCCTCAAATAATTACTATTAATTATTTTTGGGGTATTACACTTTCTACACCAGAAACCTCAATGTCCTTTTCCCAATCCTTAGCATTTTTGTGCATCAACAAAACCTACTATATAAGTTAGTCCTTGGGGCCAATTTCTAGCACAAAATACATCAAAATGAGGGGAAAATGCTTACTTAATAATCCCTCTAACCTCAACCTCTAAAAATCAATAAAGGAACCACTAAAAGAACAAGTTTTAGCTTTGGGAATAAGATCAAAATCCATAAAACTAGAAATTATTTAGATTAAATTGTAGAGAAAAATGAGAGGAACATGTTTTATATGACTCATATTGGCTGATTCTTCCTCTAGGAGTGTAAAATGGAACCAAACTATGATGAAACTCTAGCCTTCACCCAAAGATGTGAAAATGCCCCCCTTCTACAAAACCCTTCAAATTTTTATTACAAAGGTAAATGGCAAATGGGTTTTCTGAGGGTTTTAAGTGGTTTTGGGCTGACCCTAAGGCCCATGACCCACTTAGGTCTATTTTCCAGGATTTGGACTTCTAAGAAAAGAAGGTAGGCCTTCATACAACTTAGATTAGGCTTTTATAGTTGGCTTTAACATAAACAAATTAATTATAAGGCTCAAATTAAGTGTCCACCTACCCTTAATTAATTTCTTAACCAACCTAAACCTATAATTAATTTATTTTCACCTAATAATGGTTAAATAATTATTTTCATCTCAAAATGTCTAAAATAAATCCATTTCTTTAGAAATCCCTATTTTCCTTAATCTCTCCAAATCCTTATAATAATTTCTTAATTCTTCATAATTATTCTTAATTAATTTTAGGGTGTTACAGTGAAATTGTTCACCTTTCTTGTGTTGCTATAGCAAATTTTACTGTCATAAGTCATTTTTGGGTGATTTTGGAAGTGCCACCTTTATATTTTAAACTAGGGATTGTACCAAGTGTTAAAGGAAGTAAATAAGTTCAATTTGTCAATTGGAACTTGTTCAAAGTGGTTTGATGATCTTAGGTAGTGAAATGAGGATTTTAGGTTGCCATTAGAAGCCATACTATACCATTTGTTGTCATAGGTCCTTATGTATAGAAAGTGCCATAGCCATATTTTACAATTGAGGTTCCTTTAAAGTGTTGTGGGTCAGAACATACTCAATTAGTCCATGGAATCTTGCTCCAAGTGGTTTGAGAACATTAGGCAATGTATTGAGTGTTCTGGATTGCCATTTGAGCCTATATTCCACCCTTCTGCTATCATGAATAAGTATATGCTGACATGGTATAAAGTTTGGTTGGAATAATTAGTCTATGAATTCTTGGAATGTATAGACATAATAACTAAAGATTTTATAAGATTATATGTCCAAAAAGTCTTGTAATTTAGCTTTAGAATAACCTTGAGTTAGAGGTTGAAGGCAATACATATACCTTGGTTCACATATTAGAGAGTTTAGGATCAATAAGAGTCCAAGTCATGGCTAGTCGAGGCCAAATTCATCTTGGAATGTTACAAAATTGAGATGTGCTATAATGCAAATCAAGAAAAATGGTGAGGTTTTATTCTAAGGAGCAATCTCGTGACAGTTGGGCAAATGGAATTTTGAGGTCTAGTGAGGTACCTTGCCATAGCATGAACATCTTGAGCTATGGTAAGGATCATGATTTTGTGAATTTTGGTTCTAGACTTAAGCTTAGTAGTAGCATAACACTGTTGGGTCATAGTGTAAGTCCCAATTTTTAGTTCCAGAGTTCCAAATCTGAACCAAGTCATGGCAAAAAGTACCTAGGTCATGGCATGGATGTGTATCTATGCTTTTAGAGGTTCCAGATGTCGACTTGGCCATGGTTTAAACCCTTTTAAGTCATAACCTAAGTCCTAAAACCCCAATTTAGTTATTAAATCCTAGTTTTCACCATAGCAGTGATAAGTAATAAGTTGTAGTCTAATATATATGAGTTTTTAGGCTTTTTATAAGTATTTTGGGTTGTGACAAAAATTGTTAATGAGAAACTTTGTTTTCCTATGAACATAAATGTCATTGTGCAATTTAATGGTGAATATAGATTATATAAAGGTTTAAATTTCCTTGTATTTTCCTTTATTGTTAACTTATTATCCAAATTAGAGCTTAAGTGTAATCGATTGAAAACGCACTTATATTAGCTTAGTAAATAGTTAGAGTTGTTACATGCAGCATGGCCCTGGCGTGGTGAGCTCAAAAAAACTACTGCCAAATCCCTGTTTTGCTTAGTTTCAGGAGATAGTTTAGAGGCTCTATCCCACCAATTTGGCATATAGGACATCTATATGGGGTCTAATATCAAGCCAAAATTCACACCATGTGCATGCATTTTGAAATTACTTGGTTTAGGCCTTAATTGCTAAACTTGGCACTTTAAGTGTACAAATTAGCACTCTAGCCTTCTCTAAACTTAACCAACTATTCTCAAGCAAATTTCAATACTTTAAATCACCCAAAAATGTTATAACTAAGATCCAAATCTTAGAAAATAAAATTTTGACCTAATAAATTCCTAAATCATATATACTAAAGGAAAATGGTTTCACTAAACCCATGATTGGCAAATTTGGTCATATACGTCCACAACATACCATAACACCCTAGATAGGTCTCAAATATACAATTACACTAGTTTATGTCGTGAAGTGCAACTTTTTTGTTGAAACATAACCTTTGACCATCTTAAACTCCTTTTTGCACACCACTTTAAACTTAAAATGTGGAGTTTAACTCTAATTCATCCAAAACCTATCCGAACACAATACTATCATCCAAACAAATTGGCTTAATTGTAAAGTGGCTAGATAAATCCCAAGCATCCTACTAAACCTTAAAATCACTTATACCATTAGTCGTATATGCTAATGGTTTAATCATTAATCCTGCATTGATACTCGGTTGCTTGTCAATTAACTTCACATAATTCATTTAAGGCCAATCCAGTACCATCACAAAGTTGCACATCCCTAAACATCCATTCTTATTATAATTAACCCTACACTTGGCATTCTCAATTTAACTTGGCATTCACATTCATCTCATATCAAGACCATAGAAAGGGATTATTCAACAACCTTACATTTCTTTTGTATCTTATCAAATACCAGGGAATACAATATATTACCATATTATAGCACAACACAAAAATCGGATAGAGGAGGGATAGTTACCACCTTTTCTCATTCTTTCTTTCCCTTTTAGCTCCTCAATTAACTATTACCTAAAATATATAGCTCATAATCAAAGTGAGATATAAAATCTCAAAGACTAAATTATAGTTACAATCATATAACAAGACTACTATTATGATGCTTTAAATAGAAAAATCATTACTTTCTTTTATTGAAAATTCAACACCAACTTAGTTAGTGGCCAATAACTCAAGAAGGTGCATGATCATAGCTACCACTCTTAAGATGAAAATGATCATGGTTCTTTTCATAAATGTGGCAACACATGAATATCTAGGAGTATGATTATGGCACTAATGTATAAGTAGGAGATACTTATAGCTGTGTTTGCCTGGACACAATCACGGTCCACAATCTCCCTAAGCATGATCACTGTACATGTGCATACAAGCACACACACACACACACACATATGCATAGATGGGAGCATGATCATGGCCTAATGCATGATCACAACACTTATTTAGACTCATCATCACGTCACATAAATATATAAACGTGCAATCAGTATGATATTACTACATATATGAATGGAATTAAACCCCGCTTACCTCTCAAAAATACTTTCCACTTCTTATGAAGCTATTGCCACATCTAACATAGTCATATATCATGAAAGCACAGTCATATACCATGAAACCACTCCATCAATGCAAAGAAAGTCTATATCTCCTATGAAGAGAAGTCTATAAATTCAACAAGTTACTTTACCAGCGCTTTTAAATCATAACCCTCAACCTTTAGCAAAAAAATCTCAAGTTCTACCAATGGGTCTTTCCATAAGTGAGTTAGGAGGGAAAACACTCATAAATAAAGGGGAGCATAATACCCATACCTTAAAGCAGTTCTTTCTTCGATTTCATGCCTAAGAATGTCATAAAATTATCAAATCCATAACCATATAGTTTTACAAATGGTCACTAAATCATAAACTATTTAGATCAAAATGAAGAAGAGAATGAGCAAATTAAGTTTTCCTAAAACTACCTGAGCTAAATCTTCCAAAATCTCCTGTTTAAAGGCTCCAAAGTGTCATATCTAAACCTCATTCTTCATCTTTGTGTTTTCTCCTTTGAGCATTGTGAGTCGTGTGTCTAAGGGTTTGAACATGAAAAATGAAATAGAGAAGGAGTGGGTTAGCTTTAAGTGAGCTAAGTTATTGATCAAAAGTCAAAATGGGTCATAGGCCAAGTGCATCTCTGCTTATTTTTTCAAATCTAGGTTTTACAAGTTAGGTTTTCCACTTTTAAAACTTAAGGAATATAGGATCTCATGTTAAAATTATTTCCAACTCTATTTAGTTAAATCTTAGGTTGGATAATTTCTAATCAATTTTTTCAAGGCAATCTGTAACACCATAATATCTTAGCCTCTCTCATGTAATTAGAATGCCTCATGCCATGCATTTCATGAAAATCACAAGGAGTAGCATATAAATATTGATTATTTTTGCGTTACATCGTATATAAAAATTTCGTTCGATGTCACGTGGGCCATATGAGCACATACTATACTTTCCCATATTTAATTACATCAATATAACTCTTTTGCATTATAAAATCATGGCCACAACTCATGGAAATCAAAGGAGAGCTCAAATTAATCAAGTGTATTTTCGGCCAGAATTGGCCCCCTTTTCTGACCAAATTTTGGAAAATCATAATTAATTTTAGAAAAATAAAAATATGCATTCTTGGTTATTCTGGAAAGTTACAGATGTCTACTTCACACTAAAAATATGTCCATACCATAACATCTATCACAAAGGACGTTTGACATCCGAAATTATCCAAAGGTCAAACTGCACTCTGGAACTGTCATAGAATTCTGCAGAAAATTTTGAAAATATCCAATTAATTCTACAAAAATCTAATCCATGAAAATGATACCAATTTAGAAATATGTGGATGTTAGCTAGAGGGAAAAAATATTTCCAGACTAGCTCAGGCAGCCTAAACCTTGGAATTCAATAGAACAGTAACTCAGGTCGGGCAAAACTCTTGATATTGGATAGAATGTTCAAAAATTCATATCTCCTTCTCTAGATCTCCAATTGAGGTTCTTCTAGTTGCCACAAGTCACTGTGAATATCTAATTTCTTTGTATAAAATTTTGTGGTAATTGGACATCATTTGAGCCTTATGTGACAGAATCTATTTTCGGATCAAATGAATAATGTAGCAAATCAAAACCAGAAAAATTGCCAACTTTGAAAAATTTTCAAATATTCTATAGACCTCCAAAAATTATGATCTTTAGTTTTCCAAAAATCTCTTAATGAGATCTAATTGCATGTCAAATCCCAAACCAAGAATAACTCATTTGGCTAAAAAATGATATAGAGTTCCATTATTATCATTTTTTGCTCCATATGGGATACCAAAATTGACAAATGGCTTTCCTTTCATTTTGGCACCTTTTGAGCAAGTTTAAAAGAACATTTAGGACTTGTGTGAGTTGCCCAAATGGTCCCAAACCTCATGCATCTCATTTTGGTCTTTTCATCCACATTTATGCATATTTCCATAAAGCCATTCATGAAGTTATAATGTCATAACATACTTAATTTACATTCCATCATTCACATAACATATTCTTTCATTCCTACATCACATAATATCATAATTACATATGTATAAGGGGTCATAGACCATATACATTAAAGGGAAACATCATATGACACAATTATGGTCTTAAAGTGGCAAAACTTAAGCATTTGGTTATCAATCTTCTTTCTTCAAGGTAATTGGCTCCTATTACCATGTCCACTTGGTCCACTTAGCATCTGAGATCATTGGAGAGGAGAGGATGAGATTCAAAGAATCCCAATAATTCATCTCCCATTCAATCATACATAATATATGCAAAGCAAGCCTTACAAATGCATGCATGAATAAAATGGAAGTCATGAACATTTAAAAAGCAAGTTTGGCATGTGAACAAATCATACAAGACATTCAAGAGCTTACTAAGTGTTTGGATTGGCCTCATACTTTTCCTCATGGATTTTGGACTTGCCTCACTCATTCTTTAAGAGCTTTGGACTCAACCATACTCATGGGAGCCCACTTTGCTTTTGGGAGACTCTTTATTTTGTCTCAACCAATTTCAAAGGTTCTGGGCTCATCCTCACCATAGTCAAGAGTTCCTGGCCTCTCTACACTCAAGCAAACTCAACAAACATCATGCATTCATTTGAAAAGATAACATGACATCATGAAATCATGGCACATAAATTCATGCTAGTATACTTTTTATGGCTTAAAAATACACATACACACATTCTAAGACAAGCTAAACACACATCCATGCATGAGAGAAGGTGGAGAGAGCTACCTTGTATACAATCACATACTTTTTCCTTAGATTTCAAGCCTCCTCTTTTGGCCACACACCCACAAATTTGTGGAGATGGTTTCTCTTGGCCTAGACACAATTTATTGAAGCCAATTAGGTCCATGAAACAACTCTAAGACCATACAACTTGCTTAAACACTATATTGCTCTATAACCCCCATTATGGTCCATACTTACATCTAATGAAGCAACACCCCTCAAATAATTTTTAGGCTCTATTCTTTCCTTTCAAATATAATTCTTGACTCCTTTTAAGCCTCTTGGAGCTATCACACAATTAAAACCAAGAGCCTAACTATATGTTGCTTCTTTAGGTCATAATATGGAACCTAAGGCACCAAATCACTTTCTATAAGTTCTAAATTTTTTCAAAGGCCTCCCCTCATTTTCATTCATCAAATATGACTCAAGAATAGCCTTTGAAAAATTTAAAACTCTCCCTAGCTATAAGAACTTGCTTAGGCTGAGACTATAAGCACTTTTGGCCTTCATGGAGATTTCTTTGTTTTCTTGAAGGAGGAAGCATGTGGGGAGCATCTTAGGGGTATTAGGAACTCATTTAAACTCTCAATTAGGCCTAGGAATTATCATATGAAATCAGATTTTGGAAAGTGCCCACAAAACCCTAGAATTTGCATCTTGAAATTTAATAGTTTTTTGATAATTCCCTTTGCATATTCTTAATCTCCACACCCTTTTTCTTTAGATTCATGCTTGGAATTATCTTGTTTTCTTGCTTTTTCTCACTTGAATCTTGTGTTCTTTGAGCTCATCTCTTCAAATCCGAATTTTTCCCTCAATTTCTCCTCTAAAATAGATCCATATAATTCATTATAATCATAGGAAATAAAAGAGAATGAAGGAGAAGAGGTCTGGAAGAAAAAGAGCATGAAAAATCATGAAAATCCATACCTTTCTACCTTGAATTTCTCTTCCTTTTCTTCCTCCACTTGTGCACCTCATCCCCTAGGGGTTTTCTCTAGTTTTGGGCAGAACATGGTCGTGCATAATGAAGGGAGAAGAAGGGTGCATCATATATACAAGTGGGAATAAGTTACACTTTTCAAAAATTCTCATTTTACACTTCGTTCTTGGCATTTTTCGTTTCTCCTTTGTTTGAGCTCCTTTTTTAGAACCATCTTTTCCATTATGAAATTTAGGTTCCAATTTAGTAAATGGCCTTTGGAATCACTCAAATCAGAGTTAAAACCTTCTCGAATGAATCAGTCAAAATTCGGGTCAACCGACGTTAAAAAATGTCCACTGAAGGGGTTTTAACTGTCCCGGAAATTTTCATAGTTTTTAGGGCCTTTGAGAACCCTAGAGAATTCAAAACTTTCATTTAAAAAGCCCTCTTGTGTGAATTCCAAAATTTACTCAAAATTACGAAAATGCAATTACGTTTCGTAAGCTTTTCATAAGAAATTATTTCTTCATTTTAGCTGTATTTTTCTTTCCGTTTGAGCCTGAGATTCTCATTTTAGGAGTCTAGAATGCTTCCCAAATTTTTCAGGACCTTAACTACATCATTTTGGGGGACTTCCTTTTGTATCCAGTGAGTTTTGTTCATTAACGGAGAAACTGTACATTATGTTTCTCACGTTTTCTTTCATTTTCAGAAGACCAGATATTACACAATCTTTTTGAATTTCCTAAATTGATTAATTGAGCCCCTAAAAATTAAAAAATTTCCTCAATGATTTCCTAAACCCTTATTCCTTTATATAATCTTATAAAATCCCAATTTCTTTATTATTTGACAATAACTCCCTTTTCCTTAAAAAATAATTAAATCCCTAATTAAATTAATTTTCTTTAAAATCTCAATTTAATAATTTTTCAAATATTATATTCTTCTCTCCTTTTAGGAATTTTGTCCCCAAAATTCACATGTCTTAATTTAATTAAATTAATTTCCTCCAAAATCTCAATTTAATAATTTTCTAGATTTTGTGACATATTGTTCAAAGCAATTATTTGAGATTAATGAAACCCTTGAGAACCATGGAATCAAGATGGTCAATGTACATTTAGAAGGAAATGTGCTTCAATGGCATATGAGTTTCTTAAAGAGAAAAAAGCTTATAGAGCTCAGCTAGGAGGAATATATGAAGAATATAACTGCAAGATTCAATGACATAGCTAAAGTGGATGCCATGGTTGAGATCAAGAATCTCAAGTAAGAATACTTAATGAATGATTATCAGGAAAAATTTGAAGAGTTACTCACAGGATGGATTTACCAAAACCTCTAACAATAAGCTACTTCTTAAAAGGCCTCTACTTGGCATATAAACTATTGTGAAATTGTTCAATCTCAGTAACCTTACTAATACAAGATACCTAGCTAGCCCACTAGAAAAATTCATATAAGCTTTTCACACCCACGCCCTAACCTCTACTAAAAGAAATAACCTAAACTTCATAAATTCCTAACCTGCATAAAACCTAATATAGTATCCAAGATTCTTCTTCAAAGAACCAAACCATTTAGTTCACTACTTCCTCAAACAAAAACCCCATTAATGTTGATAAAACCAATACTAATACTTGTTTCAATGTTAGTAACAAACAAATCAAGTAGCTTACAAAAGAAGGAAATGGATGAAAGAAGAAAAAAGAGGTTTTGTTATTGGTGCTTTGAACATTATATTTCAAATCATAAGTGTAAAAGCTCTCAAACTCTTTTTTGATATTGTCAAGATGTTAAAAAAAAGAAAATAAAGGGATGGGAGTTTAAGAGTTTTACCTATTCAACCTTGATGTTCTAAGCTAAGTAGTTGAGTTCAAATGAGATGAAAAGTTAGATTAGCTACTGAAAGTCCTTTTTAAGTGTTTCCATTTTCACCTTCTCTTTCTTCCCTGAGTTAAGAAGAGATGCTTGTTTCTTATTGAAGAATAAGAATCAGAGCATAGAGTGATGGGGATATTATGATATTCATCTAGGAAATTCATAAGATGATACCTATAATGGCTTTAAGTATTCATAATAATGGTGCAAAAAAATAAGGATGAAGAAGTTTAGGATGCATATGGTACTGAAGAAGAATTGAAAAGTTATTACTCATAGGAGAATTCAGTAATTTCATTAAATACAATTTAAGAAAAGGACACTTCACAATGAAAGCAAAAGGAAAAGTGAAGACAAACTAGTGGTAATTCTAATGGACATGGGCAACTCACACAATTTCTTAGATGTGTCATTAGCTAAGAAATTGAACTTGAAATTACAAATGGTTAAAGGAGTAAGAGTGATAGTGGCAAATGGGTGAAAATTTGACATGAATAAAAAGTACATACAATTGGAATGGTCAATACAAGGGAAAATTCTCAAAGCTTACTTTCTAATCATGGAGTTAAAAGGTTATGATAAGATATTAAGAGTTGAATGGCTTTCTATAATAGAAAAAATTATATGGGACTTGCAACACCTAATTTTTCATGAAAGGCCAGAAACTAGGAATTTTCAATGGATGTCCCATAAATCATATGGATAGCAGCCAAATAAAATTATAGGGATAAACTAAACCTTTAAAAATGAGGATACAAAGCTTGAGATACACAGAATATAGTGGCATTTTTGTAGTTTCAAGCAAATTTTGGAAAACTCATACGAGGGATTTTCAAATGGAAAAATTGAGCTTCCTAGGGTTCTCAAAGACCCTAAAAACTATAGGAACTCCTAACACGATTTAAACCCCGCTAGTGTGCAATTTTGGCAAATGATTGACTAAAATTTTAATCGAACAGTTCGGAATGGTTTCAAATCTAATTTGGGTTAAGCCAAAGGTATTTTACAAGTTAGAGGACCTAAATTTTATGATAAAAAAGATGGTTCTAAAAAAAGAGTTGAAATGAGGCCAAACGAAGAAACCATGGTTTAGGGACTAAAATAAAAAGTAAAAAAGTTGCATAAAGTGACCCTTAGCCTTCTTAAAACACGTCCCTCTCTCTTCCTTTTCTTCCCACCAACACTTTTCTAGACTAAAATAGAATTAGAACCGACTCTAAGTGGCATACCAAGAGGGAAGAGAAGAAGCTTAAAAAAGGGTAAGATTTTATAGCTTTTATACACTCTTTGCTTCATTAAACTTGTTCCCCTCTTCTTTATCAATCTTTCTATGGTTTTATTGATTGAATTGGTATTGGTTTATGGCTAAGTTAGTAAAGGGAGGAGGCAATTTGGGAGGACTCTTGGGAGCATAAGAAAGAGCACTTAGGAAGCTTAAAAACAAGGTATGAGACATGGTGTGATTTTGCTTCCTTTTACTTCTTCTTTTCTCTTGTGTCTCGGCCAGATTTGGGGGTCTATGTGAGAGGCTTGGTTCTGATTCAAACATTCTAGGGAAACAGGTTTTAGAGCTTAAGGAACTTAAAAGAAGCAATAGGATTCAAAAATAAGCCATAAAAATCAATTTGTGACACTTAGGGAAATTAATATGTATATGAAAATATAAAACTTCCTAAGGGTCCTATGGCTTATATAAGAGTATGAATGAGGTCCCAAGCTATTTAGAAAGCTTCACAAGTGGCTAATTCCCTAAGAAAACAAACAAAACTCCATGGGCTCCCATAGCAAGCATAATCTCGACCTAGAGGGAGAGCACCTCGGGAGAGTTTTTCTTGATTCCAAGGTTAAAAGTGGTTTAGATATGAATTATAGATACTAAAAGAACCATTAGTTTAAATTTAGAAGCCATGATTTATGAGATGAAAGTTAGGATCCCTTTATAGACATAAAGAAGTAACCTAATATTTGGCTTCTTGAATTAAACTTATGATGACTCTAATGAGTTTAAATAAAGTCATATGACTTAAAATGAATGAGAAATTAGAGATAAGATCATAGATTATGAGAGTTGCTTCATTATACCATATATAGAGCCATAATTGAGTCATAAGCCACCATATAAGTGTGTAGGGCTTATGAGATATTAGAATTGGTTCCAATGATGTTTTTGTGTCTTGTTGGATGTGTCTAGGCCAAACAAATCAAGCTCTCCATCATGAGGTGTATGAGGCCAAGAAGAGGGGAGAAGTTTCAAAGAGAAAAGTGTGATCTCCTAGCCTTAAGGTAGCTTTCTATCCTTTTTTATATGCATTTGTTGGATGATTTAGTGTCTTTGGATACTTATGTGTATGTTTGAACTATAAGATATGCTTATAGATTTTGTTTACATGTTATGATACCATTATGTGCATTAAATATGTTTTAAATGCAAGATAGCTTGAATTGGATAAGGTTATGCCAAAAGTCCTTTAGATTGAATAAGAAGGAGCCAAAAGCCCATAAGAGTGGGTGAGACAAAACCAAAAGTCTCAAGAGTGAGTGAGACTAAGTCAAAAGTCCTTAAAAGTGGGTGAGACAAATCTAAAAGTCTCTAGAAATTCGGTGAGGCTAAACCAAAAGTCCCTAAAGGCTATTTTTGAATGAAATGGGTTTGAATGACATGAAAATATATGTATGCATGTCTTCTATAAGCATTTAGAGTATGCTTGCATTCATTGATAGCTATTGAGATTCTTTGAATCTCACCCCTCGTTATTTTATCACTAACCATGTCTAGGTGAGCTATATGGAGTAAAGAAAGAGAGCCAAGGAACATAAAAGGTGGTACTTTGACATTAAAATAGGTTTATGTGTATTTTGATGTCAAAGTATGTAATTATATGATGAACATGAGATGTAAATGTGGTCTCAAGTGTAAATGTATGTATGTATGATATATGAATCATATTTGAGGTCAAATGAATGAAAATGTGTATTTTTGCCACTTTTGAGCTTAGTTGCATAAGTGTATAAGTCCATATGGGAGAGTGGTTTTAAGTGCTAAGATGATTTAGGCTGAATGAAATGCTTATATATATTGCATTGATACTTTGGGATGTGCTCAAATGGTCATGGGTTATGAAGAAGGTAATTTGGTATCCTTTAGGGCCATTTAGAAGCAAAAGTTGACCATAAACTAACCCTGAACTAAAATCTAACCAAATAGACTAGTCTTGGCAGGAAATTTGGTACACTTATAGAGCTCATCTAGAGCTTTGCACGAAGCCCAAGATCACTAATTTGGAACTCTAGAGAATTTATTATGAATTTTCAAAATTGGCCAAATTATGCAGAATTGTTAAAGTTACTGTTCATATAGTTAGTTTGCATTCCTCTGTCACTCATGGGTCAAATGAACTCCTATATTCATGAAATTTTACAATCATAAATTAGACATAATAAAATTTCCATAGCTACCAATAGCACCTCATTTGAATTTGTATTGAGGGAGACATAAATTTTTGAAATTTGATGTCAGTTGTAGAACGCTACCCAAACCAATGTTACTGTTCCATCAGTTTTTATGGGGCAAACCTGGTTGTTTTGATCTAAAATTTTTATAGCTATTAGGGGACATCCTAATCTTTCTATAATGGTATAACTTGTAGGATTTTATTTTTTTTACAATTAGTTATGAAGTTTTTAATTTCATACCAGAATATGGAACTAGAAAATCTATATAGCAGTCCAAGAGCATGACCCCATGTACTATTCTATTAATTTTCATAGACTAAACACTATTGTTTTGATCTAGAATTATTTTTAGTCATTATTTGACATCCCTAGCTTTTCAAAAAGTTATCATATGTATGATTTAAATTTTTCTAAAATTAGTTATGAATTTCCAAAGTTCATATCAGAAAATGGATGCTGTCACCCAAGGATAACTTATGGAATTTGTGATGTATGGTTCAAAAGCCGGGATGTAAGCCATGAATTATGATATTTTTGATATGAATGAGTATGTTATGGATGGAGGATAATTTAGGCAAGTTCAAATGCTTCATTTGCCTTAACTTAAATTAATTTGGTTTCTAATGATGGTTATACCTGCTGCCAAAAAGTGTCATTTTCATGCAAGTAAATGATAAATGTCTCTCGTGATGTAGTTTGAAGGCTAGGAAGCTAAGGTATTACATGACTTGAAGCAAAAAGTGGCAAGTTTTGTGTTAAATGACAAAATGTATGAAATCACAAGGGCCAAGTGTAGTATCTCCAAAATTAGACCCTTAATTAAAACTAATATTAGGTAAAATAAATAATAAACATTATCTAGTCAATAATTACATTGAATAATATGAGATTTTTCTAAATTTTAAGTGCAAGGAAAATTCAAAAAAAAATTTAGAAATATAATAGAATTTTATGAGATTAATTGGAAAAAAATTTAGGAATTAAATTATTGAATAATAGGTAATTACATAATAAATACTTAGGAAAGGAATTTTCAATAAATTCCTCGAACCTTCAAATTTTAAAAATATAAAAAATTATTTAGAAATAAAAGTATTTAGGTAAAATTTAGGAGTTAAAATATAAGTGCCAAAAGCTTAGGGTTCAAAGTAATATTTCAACTAGGACTAAAGTATAATTTTCTTACAGTCAAACTAAGATTTTTACTAAAATGAAAACAGTGGAAGTAGGAAGAGATCTTTATATGAAAATGACCATGTCAATGATTAGAAGAACTTTTATAACTAGAATTCCTAACAAATCAAAACACAGCTCCCACATCACAATTTAAACACATATACATAGATATGCTACCCAAAACAAACCAAATATGTCACTCAGGAGCCAAATATCGAGCAAAAGTACCTAAACCTTTGATTTGATACCAAAAATATCATACCATATATATTCCATTATCATACTCTTCCATTTAGGGCATTTGGTGTACATTCACAAGGTAAAAGTAGGGAAAAGTATAGAAATAATGCATTTTTATTTACACAACGTCGGGGTTAATTTTTCATTTCACATTATATGGGGCTCGTGAATGTTCCAACATCATTCCTTAGTCATTTACCATTGGAAAAAGTCATAATCAACTCAAAATAGCAAGCAATTCAAGGATCTCAAGTCAAAAACCTCAAAAATACCTTCATTCATCACAGATTATATAGTAGCAAATTTAAGAAAAACTTTGAAAATTCATAACTAAATGTAGAAAATCAAAATCTGCCATACCATAGCTTTTTGGAAAATTCTAAGTGTTAACTTTACATAAAAATAAATTCAAGTCATGAACATAGCATCTGGACCTTATTTGACATCGAAAAAGGCACAAAGGTCCGATTGGCTACTGGTACTGATACAAGTTTTTGATATAAACTTCAAAAATATCTAATTAATTTCAAAAAAATCCAATCCATACAAATGATACCAATCTGGAAAGCTATGGATGTTATCTAGAGGAAAAAAATCATTCTATACCATTCCATGTTCATTTCGACCATAAAAACTAATCAAACAGTGACACAGGTCTGACTGGATGCCTGGTGCTGGACAGTAACTTTAAAAATTTGTATCTCCCTCTCTAGACATCCAAATAGGGTGATTCTAGTTGGCATAAGTCATTGGAAGGTATAGTTTTTGCGTATAAAATTTCATAGCAATTGGACATCTTTTGCCCTATGTTTGACACAAATTCATTTTCAAACTATTGGAACAGTAGTAGTGACCATATCAGAAAAATTTCACAACTTCAAAAATTCATCAAATATTCTGTAGACCTCAAAAAATTACTCACTTTAGCTTCCTAAAAAGATCTTAACAAGCTCTAGATGCATGCCAAATTTCAGATTAAGAAGAGCTCATTTGGATAAAAAGTGGCATAGCCTCCCAATTTGATTAATTTTAATCCAATTGAGGTACCAAATCTGTCCAAATGATTTTCTTTAGTGTTTGGCGGCACCTCTTGGAAAAGTTTAAAAGCATGAATATGACTTGTAGACACTGCCCAAATGGTCCCAAGTTTCGTGCATTTCATTTTGACCATCTCACACCCAATAATACACTAATACAAACATGTCATCTATAATTCAAAATTCATATTTCTATTGCTTCCATGCTAAGAAGGATCTATACAAGGTTCATACACTATATTAAATTTGTTCATGATCTTACATTACAAAAATAACATATACAAGGTAACTTTAACAATCAACTACAAAATAAGGTTACATAATTGGCAAACTACAACATGTCAAGTGCCATGGCTTGCATTTCCTTGATCTTGGGCCCCACCTAGACATCTCAAAAAACAAGGGGGAAAGGGAGTGAGATTCCAAGAATTTCAATAACTCACACACCCATTTACACATACATTCAAAGCATACATACATCAAAATCATAAGTGTGTAAACATAAAGTGTACAATGTCATATTTCCATGCCACATTCTTATGCTCTAAGGACTTTTGGTTTTGCTTCACTTCATTCGTAGGACTTTTGGATTTGCCTTACCCTTAGCCTTAGGACTTTTGACTTAGCCTCACCCATGCAAGGGACTTTTGAACTAGTCTTACCCATAGTTTAAGATTTTTAGCACATCCTTACCCATATTAAGGGACTTTTGGCCTTACCTCACCCTTATGAGCCAATTCTCATAACTAAACCATTCAAGAATACACATTGGTACTAATGCAACATCAAGACATCAAGTGGCATGTTACCAAATCACAAGAGTACATGCAAACACACAATGACATACACATGCACACAAGAAAGTATGAAGAATAAGGTGGAGAGCTACCTTGAATTGGTGCAAGCCTTTCTTGATCCTTTTTCTTCCCCTTTTTTGTCTCATAAACACACCTAGGTGGATTGAAGTTTTCTTGGCCTAAGCATCATAGATAGCAGACAATTACACTCTTGAAGCAAGCCAAGACACTACACTTTTTCTGAAAAAAATAAATGATTCCATGGTTCACATAATGTTCCATTGGTGGCCTATTAAAGCAATCCTTGTAATTTAAGTTCTATACTCCATTCTCTTTTCATTTCTAGGCTTCTTGACCCCATTCAAGGTTCTTAAAGCCATCACATAATCATTTGTACAATTGAAAAACCAAGTTGCTTCCTAAGACACCATTATGGACATCATTTCTCCATCTCTCATTCAATGGCTCATAAATTTTTCCTAATGGTTCCTCACATCTTCTAACATCATAAGGAGTCCCAAACCAAGGCTAGAACAAATTAAAACATCCTCCAACATCATGCTCTTGCCTTGGCCAAACCTACGAAGCAAAGTGGGGTTCTTGGACTTCTTGATTTTTCCTTGATGGGAGAGCCACTTAGGGAGGTTTCTAAGAGTCTTAGGAGTTCAATGGAATTCTTAAAATGGTTAACGAAATTCATAGATTAAATCAGTTTTCATAATTCCCTCAAGAAGCCAACACTTTTCTAACTTAGTTTCTATTGATTTTTCATGTAATTTTTTGGCATATTCCATCTTTCCATGGCCTAATTCCCTTGTTCCTCTCTTGTTTTAGACAGAACTTCCTCTCCCCTTCGTGGTTCTATTTTGGCTGAACATACACCCAAGAGGAGAGAAAAAGAATAAAGCAACTAGGAACAAGAATTACCTTAGTTTCATACTTACTTCCAAGGCTTCTCCTTGGTTCTCCCTTTCTCAAGCAATTCGAACTCCCCCTCTGAATTTTGGACCAAAAATAGAACCAACCATTTCAAGAAAACCATAAAAAGATAGCATAGAAAGAGGGGAGCAAGAGTGAAAGAGAAAGAGCATGAAAATTTCCAAAATTCCTTACCTTTCTTGGCTTTTCTCCCTTTTTCTTCTCCCCCTCTTTGTGCACCTAAAGAAGCTCTCTCTTTTCTGTATTTTGGCCAGAATAGAGTTGTGTGGGAGAGGGGAGAAGAATCTTGAGTTTTTAAGGAGTGTCCAAGAAGCTTCTTTTCTTGAAAAAAATTCTCATTTTACCCTTTCGTAATGACATTTCCGGTTTGACTTTATTTTAGCTCCTTTTTTAGAATCATTTTTTCCATTATAAAATTTAAGTTCCTAATTTAATAAAATGCCTTTGGAATCACTCAAATCAGAGCTAAAACCTTTCTGAATGAACCGGTCAAAGTTCAGATCAACTAACATTGGAAAAAGTACACCGGAGAAGCTTTACCAGTCTTAGGGCTTCCATGGTTTTTAGGCCTCTGAGAACCATGGACAACTCAAAATTTTTATTAAAAAAGCCTTCTTGTGTGTTTTTCTAAAATTGCACTTATTTACAAAAATGCCATTAGCCTTTCAACAAATTTTTTTGAATCACTCCAGCCCTTGTTTCTGGGTAATTCAAGGTTCAAATCCTCATTTCTATTATTTAAAATTTTATCCAAATTTTATTTGGCCTTGAATCACTCATCTCAGTGGACTTGCTTTTCAAATTGGCATGTTCTGGTGTTTTTACCATGTATTGGATATTACACTACACCTATATTCACCCAAATAAGGACTCATAATAGTAGAATACCTTATATTAGCATAAAAGAGATAAACCATTTCTCATCCTATATGACCAAGACAATAAATACACACTTCTAAGTTTTATAAGCCATGACTAAACCTAGAACCAAAATTATTCAAGCTTTAACATCCATATTACACTTCCCATAATAGTAAAATCCTTCGTATTACAATAACAAAATCCAAACCGCATGTAACTGCCATATCTAAATACATCATTTGATAAGATAATCCATCACACAATCATGACAAGTTATAATTACTCAATTACAAGTAAAGTCATTATGCTAAACATAATTTAAGGCTTAATCCTATGGGTTCCATCCCAAGTTACAAAATATCAAAATACCTACACTTGGCGATATATGAATGCAACATAATGTTATACAAAGTTTAGCTTACAAAAATTAGCATCTACAACTAAACCAAAATGTCCAAGTGAAAAATCCCACACATGGTCTCAAATTATGGATTGACATCCAATAACTTTTTTTTTTGCTTGTTGACGATTGTGTCGTTCAATCTCAAATAAAACTAGGAAGCAAAATAAATTTTTATAGTTAATGGTGCAATCCTAGGTCATCTCCCTTGAAGTTTATGCCTTGATTTGTTTATGGAAAGGTTATTCTAAGTATTGCTACTGAAACTTAATTTGGGGTTGAAGTACTAGAATTAAATTGAACTAAATTTATTTGACAAAAATCAAAAGAATTTAAAACTGAATGAGATGAACAATTAAGAGAATATGGTAGCTAGCTTTGCATTGGACTCCCTAGAATTCAATTATCCTTGCCCTTTATTTAGTTTACCAAAATTGGAATTAATTCCTTGCTCTTTAGTGTATTCCTTATAAAAATTCTTGAATAACCATCCAAGACCCAATTTATTAATTATACAAGGAATTTGCAACCACAAGAATCCTTGAATAACTAATTGATTGAATTAAGAACAAGAACACACTTTAACCAAATTTAAGCACATGCACAATTTACTTAGGATACTAATTTACCAATTAGATTAATTAATTCCTCAAACCTTTGCATACAATTTCTAGTTAATTAATCCAATAACCATTGTATTAATCAACCCAAAATCAAGAGGAATTTGAAAGTAAATTTGCACTTTAATTCTGGAATTTTATAAGCATATGATGATCAAAATCAAAATTCCAAAATCAAATTAAATTCATAAAACAAATTAATAAAATTTCAGCAACTAAATTCCTAAATCAATTAACTAAACCTAGTCAAATTAATCAAAGATTTAATGCAGGAATTAAAAGACATAGTAAGGAATAATTATCCAATTTTGTAGGAAAAAATAGAGCTCAAATCTTCATCTGAGAGCTTCCAATTTTCAGCTAGCCACCATGATTAATTCAAGCTGCCATGGAGGTTTTTATTGAAGAAGAGTTGATGGGATTAGCCATGGATAAATCACGAAGAAAAACTGCTCCCTGGACGTTCTCTCTGGCTCTCCTCTTCTTCGTTGTAAACCACCCTTTTCTGTTCCTCTTCCTCGTTCAAAAGCACACTGTTCTTGATGAATGGATGCATCTATATATAGGCAAAAATTTGCTGAGAATTTGAGGCGTGAATGGAGCAAACTCTGGTGATAATTCAGAGGCGTGGCTATGCTGGACTGTGAGAGGCGTGAATGATGTATGAATCCTCCTTGGAATGCTTCTAGACGCTTTAACTTGCTGCTGTTCACGTGACTTTTTAATTGATTAACACCACGTAAGCTTTACATGCTTCATTCATTCTAATATATTTCCATGTTGCTGCTTTTCAATAATTATTCTGCACGTGAAAGCCTCTTCATGTGAGCTTCCGCATCAGCGCCTTCAAGCTTCTTGTTTCTTCCAGCGTTAGCATCGTCCAGCTTCTTCAAACCAGCAGTTCAAGTTGGTTGCCTCATTAATCCACGCAATTCTGTAGCTAATTTCCAGCTTATTATTTCAACAAAATCTCACATGCTTAGCTTGCTGTTTCATGCTCTGTTTTCAGGGTAAAATTGTAGCACACACATTCTGCACCATGTTGAATTTGTAGCTCCTTGTTTCTTCATCTATAATGTTTGTTCTTTCCTCTATTCTAGCCACACCCTTTATTTCTCCTTCGTTCAGCTCCAAAAGCCAGTAGCTTCACTTACTTGCATGCTCTGTTTTGCTCGCTAACTTTCTCCAGCTCCCATTCCACGTGTTTTCGTAGCTTCTCTTCCTCGATCTGCAGCTCTTCATTCAGCTTGTTTGAACCTCTATTTTGCTCCTTCTGTTTCAGCTCGTTCCAGCTCATTTTTAACGTGTTAAAAGCATAGCTTCTGCATGCGTTTTTCATGTTATTTTGCTCTGCTCAGCGTTACTTCTTCTGCATCTCCAGCGTCTGCCCATTCCAGCGTTGTTCAGCTCGTGTTTCTGCATGTTCTGGAGCTTCTTTACTTTGCTTTTTACTTGCTTCGAGTTGTGAGCTGCTGCCCATTTTTTTTTTCTTCCTCAACCAGAAGCACATTCTTCCATGCAGGCTCGAGCTTCCTTGTTTCTCACCTGAACTCCAGCCCACATTGCTCCTTCTCTTCACGCAAGCTTTTCATGTTCTGGAGCTTCCTCGTGCAGCTCATTCCAGCTGAAACTCTTAGCTAGTTTTATGTATTCTGCTTGGCTTCTATACTGTTGTATTATTCACATGCACGTAGATCTTGAGCCTTGTAGTTGCTGCATTATTCTAGAGCTTCTTTTCATGTGTGTTTTTGTGGCTGATTCCATGTGAATGATGTGCTGGATGTGGAATGGAGCTGTACAATGAAATATACTGTGCATGGTGGATGAGAGACATGCATGTGGCAGCCTTCTTGAGTGTAAACCCGTGGCTTCATGGAAATGCAAATGAATGTGTTTCTTCCTTTAAACTCGAGCCTACTTCTTCCTTCCTCACTCCTCTTTCTTCTTTAAATCAAATTCTCATTCAAGCTTCAATTGTCCATTGAAATTATGCACAAAAGAGTGGAAAAAATCAAATAAGAATTTTCACAAAATTATTTAAGATAAATTTATGCATTAAAATCCAATAATTTGTAACTTAATTCCTCAAATATAGAAAATGGCTACTAAATTCAAATTTCATCTAATTAGACCCTTAAAGCCATATTTGGATACTAAAATGTTTAAGTTAAAATGATTAAAATGTATAAAAATCATACTTATCACTCGTAGTAGAAAAACCTACACTTGAAAATGTTAGCTCATAATTAGAGTGAGATATAAATCTTAATACTCAAGAGAACTTCGATTTATATGTACAATTTTACCAATATAATGCTTAATATAGAGGAAAGTAACAAAGTTATTTTATGCATATCAATAAATGAACAAGTTTGTTTACTAATGACTACTATTCTGTTTTAGTAATCACATACAATATTATAATAGCCAAAAAGAAAAGGAAGGGACATGATCATTGTAACACCATAATTCTAGCTCATCTTGTGCTTTTAAATGGCATAATATCATGAACCATATAGGTTTCCCATAGAAAAAGCAAGGAAAATAGGATTATTGTCGCATTACGTCATATCTAAAAATTGCAATCGGTGTCACATGGATCGTGTGAGCTCATGCTATGTATCCTCATATTTAAATACATCATTACAACTCATTTGGATCATAAAACCATGCCCATAACTCATGGAAACCGAAATGGAGTATGGACTATGGAGGTTCATTCTCGGCCAGATTTGTTCCATTTTCTGACCAAATTTTAGAAAATCATAACTAAATCTAGAAAAATTGAATCATACAATCTTGGTCATTCTGGAAAGATATGGATGTCTACTTTACACCAAAAATACATCCAGGCCATAACAGCCATCACATAGGACATTTGACATCCAAAATAGTCCAAAGGTCTGACTGCATCTAGGAACTGATATAGAATTCTGCAGAAAACTTAAAAAATGTCCAATTAATTTCATAAAACTCCAATCCATGAAAATGACACTAATCTAGAAAGCTGTGGATGTTAACTAGAGAGGACAAATATCTTCAGATCAGTTCATCAAGCCCAGACCTCAAAATTTAATGGAATAGTCTTCTGGTCGAGTAAAATTACTGATACTGGATAGAAAATTTAAAAATTCATATCTCCCTTTCTAGACCTTCAAATGAAGTGCTTTTAGTGGCACAAGTCACTGTGATTGTCTAGTTTCTCCATATAAAATATCATGGCAATTCGACATCGTTTGAGCATCGTGTGACAAAATATAATTTCAGACCAAATGAATAGTGCAGTAAACCAGAAACCATGAAAATTGTCAACTTTGAAAAATCATCAAATATTCTATAGACCTCTAAAAATTATGATCTTTAGCTTCTCAAAAAAATCTTAATGAGACCTAATTGCATGCCAAATCTCAGATCAAGACTAACTCATTTGACTAAAAAGTGACATAAGGTTCCAAAATAATCAATTTTGGCCTCCATATAGGGTACCAAAGTTGCCATATGGATTTCCCTTGGTCTTGGCACCTTTTGGGCAAGTCTCAAAGTACATTTAAGACTTATGTGAGCTGCCTGATAAGTGCTAATTCTCATATATTTTATCCACATTTATTATTGTTTATAATGATTAATTTGAGCTTAATTGGACTTGTTATGCAATATTTGAATTTGTGGTTAATTTTGGAAAATAATACAATTTTGAATTAATTAAGAATTTTTGGATTTAAATTACTAAGATTTTATTTTCCAAAATTCTTTGATGATTAAATACTTTTTATCCTTAAAACACTTTTTAATTTTGGGTAGAATTTTCTTTTGGACAAATGGATTGAAAAAAATTGAAATGAATTACGAAAAAAAAAAGAGTAGATGATAATTGTTTTTATTAATAATATATTATATTTTTATATATTGGCTTGGTTTTCTTAGGCAGAAAAACGCAGCAGCAAGGCATGAAGAATGTAGTAATGTGGAGAGCTGGATAGAGTACAGAAGAAACACTTCTTTCTGGCTACTGTTCCTTCTTCTTCGTTAGGACTGTCCGAGAAAAGAGAAGCTTGAGCAGAGAAGAAAAGCAAAACACACGCTGCAAGCTAGAAGAACTAAACAAAGAAGCCACGAGTTCTAGCTAAGGAGTTGCATGAAGCTAAGGTACAGAGCATGCAGGAGCTTACATGGACTGGATGAAGCATGAAGAACAGAAGTTTCACGTGGAAATAAATGAAGAGCATATGGCAGAAACAAGGAAGCTCAAGCTTGCATGGAAAGAAAAGAGAAAAGAAGCTAAGTCTTTAGCTCGAGAAAAGCAAGATGAATGCGAAAAAGAAGCAGCTGGATTTAAGCGAAGTGCAGAACAAAAAGAAGCCACGAGTTTCTGGTTTAAAGAAGAAGCTTGGAAGGAGCTTGGTTTTGACGTAAAAGGAGACTGCATGAGGAAGCTCAACGCTGTGCAGAATACATGGAAGAAAGTGAGTTGAAGACGAAGCACGAGGGAACCTTGGCTGAATGAGGAAAACAAGCTGAAGCATGCATGAGCTGGGAGAAATAGCTACGAGTAATAGGAGAAAGAAGGAGCTGAAGTAACAAGCTGAAGTTCAAACGAGAAAAAAAACTGGAAGCTGAACGTGGTTTTGCATGAATCTTGATATTATATTCAATATGGAATGAAGTGGGACCCATCGTATATATATAGAATAAACAAACATGAATAAAAAAAGGCTGGAGACGTGGGAGGGGCTGACGTTAAGAAAAATAACGAAAAGAAGAAGCTTGGGCACGTGATTTTTTAATAGAGAGAAGCTTCATTCTAACACGTCTCCTTCGTTCATTTACGCCTCTCACAGTCTAATTCAATCACGCCTCAAACTCTTAGCAAATCCTTGCCTATTTATTGAGGCCACCATTTGTCCATCCACGACGCCACATCCACACACCATTCATATTCCATCCCATTCATCTCTTCATTCTTCCATTCCACCACCACGCCTTATCCATTCCTTCCATCCATCTCCACATCCCATGATTTTCTAATCCATCTTGAGGCTAGCTAGGAGGAAGCTCTTGGAGAAGCTTGAATCCATGGAGAAAATTCAGAATTTTGGCTAAGAATTTCCTTATTTTTCCTACACTTTTTCTCTTTCATTTATTTTCTTGGTTAAGATGTATTTGATAAGGGATTTGTGTAATTATAATTAGTGGCTGGTTAGACACTAATTAGGAAGTATTTTTGTTGATTAATTTCAATATTATCTGAATTCCCATGTATGCTTCGAAGGTGTTCGATAAAATACATGAGTGAGCTTAATTGTTTAATTTGAAGATTCCTTGATGTTTTGTTGGTTAATTAAATATTTAGGATGATTCTGAGGCTAATCAATTAGTTAATCAATCAATTTGAGTGTTCAAGATCTTAAAAACAAGAATTGACAATTTAATTTGGATGTGAGGTTTCAATTCAACATTAGATCATTGATTTCTTGAATCTTGCGTGGTTACTCAAGATAAATTGTTATGAACACAATTAGGAACTCTTAGGCCAGAATTAATCATAATTAGATTAGGATAAGGATAGTGGATACCAAGGGACGAATCCGAAGCTAGTCACAAGTCCATCTTTCAACCATAATCCATACAATTAGATAGCAATTAGGAATTTTAATACAATTTAGTTTTAGGTTAGTTTAAAACCCCTTAGTTTAGGAAATTTTAGAGTCTTTTAACATTTGGAAAACCCAATTAAACATTGAACTCCAATTCCAAGGGAGATGACCTAGGTTGTGCCATTAACTGCATATTATATCAGCCTAATATTATTTTGAGGGTTGTACGACAAGCCACTCACTGCCCAAATGGTCCCAAACCTCATGCATCTCATTTTGGCCATTCAACCCACACTTATGCACATTTACATGAAACTTCCCAATTGCATACTTGGGCATTACATACTCAAATTGTATTCTAGAGCTCATATATCATATCCATACATTTAAACATCACATAATATCATATTTACACATGTCTCAAAGGTCAAAGACCATTTACAACATCATATACATTATGAAGCATCCTTATGGATTCAAAAAGAATAAAACTAGGCATATGATTGTCAATATTTCTCCTTCATTGTTGTTGACTCCCATCACCATAGCCACTTAGTCCACCTAGTATGTTAGATCATTGGAGAGGAGGGGATGAGATTTCAAGAATCCTAATTGCTCATCTCCCATTTAATCATACATAATATATGTAAAGTAAGCTTTATAAATACATGCATTGAGAAAATGGAAATCATGGACATTTAAAAAGCAAGCTTAGCATGTAAATCAATCATACAAGACATTCAAGAGCTCACTAAGTGTTTGGATTGGCCTCACACTTCTCCTCATGGATTTTGGACTTGCCTCACCCATTCTTTAAGAGCTTTGGGCTCAACCATACTCTTGGGAGCCCACTTTGCTTTTAGGAGACTCTTTATTTTGTCTTAACTAAGCTCAAATGTTCTTGGCTCATCCTCACCATGGTAAAGAGTTTTTAGCCTCTCCACCCTCAAGGAAACTCAAATAAACATCATGTATTCATTTGGAAACATAACATGGCATCAAGAATCATGGCATATAAAGGCATGCTAGCATACTTCTCATAGCTTGAAGATACACATACATATATTCTAAAACAAGCTAAACACATATCCATGCATGAAAGAAGGTGGAGACAGCTATCTTGGAAGCAATTACACACTTTTTCCTTAAGCCTTGAGTCCTCTCCCTTGACCTCACACACCCAAAAAGGTGGAGATCATTTCTCTTGGCCTAGACACACTAAAAGAAACATAAATTACTCATGGGAACAAGCCTTGGCATTATACGCACTTTACATTATGCTACTTTGATTTATGGCTCCATTATGCTTTCACAAGGCACTTAATGAAGCAACTACAAAATTCATGATCTTGACTCCTTTCTCTCCTTTAATCTATGATTCTTGACTCTATTTAGACCCATTGGAGTCATCACACAATTATTTTAAGGAGCATAGCTAGGAGTTGCTTCATTATGCTACATTATGGAGCCTACACCTCCATCTCATTATCTATGGCTTCTAAATTTTTTTCAAGGGTTCCTCTTATCCTCTTCTATCATATATGATTCAAAAATAAGCTTAGAGAAAATTAAAACACTCCCTAGCTACTCCCTCCATACTTGGCCGAGACAATGCAAGAATTTTGGGTTCATAGAGTTTGCAATTTTTTCTTGAAGGGAGAGGCACTTGAGAGCCTTTCTAGAGGTCTTGGGAACTCAAATAAATACTTACATAAGTTAGGGAATTCTTGAATCCAATCAAATTTTACCATATGTTCAAGAATCCCTAATTTTGCTATCTTGAATTCTAATAATTCATTTTGATCCCTAATTGCTTTATTGGATCCCTCTTGCCTCAAAGCCTTACTTGCTATCATGTTTAGACCAGAATTGGACCCCTATTATACAGCCCCTATTTTGACCAAAACCATAAAGGAAAAGAAATTCAAGAAGAAGCAACAAAGTTCCACTTTGCTTACCTTGTTTACAAGCTTTCCAAGGGAGCTTCCTTATGCTACCAAGAACTCTCTCAAATCCTCTCTTCCCTCTCCTAAACGAACCACATATCAGCACTAAATTACATGCCAAAACCATGAGAAGGAAGAGGAAGAAGAAGGGAAGAAGTTTAACATGGCAAGAAGTAGGAAAAAGTGGCTAAAACTTACACTTTTCAAAGCTTCTTCTTCCTTCCTTGACCTCCCCTCTTGTGCGCCACTCTCAGCCCTTCTTAATTTTGTTTTTATGTGTGGGAGAGTTGGTGAGGAGATCTGACCAGAGGTGGGATGTTTTTAGAAGCCTAGGGATTCATTTAAGTAACTTTTAAAATTTGCAATTTTAGTCCCTCTTCGCAGTTTTGTTCGTTTGGGTTCATTTCAACTCATTTCTAACAATAGTCTTTTCCATCATATTCCTTAAGCTCTTAATCATAATAATTGCCTTTGGAATCACTTAAAAAGGATCTAAAATCATTCTCGAAAAGCTCAAATTTTCCATTTAAAAAGCCCTCCTATGAGTTTCTAAAATTTTTCAGAAATTACAAAAATGCCTCTACTTCCTTCGGTAAATTTTCTGAGCTCTTCTGACTCTAGTTTTTGGGCATCTTAAACCTCAAATCCTCATTTTCTAATATTTAAAATTTTATCATAATTTTAGTTGGCCCCAATTCTTTCTATTTCGAGAATTTCCTTTTATATTTGGCCCATTTTTTATGTTTACGGAGAAAGCGAACATTGTGTTTCTCACGTTTATGAAGGGACCGGATGTTACAATCATGTCACAAACTCTCCATTGAATACGACCATGGCTCAGTGCATTCCAAAGAATATGATCACAACTCAAATCACAGTACAATGTATAAGTGCAAGAATGACCACAGCTCCACACAAGGACACGATTATGGTCCATAAACAATAGGTTGCCAAACTCATCATTTATCATTAATTCATTGTGCAACAAACATATGATTAATATTAAATATACACATGGAATTTAAAATCCCAAATTACTTCATTTAAAATCACAACTCTTCAAAAGCTATCAACAAGGACCACAAGCACTCTAAACATCCAAAATAAGTGAAAAACTAACTTTTAGCCATCATTCATAAAAAAGGTCACCCATTCATCCAAAACATCATGAATCACTTAGAAAATACTTACCTAAACTTCCAATAGATTACATGAACTCATTGAAGTCCCAAAAAACCAAGAACAACTATTAGTCATTACCAACATTTGCATTTTTGCACATGAAAATAGCCACATACCAAAATTAGTCATTAAGATAAAATTTAAGCATATCAACACCACAAAATGAAGGGAAACACTTACCCAACATTAATATTAACCTCTAAGTTCAAATTCTAAGTAAGAAAGCACCATAAACTCAAACATCTAGCACTTAGGGTCTTATGAAAAACCTCCAAATGAGAAATCAATTAGACCAAAATGAATAGGATAAGGAGTAGATCAACTTTCTTAACACTCAACTTGGCCAAATCTTCCTCCAGATAAGTAAATTGAAGCCATAAAGCTGAAAAACCCTAGCTCTCTTCTCTCATATATTTTTCCTCCTTGTTAGTTGCTGTCCAAAAAGTTTAAGCTCAATTAATGAAGTGTGCAATGCCTTTCCTAAGGTTTAGTGAGTGTGTGACTGACCTAGGGGCATTTTGGTCCAATTAAGTTCATATCTAGAAACTAAACCATGGTTTGTTAAGTCTAAAAAGGTTAGGTTTCTGTTTATAACTTAGTTTAAACTCCTAAAAATTCTTTTAACAAAGTCAAACTAAGTATTGGGCTCTAAGTTAATTTTCCAAAACTCTACTAATTAATTTCTCCCAAATAAATTTAAATTCTATAATTAATTTTTTTCACTAAAAATTATCAAATTATTATTATTTGCCTAAAAAAATACTCAAATAATTAATTTTCTTGAAAATTTATATTTTCTACAATTTTTCTTAATTCTTTATTTTCATAATTTAAATACTTAATTTTTATAATTTCACTTAATTTTTAGGTTGTTATATACTCAAAAGTAATGAGTTGAGCTTGTTACATATGTTGTTATATATTATTTAAATGTATGACTTTGAAAATGATGAATGGTATTGTAGTACTTATGGGTGCTATTATACCTAAATGCAAATATGTGTAACATAATTATGTATAATATGATAATTATCATAAGCACAATTATATTAACCATGCCATAATTGTGATACTAAGATAGGCATCTCCAACATGTTATTTTGTATACAAAAATGATTACAACAAAGGACCTAAACATTATTTGAAATAAATGCGTATATATGAGCATTTCTTATAATTGTGTTTCATATATATATATATGATCTTCTATGTATGTTTGATATACTGTGATATGTCTATTATCCTTATATGCCATAGATAGGAAGGGAAAATAAAGAAATTGTTTTTTTGCACGTATGGTAGTTGTACCATTCCTAGTTTTCCAAAAACTAATTATATTCTTATTGAGAATGTAAATTCTTACTACATTTAGTAATGTGTTTATTGTAACACCATAATATCTTAGCCTCAATTAATCTCCCTCTTGGCTTGATTCTATATAATTTCCAATGAAAAGGACCAAAACCGTGGTATTTTAATACTTTAAGTCCGGGGTTAAAAGCTCATATTTTGCCCCGTGAGTCCCATGAACCCATCATTCATATTCTCTACTCAAACTCCAATTATACAACTCATATATAGCATAAAATAACCTATGAACCATGGATATGAAGCCAAAAATCAAGAAAATGCAATTTCTCAAATGGGCCCAAAAGTCAGATTTTTTACTCTAACTTTAGAAAATCATAACTAATTCTAGAAAATGGAAATCAAGCAAATCATAGCTTTCTAAAAAGCTCTGGATGTTAACTTTACACTACAAATAATTCCAAACCACAATCTCAACGTTTGGACCATGTTTGACATCGAAAAAGAGATAGAGGTACGGCTGTCTCTGGTACTGATGCAGCTTGTTGTCATAAACTTCAAAAATTCATAACTAATTCCATAAAAATCCAATCTAGGTAAACTATACCAATTTGGAAAGCTACAAATATTAAATAGAGGGAAAAAATAAGTTTAGATCATTTCAATAGCCTTTTGACCTCGAAAACTAATAGAATAGTAATGAAGGTTGAATGGCTTCCCTAATGTTGACACAGAACTTCATAAAGTTCTTTCTCCCTCTACAAACCTCTAATCAAAGTGCTTCTAGTTGATATAGGTCACTGTAGATATCTAGTTTATGCCCATAAAATTTTATGACAATCGGACACCGTTTGGTTCATGAATGACACATATTCATTTTCGGACCTAGTTGCACAGTACAATAACCAAAACGAAAAAATTCTTTAACTTCAACAATTCGCCAAATATTCCTTAGACCTCTAAATATTACCCACTTTAACTTCCCATAAAGCTCTCAACAAGCTTTAAAGGTATGCCAAATTTCATATCAAGAAGAGCTCATTTAGTCATATCTTGACATAGCTCACGGATTTGGCAGTTTTGACACCATAAATGGTTTAAAATGGAGGTAAATGGTCTCCTACATGCTCTAACACCTCTTGGGCAAGTTTTAAAGTATAAACATAGCATATATGAATTGCCCAAGTGATCCAAACTAACACACATCTCAAACTCACCATGTTACAAGCAAAAATACACTATTGCATACAAGCCACAAAGGAGCCAAATCTCATTTTTCATTGCCTTGGCTCTATACATGGTTTACACATCATTTATACATACATTTACACTTACTCAAATATTTATATCTCAAAAATAATAGGTACATATTCATTTTGGCACCTCTTTACATTAAAAGAACTAAAATAAACTATACAACTACCTATACATGCTCAACTAGACTTCTTAGTTTGCATTTTGATCTCTTTGAGCTCCACCTAACATGTTAAGATGGGAGAGGGAAGGGAGTGAGATTCATGGAATCTCAATAGCTCATACACTCATTTAAGGAAGCAATCAAGGCATATAAATAAGTCAAATCATGCAAGTAGGCATCTAACCATTCACAATCATACAACACATGATTTACATGCCATAAATATCATATCAATGCCAAGAATAAGCTTTAAGGACTTTTAGTCTAGCCTCACCCGATTTTTGGGACTTTTGAATGGCCTCACCCTTGGTTTAGGGACTTTTGGCTCCACCTCACCTATCTCAAGGGACTTTTGGCGCTACTTCACCCAAGTAATTTTCACAACCCAAAACATAAGCATATTGGTACCAATGCATCAAGGCAACATCAAATGGTACGTCTCACAATATAAGCACATACACAAGCATACAATGACTATTACACATCCTAGAATGTAACAAGAAAGAATGGAAAGCTACCTTATAAGCCAACACAAGCCTTCCCTTTCAATTTCTCTTCTCCCTTCTTGGTTTCACAATCACAATTAGATGGAGCTAATTCTCTTGAGCCTAGACACAACAAAGAGTATGGAATTACTCTCTCATAACTCAACAATTATTCACAAAGCTAGGGAATTCTTCATAGCAAACCCTACAAAGTATATAAGAAACTAGGGGTTCTCCTTCTAGACTTTCACTAACTCTTCTTCTAGGTCTTTTGTATTTCTCAACTTCCCCCACTCTAATTCAAGGATTTCTTGCTTGCTCTAGGTCAGACTTCCTTCCTCTCTCAAGCTCTCAAGTTGGTAGAACCAACATACTCAAGGAAAGCAAGGGGAGAAGATGCAATAAAATGGAAAGAAGTTATCTTAAATAAAACTCTTTCCAATAGGCTCTTCCTTTGCATAAATCTTCTCCTCAAATCCTTACACTTCCCCCTCTAACTTAGGCCCAAAACAAAGCCAACTCAACAACCAAAACCATAGAAAAAAAGGGCAAAGAGAGAAGAACAAAACTCTAAGAAGAAAAGCTATGGAGATCTCAAGTTATGCTTACCTTTTTCTTGTTCTTCCTTCCTTCTTTAGGTCTCTCTCTCTCTCCACAACCCTTTTCTTTGTTTTGGTCGAATCCTAAGTCAGGTAAAAGAAAAGGAAAGGATTTGGACTCTTTAAGAAGCAAAATTCTCTTTTTTCACGTTTTTCTGGACTAACCCTCTCTACGGCGAGCACGTATCAGTCCCAGACTCCTATTTTCGCTACAGCGCTCGCTATTGCAAGAAACCCCTTAGTTTTTGTATGAGATGCTCAAACTTGCTATAACTAGAAGCATTCTCACTATAGTGAACAGGCACTCTCACTATAGCTAGGCCATTTCTCGTTATAGCTAGCAGACTTAGAAAATTTCAGGACTCCAAATTTTTTTTTTGGTTGTTACATTCATATAGGGGGTTTGGTTCTATTGATGTTGTATTGACAGTAGATTAGTATGATTGTGATAGGCAAGAGTCAAAATAAAGGGATATTAGTATCCACCCTAGCAAGCCAAGACAAACAATAGTAGTTACTTTGGAAAACATAGAGTAGTAATTACGAGATACCAATATGTATTTGGTTGTCCAACCTATGAATTAGTTGTACTTTTATTTAAACACTATGATATTCTCATTTGTAATTTATGAATTTTAGATATATTTAGTCAAATAACATATATACAATTAATTAAATGTTTATTGAAGTCATTTTTAAATTAAGGACTACCAATGATAATGCTTATATTTCTATTATTCTAATAAAGAAAGAGGAAACATAGCCCCTTGAAAGTCAAAAGGTTAAACTAGGAAAATTGTAGAAATGTTTAAAGGGCAAAATTTTAAACAAAGGTAGATTATAAGAGCCCAATAAGCCTTCCTCATTCAAGTCAACTCTCATTATCAAAAGAAGGGCTAACCCTGAAATAAGAAGTGGGGAAAGTTGAAACAAAACAACATGAGGCATTACATGCAATTTTAAGAGCATTTGATCAATCTTTTAAAAACCTAAGTCACTTTAACCTCAATTTGACCACCAAATTCATTTGCAAGTGGATCAACTTGTAAGCTTAAAACCATATAGGTATAGTCTAATTTAAAAGTTAAAAGTTGAAAAGCAAGTTCAAAAGATGTTGAGAAATAGAGTAATCAGGGATAGCAATAGTGCATTTGCCTTACCAATGGTCTTAGCGAAGAAAAAATGGTTCATGGCATTTTTGGGTAGACCATAGGAAGTTGAATGATCAAACAATAAAGAATAAATTCCCTATACCCATTATTGAAGAGTTGTTAGATGAGTTGCATAGAGCCAATTTATTTTTCAAGTTGGATTTAAGAGATGGTTATCAACAAATTAGAATGAGTCCTCAGGATAATCACAAGATAGCTTTTCATACATGAGAGGACCTTTATGAGTTTTTAATGATGCCATTTAGGCTGACTAATGTCTTGGTAACATGTTAAAGGCTTAGAATGTTATTTTACAGTCTTCTTTTAGGAAATTTATTTTAATATTCTTTGATGACATACTAACATATAGCAAGACATGATAGGATCATTTGAAGTATTTAAAGCTCACTCTTCAAACATTGAGATAGCATACACTATTACCAAAATGGAGCAAATGTCTTTTTGGAGCAACACATGTGTGTTACCTTGGCCATATCATTTTAGGGAAAGAGGTAGAGGCTGATCCTGAGAAAATTGAAGCTATGATCTCTTAGCCTACACCTGTAATGCATTCTTTAATTATCCATTTTTAATAATTTTTTAATTCATTTATTTTTAATGGATAATTCTAATTAATTTATGTCTAGTTACCTTTCTCACTTGACTATTTTTTCATGGTATAAAACTATATTATGTGTTAACTATTTTTACAATAATGTAGCAAATAGCGAATCATAATAGAAACTTCTTATTATTAATACGTGCTATCTATATGTCAATGAAATAGGGGAATAAGGACAATATAACTATAGAGCATGTAAATACTACCAAGGTTCAACCTAAAACTACATAAAAAGATAAACCCTAAATAACAAAAACTACGTCAAGTTCCTTATTGACAAAAAGAACTAATAATGATCTACACCTTGATATTTGTATAGAAATAAGGGAGTAGATCCACTCATGGGAAATGAGTGAGTCTCCAACTCTTTCAATGCCACAAAAATCACCAGAACAATTCATACAACATAGTCACAGGATATGATATGGATATTATGCATCACATGTATCCATCCTCGCAGAGGGAACTATATCCAGTCCGCTTGTAGTTCTAACATCACTTTGTAAAAGGGTATTTAATAAAAATATAAACTACAGCAAAGTGAGAAATAACTTTTTTTGTAACATAGATAGAATTAATACAATATAATATTCATAAAGAAACATCAAGTATAAATTTAATAGATAGCGAATAATATATATAAAAGATACTATAGAGAATAATTTATTTATAGAATGACATATACATAAAATAATATTCTATTCACATAATATTCAAGATAGACATAGAATAACAAAAATGAAAGATAACAGAGATTTTCATATGAATACATAAACAGAGAATATTATATAAATTTCAAAATTACTCACATATTAATAAAACATTATCTAAATACAAATAATAAATAAGATGTTAGCAAGTTTAGAATTTATATGCCACAAGAAATCAACATACTAGAATACAAAAAATACAACAAAACAAAAAATGATTATTCAACTTGACCATTAGGCCTTGGTGACTGTCAGGCTCAATACCTAGATCACGTTGTACTGGCATTGACTTAGCAAGTTCACCCCTGCTTCCTTTATTGAGGCATCCTCCAGTTGGTAGCTAAGGAAAGTCATATCAAAATGTTATAATAATATATTATCTAAGCCATCATCTGATTAAGACATAATAAGTATATTTGGGAAAGAACTATCTTGCATAACTTTGTACATAATTAAATAATCCTGATGGCATAATAGCATACTAGAGTTCGAAAAAATTATATTTAAATATTTAAAATTATCTTTCACTTTTCTACATCCAAATTTGTCCTGGGGTCTATTCAATATCCAAAATAATCCATAAATTAGGGTTTAATATCAATGAATGGTATAGCCATAAAAGGCTTATTCAGATATACGAGAAGTTCGATAAAGCCCAATAAGTCCAAAATATCTAAATGGCCCTTACCAGTCCTAATTAGTTAATTTAAATATTTTAATTATCTTTCTTAATTAATATTGGACATCTAATACAACAACAACTATCTAGTGTTAACTTTGGCACACACAGGACTCATCCCCTGATCAAAGCAACTTTGCCATAATATATACAATTAGTTTTTTAACAAACAACCCATATTCATGAAATCAAACATTAAGCAACATATTATCCATATTATCATGAAATTAGCAACAAGTCAACATAGTACCAAAACAAATATTAACTATATATTCAAATATCAATGTAATGCTTTATAAATTTTTAACTTTCACAAATAAGTTCCAAACATTATAAAATAAATATCAACATAATCCAGATAGTATATAAAACATACTAGGCCATATAGATTATCCAAAATTCAACAAATCACATAATTAAAATTTTAAAAAGTTCATGGTCAACACTTTCTTCTAGAAAGTTGACTTTTTATATAGTAATTCATAATTAATCAAAATTTCACCATAAGCCTTATTCTTAGTATAGATTAACCTAATTTGGTTAGTTCTTGAAAAACTCCTTCCTAGGTACTCCAAGTGGGCTTAGCCAAACCTAAAGGGCGTGTGTGCAAGTGTTGTTTTCTTCCATTTTCTCTTGTTAACAAGCCAATAATACATAATCAAGAGAGATAGATAAAAGCCCCAAAACAATTTGTAGGAATTCCATAAATTTTGTACACTTCCTTCAAGATGAAACTCAAGGAGTAACTTGTGATAATCTTTATGAAAATCAAAATTATATTAATCATTTTCTCCTTTAGACTTTCTTCCATTATTCTCCCATTTATTTTTTCTTCAATTTCTTCCATGGCTCCTTGAAAATCAAAGTTCCATAATTTATAAACAAGCCTTCAAAATTAGAAATTTTCTTAGAGTATATGAATCCATAAGCTACATATATGAATTCTTTATCTTTTCTTAACATAGATTCATAAGACAATAAGAATTTCCATCTACTTCTTGCCATGGGAAAAACTTAAAAGAGAGACAAAGAGAAAAGTCATGTAGAAAAATAGAAAAACAAATCAAAAGGAAGAGAATTTACCTATGTTACCTTGAATTCATGATGTTGTTTTCCCCCTGGTAGCCTTTTTATTTCTTTTTCCTCCTTCTTTCTTCTTCCTCATTGACTATGGCTCTCTTCTTCTTTTCTTTCTTGTCTTGTCAAATGGGTGAGTGTGTGTTTATGTATAATGTAATAACTCTAACTTCTAATTATTGTAATTAAGGTTAAATACACAATTAATAATCATAAGTAAGGGTTAAAAGTCATTACAATTAATTACATTCGAAAAATGCAAAGAAATTTGAACCTTAATGTTATTAGAGTTATCAACCAAATAATTACAAGCATTCATATACATAAGAGAAACAAACCTTCATTTATAAGTCTTTGATTCTATTACCCATTAATTCCAACTCACAATAATCTTCTACAAGTGTTTCTAAGTTATCCCTTGAGGTTACCATAGGAAAAACCTAGGTTTCTAGGTTAAAATGAGAGTTTGGGATAGTTTGCCATGGCAAAATGTCTTTACACCATGGCTAATTGCTCTCAGGTTCACTTTTATATCATCACAGGTCTCACCGCGACGAGGAGACCTCCTAGAGCCTACCTCACTCGCCCCTCGCTATTGGCAGCAACCAAATTCCATTTTCGCCGCTACTAATTCCTCTCTAGAACGCCTGGAACATTTTCACAAAGTTCACCATAACTAATTACCCATTTCGCAGTGACAAATTACCCTCTGGATGACTTCCAGTTTTTCCCTTTCACATTTTTCCCCGGCTAATTACATTTCTCGTTGTGGCGAATTGCTCTTTGGACCTCTCCCTGGGCAACTTCGCTTCTATTGGTCGCAGCTAAGACTATTTTGGCCACGGCAAAACACTTTCTGATCTTACAACTTCTAAATCTTGTCTCATACCTTCCAATTCTCCCTCTAGAGACACTCTAAGGTCACTTTACCTTAAATTGTGGGGCTCTATTAGCCTTCACTTATTTAATTTACCCAACTTATCTATTATTACTAGTTTTAGACTTAAGTGTTAATTTCTACTCCTCCAACTACCCTATATTAGCAAGTTCATAGAGTAATGACAATAAGAATTTCATAAGCTACCATCAATTATCATTCAAATACATATTCCATCAGAGATTTCATGCATCACTAATTCAGGTCTACATTCAATATATCACATAATTACATTTCCTAATAATAAATCATATCATAGGTTTAACAAGGTTCATAACAAATGTTATAACTGCATACATCCAATGCCAAACTAAAATTAGGCCTAACTCCTCAATAGATACATCCTAAGTAATCAAAATACAAACACTTACACTTGGCAATATGATTACATGATAATGTTATGTAAAAGAATAACAAAATTGCATATACTCTACTCAAATCAGCCCAAGTGTAGCCTTCTCCTCACATGGCTAGAGCTCATGAATTTTTATCTACTTGCTTCCCCTTATCCTTACCCGAAGGGCCTTCACCTGAAAGTATAATTCTATGAAATGAGGCGAGGTGCAAATCTTAGTAACCAAGGTAAATTCCATTCATATATTCCAGTTTAATTAACATATATGCATGATTTTATATAAGCATCAGAAAATGTACCAACCATATCAGTAAATGAAATAATTAGGCTATCTATGATTACTATCCTATACTAGTAATCACAATTTCATATGTTAAAGGCCAATAACACTAGGAGAGGCTCGTCCACGGCACTCACTCCCTAATGAGCACAACCAAGGCTCAGTGCATCTGGGGTCTGATTATAATCTGGTGCCTGATCGAAGCATATGCAGAGTGGTAGCCGCACCACAGCTCCACCATGGACTCACAAGGTCCAAACACAATACAATAGATAGTCAACTAATTCATTTAGCATTTCAAATCATTCATGTACAGTAAATATGAAATTAAAGCAGATATATGCATGGAATTAATATAGTCCTCGGTTACCTCACTTGTAGCCAATTCTCTAAGAGCTAACTGAATGCTACCTCAGCTTATGGATACAAAACTAAGCCATTACTATCCCTAATCATAATTTATATAAGCAAACCCATTACTCAAGGAGTCAAGCTATATAGGACTACTCAGAAACACTTACCCAATTACCACAAGAACCAAATTCGGATTTAGTTGAGCCTACCCCAGAAATCTCAAAACAACACTTCCAATTCTGAATAAATTCTCATAAAAACAATACCAATATCATAAAACAGCTATAGGGGTCCTAAACTAGCAGAGAAAGCATCAAAATAAAGAGTTTATACTTACCTAACAACACCCCTAGCCTCAACCTACGAAATTTCACTAAGAAAATCCCAAACAACCACATTTCAGATTTTGGGTATAGTGAAAATGCTCCAAATGAAAAACTAATCAAGTCAAAATGAAGAGAAAGAGAAGGGGATTAAGTTATATAATAAGTATCTTGGCTGATTTTGAGCCTAGAAATGAGAAATAGGGCCAAGAAGGTGGGAGAAGACCTAGCTTCTAAGGGACCTCCGAAAACGTGTTTGTGTTTCTTATGGTTCTGCAGAATGAGGGGTGGCTAGAATGATTTTTAGGGTTTAAGTTAGGTCCTAAATAGGTTATGGGTTGACCTAAAAGCCCAAGTCTATATGGGTTCAGATTTTGAGTTGGTGTGGGCTGAGTTTCATAAGTTAGGCTACAGAATCTTAATTGGGTTAGACTAAGTTTTAAGAGCTCAATTGATTTAGGTCTGCACAAGGGTTGTTGGGCCAATTATAAGAGCTTATATAAGTTAAGTTTTGGGTCTTTAATTCATTAAATCAAATTGGGTCATTGTTAGGTGGTCTCTCTTGGGCTAAGACTCACAATAGGAAGTTGGTTCTGTACTTAAATTCATTGGGCCTCCATTAGTCTCTAACCATGGCCTACTTAATTTAATTTGGACCTAGATAACGTTTCTAATCCAATTAAATCTTAAACTCATTAATAATTTATCTTTCTAAAATTTTCATTCACTTAACTTACCCAATTATTCTATATTAATTATTCATAATTAACCCAAACCTATGATTAACTCCTTAATTAATTTTGGGGTGTTACATATAAAGGTAGCGTGAATATGTATGTGTATTTTGTAATATCTAGTTTTTCAAAAACTAAACCGACATGTATACTGGGATATAAAAAGACCTTAAAGCAATGTGAATTAGAGCCAATTGAGGGTAAAATGTTAATTAAAGAATTTAGAAATGTGATTAGGAAACTAAGAATGGCCTGATACTAGAGCTAAAATAACTAAACAGAGTGAACCAAAAATCTAGTGGCATATTGTAATTTTAAGCAAATTTTTGAAAACTTAAAGAAAGAGGTTTAAAATAATAAAATGGAGCTTATTAAGATTTTCAAAGACCCAGAAAATCATAGGAACCATCAAAATAGTTAAAACCCTTCTTATTTACAACTTAACTCATCAGTTGACTCAAACTTTAATCGGGTTGTTTGGGATTGTTTTGAATCTCATAAAATTGAAATAAAATGTTTTTAATAAAAGAAACACCTAAATTTCATGATGGAAAAGGCGGTTCTGGAAAAGGATTTAGAATGAGCTCAAACAGAGGAAATGAAGTTACAGGATGTAATCAGCATTTTAGAAATTGTTTTATAATCATTCTTTCTTCCTTTTATAGTCACCTATGCCTTTTGTTCTGCCTATAACCAATATAGCACTCCTAAAACAAACTAGAACCATAACTAAAGGTGTGAAGGGAAGAAGGAAGAAGTAAGGGAAAGGAGGCTCCATTCAAGTAGCTTTATATGCCATTTTTGCCTATAATCTTAGAACAAATCTATTATACTATTTCTCTCCTTTCTTTCAATGGTTTTAATTTTCCAAAAGTGGGGTTTTATGGCTAAACCCATCGAGGAAGAAGCTCTTTGAGGAGAAAGAAATACAGCATAAGAATCTTCACTTAAAGCCTTTTTAAATGATGTATAACATGGTGTAAAAAACTTACTCCTCCTTGGACTCTCATGTTTGACCAACTTGAGAAGAATACTAAAGTGGTTGGTTTCTGATCAAAGCATGATGGGAATTAGGATTTTGAAGTAGGAAGATTAATATGGAACCAAAGGAAGAAACTAAAAAGCCATAAGTTGCAAGAATTGATACCTAGGGGTTTGATTGCACCTTAGGAAGTATGAAGCCTTAAAATGGTATTTTAAACTATGTAAGAGCATAATTAAAATAAGAAGAAGCTAAAAAACCCCTATAAGTGCCAATTTCCCTAAGAATAAAACAAAAACTCTATGGAGGCCTATTAGGAAGTATGTCTCGGCCAAGACTTACCTAAAGTACCTAGGAAGAGTTTTCAATGATTTTAAGGTTATAAATAGTTTAGATATAAATTATACACATTAAAGGAACCATTGGTTTGAATTTAGAACCCTTATTTTGAAAGGTGAAAATTTAGGATTCAATTATGTATAAAGAAGCAACTTAGTGCTAAGCTTCTTAAATTCAGTTTAAGAGGCTCTAATGAGTTCTAATAGAGTCATATAATTCATCTTGGGTAAGGTCATGGAGCTAAGATATTGATTTACAAGAGTTACTTCATTGTGCCATTTAATTAAACCATAAGTGAGCTTAAGGGTCTAGTTAACTTGTATAAGGTCTAAGTATGGTTCCATTAACAATTTTGTACTTTATATGTAGGGCAAGCAAGTGAAATACCACTCAAGTGTAGGTGTGAGGCCGAGGGACCAAGCCAAGGAACAAAGGGGAATTAAGTTGAACTCTTGTGTTAAGGTGACTCTTCATCTATTCTTATATATGTATGTTGGTTACTTGAGTGCTTTGGATTGCTTGTATGTATTCTTTGCAAAATATATGTATTTTTGATTATTTGATGATCAGAAGCAATTACATGACATTTGAGTGTATTTGGAATTATTTTGGCTTTTGAATGGGTGAGGTGAGGCCCCTATTTTCCCTAACTATGTCTAGATAACTCTTAAGGAAGCAAAGATGGTGAACAAAGAGCCTAAAAAGAATCATTTTGATGCTAGTTTAAGTTTTAATGCATATTCTTGTACACATGATGATGTATATGTATATTTTGACATATGACCATTCCCACACACTCAAAAGTATGAGACTATGACCTACAAATCATTTTTGGATGTAAGTGTATGAAAGTGTGTCATTTGACCCTTTGAGTTCTTAAATTTGCATGTGTATAATGGCAAGTGGGGGTATAATTTTGAGTTGCATGGCTTTTAAGACATGTTGGACCAGTTATATATGCTGTATTTCCCATTTAAAACGTGCCCAAATAGAGGCATGGCATAATATGGCTCAATTAGAATCATTTGGAACCAAATTTTGCACTTTTTGAGCCATACAATGTCCATTAGCCAATGACAAACCAAATGAATGAATTTTGGGGCCGAAATTTGGCAAACATTTAGAGCATATCTATAGCTTTCCATAAATTCATAGAATGTGATTTTTGGAGCTCTATAGAATTTATTATAAATTTTCAAACTTGGTCTTTTTTTTGTAGATTTTCTAATGTACTATTCACATAGTTCTGTTTCTATTTTCATGGGTTTTGGAGGACCAAATGAACTTGTTTTGATCTAAAATTTTTATGATAGATAGTTCTCATTATAAAATTTTCATAGCCACCAAGTTTGTGCAAATCAAAGATGTATAGCTCAAATTATGATTTTTCAAAATTTGGCCCCTATTATGTATCAAAGTTATGAAATGGGCATATGATGTAACCCATGAGCTTCATGCTTCCTTTTATGATATTTCTAAGCCTAACAAACTTGTTTGGCATAAATTTGAAGAATAATATGACAAAAATATTTATTCATACACAATTGAATTATTTTAGGCTTTCAATGACAATTAATTTCACTGCCAAAGGTGTAAATTTTAATAATTAATGTTATATTAGAAGCATGGCTTGGGATTCCTTTATAATTTATAATGGTATGAGATGTTTCATGTAAGTTTTATTTTTAAATAGATAGTTAAGATTCAATAAGGTTTTAAGATAGAAGATCTAATCCTTTATATTAAATGGATGGCTAAGATTTAGTCTTGAAATTGAAGATTAGATGTGAACCTTTAGATTAGATGAAGAGTTGTGATTTAATCTTTGAAAGTAAAAAGAATTTAGGCCATTGGATTGCATCAATGGTTAAGATCACATTTTGATTTAAGGATAAATATTAGCCATTAGATTTAACTATAGTTAAATTTTAAACATGGTTACTTTTTTTGTTTTTCATGAAAGTAACTTTGCATTTATTGTTGCTTGAGTCAAGAGTTATGTCATCTAATGTTAGTAGCAACATCAAAAGTAACTTTTTTGTAAAATGCGAGATTACAATATTTTACTAAGATTTGCTAACATATGGTATCATTGCTTTGTATTATATGTAGTCTCCAGAAAATTCTTCTACACATAGTGCCACATGATCACTTTCCCTGCACATGGTGCCACATCATCATTTTCCTAGCTAGATTCTACATAAATGTCAGCATTTCATTGATGTATCTTTTCATAAGTTCTCCATAATATTTTATTTGACCTGCATTCTGAGTTCTCTGCTATATTTTAATATTATTTAGGCCTACGTGGATCCCACTTAAGTCCTTTAGTCATATATTTTATTATTAGATATTTTCTTAATATTTTATTATTTTAGAATCTAAATGACTATTTTACTCCTCGTGAAAGTGTAACACCTCAAAATTAATTAAGGATAATTATGATTAATTAGGAATTAATATAGGTTTAATTAGAAAAATTAATTAAGAGAGGTGAACATTAATTTGAGCTTTATGATTAATTTAAGTAAGCTTGGAGCCTAATATAGAAGCCTAATTATGCCATAAGCTTAGTAAGAAAATCTAATACTAGTTTTCTTGTAGGCCCAACTTAAATTTTTTAAAAGTCCAAAAACTTAGAAGTGAATTTAAGTGAGACAAAAGCCTATTTACCTTTAGGTCAAACTTGGGTCTTCGGTTATTAGATTAGCATATTCCATCTTTAACCATAAAAAATTATACAACCCAACCTATAATGTCTGGCCCAACAAGCTAAAATCTGAACACCACATGGACTTGGCCTTTTGGGTCAGCCTACAACCTAACTTAAACCCATTTAAACCTTAAACACACTTCAGTTCCCTCCCCATTCTGTAAAAAACACAAGAAGAGCAAGAGATTTTCAGCGGTTTAAGGTGGAAGCTAAGGTTCTTGGCATAAATCCATCATTTCCCAGTTCTAGAGTAAAATTTAGTTAATGTAACTTATATATAAGTTAATCCTCTCTTCTTCCTCTTCAATTTAACCTAATTGGTTTTCATTTTGAGCATTTTTATCTTCTACCCAAAATTGAAACATGTTGCTTGGTGCTTCCATGGTGGATTTTTGAAGATGGAGGCTATAGGTATTGTTAGGTAAGTATCCTCTTCCCATTTTAATGCATTTACTGCTAGTTCGAGACCCCTATAGTTGATTTATAATATGAGCCTTTATTTTAGACAAAATTATTCAAAAATTAAAGTGAACTATGGTGGTTTTTGATGTGGAGAAGCTAGAACCTGAAATTGGAATCCATTGGTGATTAGGTAAGTAACCTTTAGGTAGTCATTAATAATTCAACTATTTGGGTATTTGATTTGTTGCTAGAAATAATGATAATTATACTTATCATAGACTTGATATGCATTTGGATTTTAATGGTAGCTAAAGGAAGAATAATTGGGCTTTATTGAGGTAATTGGAGTTATTTTCCTAATTCTATATATATACTCATTTTAATATAATGTTTTGTTATACATATATGGTTTTGAAATGCTAAATGATTGGTTACTCGATTGTTATTGTGATTGGACCTTATAAGTCCAAGGTGGAGCTATGGTGCAGCTGCCACCCGTGCATCATGCTTTGATGGGGCACTGGGTTGTGATCAAACTTTTGAATGCACTAAGCCCAAGTTGTGCTCATTGGGGAGTTGGTGCTGTGGACGGGCCTTTCCTGGTGTTATTGGCCATTAACATGTTGTATGTGATTGCTGATATGGGACAGTAGTCACTTGTAGCTCAATTAGTTCATTTGCTAATTGAATTGATAATTCTAGTATTTAACGATATGGAAATCCATTGTGTTAATTAATTTTCATATATATATGGAATTTCTCTCTTATTACTGAGATTATATATCTTACCCCAGTTGTGGGTTAATATTTTTAGAGACCGGACCTCTTAGTGGCAAGGAGAAATTAATTGAAGCCTATTGTATAGTTTGGTAGCCATGGGTTTGGAGACCTTGTAAGGTTAGGTTTGTGTAATAAGAATACTAGTTTTGTGTATTTGTCACATTGCATCATAAATTACCAAGTGTAGGGACTGTCCATGTAATACATTTATCATGGGATTCAATATTGTGATGGTAATTGACTAATAATTGATGAATGACTGGATGTCTTATGGCAATTAGCATTAGCCCTATAGATATAAGTAATTGAACCATTTTTGTTGTCATGGAATAGAGGTTGACTAGTATGAAACCTTGTTGATCCTATGATATGGTTTACTATTTAGAAATGTAATCATGTGATACATTAGATGTTGACTTAAACTAGTGATACATGGAACCTCTAATAGAATTATGATTAAGTGATAATGTTGGTAATTTATGAGTCCTTTGTTGTCATTAATCTTTGAACTTGCTAATATATGGTAGTTAGATGAGTAGGAATCAACACCTAAGTCTTGAATTAGTAATGGTAGGTGAGTTAGGTAAATCAAGTAGATGAAAGCTATTAGAGCCTCACAAATTAAGATAGAATGGCCTTAACATGCCAACAGAAGGAGTGTTAGAGTGTTTAGGATGAAATTAGGAGGGTTTAGGTGCAGGAGATAGTTGAGCTGTAGCCAAAAAGGATTAAGTCGTAGCCAAGCACCTGGCAAAGGCGAGGAGCGCTGTAACACAAGGTGTAACAACCAGAAAAAGAAAAGAAAAGAAAAGAGAAAAGAAAAGGGAAAGAAAAGAAAAGCTGAAAATTTTCGAAAGTTAAAAATTTTCTAAGTCTGCTAGCTACAGCCTAGCTATAGCGAATGTACCTATTCGTTATAGCAAGAAATGGGCTAGCTATAGCGAGAGAGCCTTCTCGCTATAGCAAAAATGCTTCTAGCTATAGCGAGTGCGGGCATTTCATACAAAATCTAGGGAGTAGCTCGCCGTAGCTAGAGCTATAGCGAAGGCAAAGGTATGGGACTTGCATGAGCTCGCCATAGCGAGGGTTATGGCTCGCTATAGCGAGGGTGAGTCCGGAAAAGCGTAAAAAGAGAGATTTTTACTTTTTAAAGAGTCTAAACTCTTCCTTTCTCTTAGAACCGACCTAAGCTTCGACCAAGGAGAGAGAAGAGAGCTGTGGAGAGAGAAAGAGACCTAGAGAAGCAAGGAGATCAAGCAAAGAGGTGAGTAATCTTGAGATTTCCCTAGCTTTTCTCCTTAGCATGTTGTTCTCCTCCTTTTGCTTTCTCTTTCTATGGTTTTAGAAGTTAATATGGGATAGGTTCAGAAGAGGGAAGTAGGAAAACTACTCTAGAGGGAGGGTAGAACTCATATATCTTCATTTCTTCTTCCTTGCCTTCTTCTTGGAGAGCTTGAGAGAGGAAGGAGAGTGAGTAGAGTTCTAGAGAGAGAATCCCTAGATCTGTAAGGGTAGTGAGGGTTTAATTTGATGAAGAGCCTCTTTTAGCTTTGTGAGAGTTATTTAAGCTATGAGAGAATGATTTGGTGCTCTTTGTTGTGCCTAGGCTCAAAGGAAGAAACTTCACCTAGTTGTGAGTGTGAAATCAAGAAGGGAGAAAAGGAATTGAAAAGGAAGACTTGTGTAATCCGATAAGGTAGCTCTCTACTCTTTTCTTGTTGCATTCTTGGTTGTGTAATAGTCATTATATATTGTGTATGTGCTTGTATGATGAGATATGCCATTGATTTAGCCTTGATGCATCGGTACCAATATGCTTATGATATGAATTGTGAAAATTGCTCGGGTGAGGTAGTGCCGAAAGTCCCTTGAGACGGGTGAGAAGGAGCCAAAAGTCCCTAAACCAAGGGTGAGGCCGATCCAAAAGTCCTAAAGCTCGGGTGAGGCTAGACCAAAAGTCCCTAGAGCCTATTCTTGGCATTGACATGATAATCATGGCATGAAACACATATGTTATGTTATTGCGACTTGTACGCATGCTTGACTAGTTATATGCCTGGATTGCATCTTGAACGAGTATGAGCTATTGAGATTCTCCCAAATCTCATCCCCTTCCCCTCCCATCTTACTATCCAGGTGGTGTTCAAGGAGAGGCAAGCATACCTCATGGAGCCTAGTAGAGCATAGTTAGGAAGATGTATAGCTTTTTGGTTCTTTTGATGTATAAGGTGCCAAAATGAAGATGCACCTATCATTTTTGAGTTGTAACTATATGAGCATAGGTAGATACATGTATAAATGATGTATGGATTGTGTAAAGAGCTAAAGTAATGAGAATGTAGAATTTGGCCCTTTGAGGCTTATATGAAATGATGCATTTTCTTCCATAACATAGTGAATTTGGAATGTATGATGATTTTGGTTACTTAGACATTTCATATATGCTATGTTTGTACTTTTAAACTTGCCCAAAAGAGGTTAGAGCATGTGGGAGGTCATTTAGACCCATTTTGAACCACATGGGGTGCCAAAACTACCAATTGGGTGAGCTCCGTCAAAGTATGACCGGATGAGCTCTTCTTGGTATGAAATTTGGCATGCCTCTAGAGTCTATTGAGAGATTCTTGAGAAGCTAAAGTGGGTAATATTGGGAGGTCTAGAGAATATTTTCCGAATTGTTGAAGTTGGGAAATTTCAATGGTTTGGTCATGGTACTGTGCATTAAGTCCGAAAATGGAACCATGTCATTCATAGACCAAATGGTGTCCAATTGTCATGAAATTTTGTGAGCATAATCTATATATCCACAGTGACCTGTACCAACTGGAAGCATCTTAATTGGATGTCTGTAGAGAGAGAAACGACTTGCTGAAGTTCTGTATCAGCATTAGGGAAGTTTCTGACATTCATTACTGTTCCATCAGGTTTCGAGCTCTTAGAACTCCTGAACTGATCTGGACTAATTTTTCTCCTCTATTTAATATCTGTAGATTTCCAAATTGGTATAGTTTGCCCATATTGGATTTTTTTGGAATTAATTACGAATTTCCGAAGTTCATGACAGTAAACTGCACCAGTATCAGGGACAGCCGGACATCTGTTCCTATTCTGATGTCAATGATGGTCTAAACGTTGATATTGAGGTTGGGAGTTATTTTTAGTGTGAAGTTAACATCCCAAGATTTCCAGAGAGATATGATTTGATTGATTTCCATTTTTATAGAATTAGTTATGATTTTCCCAAGTTAGAGCCAAAAATCTGACTTATGGGTCCGATTGAGAAATTGTATTTTCTGGGTTTTGGCTTCTTACCCGTGGTTTGTGAGTTGTTTAAGATGGTGTACAAGTCTTATAAATGGGGTTTGAGTATAGAATGTGGATGATGGGTTCACGGGACCCACGGGGTAAAATATGACCGGTTAAACCCCGAATTTAAGTAGTTAAATACCACGGTTTTGGTCATTTTCCGGGGAAATCATATGGAATCAAGCCTAGAGGGAGATCAATTGGAGTGTAGTCAGTAAGGTATTACACAAGGTGTCTCGCCACAGCATAAAATGAAAAAATTGCCCAGGGAAGGTAACAAAAAGTCGATTCACCGCGGCATAAGAGGTCAAGTCACAACGAAAATCGAGGGAAGAGAAATTGTAAGTTCTAGTAGCTTAGCTTGCCGTGATGCAAGAATGGTCCGCCACAACGCGAGTTGAATAAATCAAGTAGTAAGTCCCAAGAGGTTGTTCCACTGCAATGCCACATAAGTTTACCACAATGAAGGTCTAACTCGCTGCGATCATGAAAACGTGAATAATAGGCCCTCGAGAGCACTTTGCTATGGTGTGGAAAACCCAAGTCGCAGTGCAGATGTGCCAAGTTGCAACGGGAGTCCCACAATGAGGTTTTTGTGGGTTTAAATCAATAGTAAGTTGAATCCAATGTCTTAATTAATAATTATGATCACTTGTGAATTCAATTAGCTGTGATTGTTTAGTTAATGATCCTAATGATATCAAGGTCCAAATTCCCCACTATTTTCCTAATGTAATTAATTGTATTGACTTTAGGCTTTGATTTATGATTATTAACCACTTAAATTAAGTATAATCAGATTAACTAGAAATTAGGGTTGTTATAGAAAGAGTAACAAACAAGCACCTCCGTTTGTTTTTTTACTTATATCTCCATTTTAACACTACATTTTCAAATTCCGTCACCACCATCCGCTAAATCTTTTTGCACTAAATCTCTTGAAGCAATTAACTCAAACTTCAGGGCTTAGTTCTTTTTCGCATAAGCCTTTAATCATTCAAGACCATTTCTTGATCTAATGATTTCAAAATTTTACGAAACAATTTTTTTAATTTTTTGTGCAATATTTCCTAACTCATGATATATATATATATATATATATCATGCTAGCTCTTAATTGTTTACTCCTTTAAAAAATTTATCAAAGTTCGTTCGGATTATAAATGATGATTTTGCCCCTAGACCCCCAAAAATCTTAAAAATTCCTATGAGTCTTATTCATCTTGTACTTTTTATATATGAAATTATTTCTTTCAAACTCATCTTATTAAAGCTTAATAAATTCATTTCATAAAATACTAAAAAATTAAAAAATCTTAATTTTTAGAGATGTCACAACACCAATATCTCTTAAAGCCTTAAAAAGCTTTTTATGCTTAATAGGATACTATAGGAGGTTTGTGAAAAGCTATGGATCAATATGCAAGCCCTTCATAGATTTAGTGGAGAAAAGTGAAGTTTTTAAGTGGAATGAGGAAGTAGACAAGGCTTTTTAGTTACTTAAATCTACCATTACAACCACCCCAGTGCTTGCCCCCCAAGTTTCTTTAAAAAATTTGTCATTGAGACTAATGCATCTAACATAAGCCTGGGAGCTATCCTTACATGGAATGGGCATCCTATTGCCTTTACAAGCAAGCCTTTTTTTCCCATTAAAGAGGAATTTATCAACTTATGAGAAAGAATTGATGGCCATAATATTTGTGGTTCAATAATTGAGGTTATACTTAAGGGCAACCTTTTTATCATAAAGATTGATCACTTAGCATTAGAGTATCTATTAGAATAGAAGTATATTTGTTACAATCAATATAAGTGGCTACACAAGTTATGGAGATTGAATTATGAAATGGTATATTAGAAAGGTAAGGAAAATGCAATTGCAAATGTACTCTTTATAGCAGGACATATGGAGAAAGAATGATGTTGTTCAGCCATCATAATAGTAGCATTTTGTCTAACTTATAAAGTTGGAAAGACCTCAAAGGATGATGACAAACTTAAAGCATTGATAGTGCAACATCCTTTCCCAATAAAATTATTTAAAAGGTCTAGGATGAACTAGTTGATATTAGGAATTTGTTTAAACACAAATCTTAGCCAAATAAGAAGAATTTAGGGAATTATGAATTTTTGAGATATAATAGAAATGTATTCGAGCAATTAGGAATTTAATATGAATTTGTAATAATTCTTAGAAACTATTTAATGATAATACTAATTTATTAAATAATAAATAATTAAGAAATAAATACTTAGGAATGAAATTTTTATAAATTCCCTAGAATTTTAAAGTTTAAAAATATAAAAAAAATATTTAGAAAATAAAACCTTAGGGTTCAAAATGTAATTTTAGTTGAGATTAAAATGCAATTTTGGTAGGGTCAAACTACAATTTTTGCCAAGGCCAAAATGCGATTTTTTCAAGAGAAAAATGTTGTTGTAGAATTAAACTGACCAATGAGAAATTATGGGATAGCTTTTCCAATGATTAGCAAAAATTGTTATACCTAATACTAATAAAAAATGTACTTATTCTATCTGATAATTATAATAAGTCAGAGATATTTTACTTCCTCTAGAAGCTTTCATGAACAAAGATAGAAAGATGTATGAAGAGAGAGAAAAAAGAATTAGAGAAGCAAATTCCACTGCCTCCATCCCTCTATAAATAAAAGCCTTTCCCTTCTTAATTTGTTGTTGCAGCTAACATAAAAGAGAGTGAAAAGGAGAGGGTTAACACATAGAATGTGAGAGAGAAAGAGAAAGAGAGAGAGAAAGGATTGAGTAGAATGAAGAAGAGAACAGAGAAGAAGAAGAACATGAAGAAGGTGAAGAACATAGGCCATGTAACTGTGTGAATACGCATAGGGCGTGTGCTGTGTAAAAATTCCATATGATGATTTTTCATACACTTATTGCTTTAAGTATTTGCATATTTATTTGTATATTGAGTATCTGTGTGTTACATGTGACATTCCAAAATTTAATTAAGTGGATTTATTTGGGAAAAATGAGAATTCATTTAAGGATTAATGATGAAAATAAGAATTTTTAAGGAAAAATATCTATTTTGGCATTTTTGAAGAAAAATAATTATTTTGGAAATGTTTAGAGGAAAATAAATTTAATTATGAAATTTGAATCTATTGGGTGAAAAATTAAATTAAGGCTCAATAATTATTATGACCTAGTTAAAAATAATTTTTAAGAGCCCAAATTGAGTTCTAAGTAGAAACCCAACTCATTTGGACTTAACAAACCTATGCACACTATCTAGATACAAGTCCAGTCATCCAACATACTCTTAAGTCAACCCATACTCCTCATTTAATTCATACAAGATGTTAAACATTGCCACTTTGATGCAGAAACACACTTGGACAACAAAGGGAAAAGAAAATCACATTGAAGAGCAAGAAGAGTGCTAAGGTTCAACACTTGTGGCTCTAATATGCTAAGTTGAAGGAAGATTTAGCCAAGTGAGTATTATGAAAAGTGCTATATTCCTTTAACTTTTTATTTTGACTTGAATATCTTTTCACTTGGAGGTGTTTTGATTTTGCCCTAAGTTTGAAAATTGGTCTTTTAGAGGCTCTCTTACTTGATTTTTGTTCTCAGAGGCTGGTCTAGTCATTAGGTAAGTACTTTTTTCATTTTGATGCATTAATGTGTTAAAATTTAGCCTCTAAGTCTGATTCTTTCTTTGGCCTATATTAATGTGCGAAAATGGAAGAAAGTGTGGTGATCTAGTGTGATTTCTTGTGTTGAGAGCTCAAATTGGTCCATTTGATCTCTTGGATGCATAGGTAAGTATCTATTTCCATTTTATGATGAGTATGTGCTAAATTTTCACCATTTGATTGATTTTAGAGATGATCTACTTACATGTGCTAAAATGCAAGAGGAAATGATGATTCATTTAGTATAGTCAAGTAAGCTCAAATTGGTGCTTTGAAGCTATTGATAGCTTGGATATTCATTGAGTAAGTGTTTCCTTCTATTTATGGTGCTAAAGTATGGAAATTTCTTTATATGGATTGACATTTAGTATAGGTTATGCATGTGTGTGAAATTTTAAGTAATTAGGATGAACCACATGTATGCTTATGGAATAGAGCTTAAATTAGTGTATTTGGTTTCTTTGAAGCTTAGGTAAGTGTTTTTTGTATGATTCTTAGCATAATTGGTTGTTGGGCATGTAGCGTATTTGTTAATAATGGTTAATTAATGGCATCATTACTTGTCTTAAGCTTGTTAAGCCTCTTAGGATTTATTGGTAGCTAGAACAAGAGCAATTGGGCTTTGCTATGGTAACTGGGTTAATTCCATAAATATGTGTAGTTTTAATCATATGTCTGCTTATACATGTTATTTTGATAGCTAATAATTAGTTTGACTAGTTATTGTGTAACGCCCAGTACGTTGTATAATTTGAATAAAATTTGAAAAGCAAGTCCCCTAAGATGAGTGATTTAAGGCTAAATAAAATTTGAATAAAATTTTTAAATAATAGAAAATGAGGATTTAAGCCTTGAATTGCCCAAAAACTAGAGTCGAAGTGATTCGAAAAATTTGCCGAAAGGCCAGTGACATTTTTGTAAATAAGTGTAATTTTTGGAAAAACACCTAGGTAGGCTTTTTAAATGAAAATTTTGAGTTGCCCAGAGTTCTCAGAGGCCCCAAAAACCATGGGAGGCCCCGGGACCAATAAAGCCCATCCGATGTACTCTTTCTAATGTTGGTTGACCCGAACTTTGACTGATTTGTTTAGAAGATTTTAGCTCCGATTTGAGTGATTCCAAAGGCATTTTGTTAAATTAAGAACCTAAATTTTATGATGGAAAAGACGGTTTTCAAAAAGAAGCTAAAACGAAGTCGAAACAAAATTGCTATTACGGAAGGGTAAAATTAGAATTTATGGTTCTTGAATGTTCTAAAGAGTTCCACATTTTCTCCCTTCTTCTCCTCTTTAATGAGCACGACCCATTCTGCCCCAAAATATAGAAAATCTTCATCTCTCTTAGGCACACTAAAGGGAGGAGAAAAAGAGGAAGAAAGCTAAGGAGAAATTAGGTAATTTATGAAATTTCTTACTCCATCTTCCTCTAATCTTGTTCTCCTCTCTTCCTCCTTTCTTTCCATGGATTTTTTGAATAATTTGGTTCTGTTTTTGACCCAGACCTAAGGGGAGAATTTTGAATTTGCTAAGGAGAAGAGAATGAAAAAGAAAGATACTTGAAAGCTTACTTGAACCCTAGGTAATCTTTATTTTTTGTTGCTTCTTCTCTTCCCCCTCCCTTTGTGTGTATTTCAGCCAAGAAAGAACTAAAGGAGGGGAGGATGTTCTATCCAAATACAAGGAGGGAACAAGGGTTTTAGGCCATGGGGAGATGGAATATGGTAAGAAATTTCAAGAAAACTAATAGAAAATAAGTTAGAAAAGTGTAGTGCTTTCTAGGGTTTTGCAAAATCTGATTTTGTGTGAATATTTCCTTCGCTATTTGAATGTTTCCTTGAGCTCCTAAGAGCTTTAGAAAGCCTCCCAAGTGGCTCTCCCATTAAGGAAAAATTACAAAGTCCATGAACCTCCATTATGGTGCATATTTCGGTCAAGCTAGGTTCATTAGGCTAGGGGATGTTTTAATTTGTTCTAGCCTTAGTTTGGGACTTTATATGATGTTAGAAGATGGGAGAAACTATTGGAAAAAATTTAGAGGCCTTAAGTTGGGAGATGAGGCAATGGCTTCTATAATGTAATCTTATAAAGCAACATGGACCTAGGTTTGTGAAAGTGAATGTGTGATGGCTTCAAGGACCTTAAATGAGGTCAAGAGATCTAAATATGGCAAGAGAATGGAACCAAGAATGCTAATTATGGTAGTTGCTTCATTAAGTCCTTAATGGAACCATATTGTGACAAATAGAACAAAGTGTAGTCTTAAGAGTAAGTTGGATGTCATAACTTGCTCCAAGAGTATAATTAAGTGTTGTTTATTGTGAATAGGCCAAGGAAATCCAACCCTACCTCCTTTTGTTTGTGGAACCGAAAAGGAGAAGAAACAAGCAAAGTAAAGCTTGAATTTGCACCAAGGTAGCTCTCCACCTTTTCTTGTTGCATATGGTGTCATTATGTGCTTGTGTGTATGTTTATATGTTTGAGACATGCCACTTGATGCTATGTTACTATTTTGGTACCAATATGCTTTCTTGAATGTCCTTGAATTGTGGAAATGGCTCACAAGGGTGAGGTAGTGCCAAAAGTCCCTTAATGTGGGTGAGGAGATGTCAAAAGTCTCATGGTATGGGTGAGACAAGGCCAAAAGTCCCTTGGATGGGTGAGGCTAAGTCAAAACCTCAAGAACCAAGAGTGAGGTAATCCAAAAGTTCTAGAAATGGGGTGAAGCCAAACCAAAAGTCCTTAGAGCTCATTCTTGTGCTTGACACGAGTTTGTAACACAAAAATGTGAAAGATGAATGTTTCATAGATTGATTGATTGCATACTTGTACCTTTGACATGTTTTATGCCTTGAAAATGTGCTTGAATAGATGTATGAGCTATTGAGATTCAATGAATCTCATCCCCTCCTTTCTCTCATCTCATATAATCTAAGTGGAGTTCAAAATCCAAAGGATGAAAGCCAAAGAGCTTAAATCTCTATCTCTTAGCAAATCTTTCCATTTTTGATGTACTATGATGTCTAGAATGTCAAAGTAGATATGTAAATATTATTTTGAGCCATGACACTTTAAACAAGTGTAAAACTATGTAAAGTTAGTGTATGTATCAAGAATAGAGTTTAATGAATAGAATTGTGTATTTTGACCACTTGGAAGCCTACTTGTGTATGTATATTTATGGAAGTGGAATGGTGAATTTGAATTGCATGAGGGTTCAGACCTTATGAGGGACTTATTTATGCTATATTTATGCTTTCTAAGTTGCTCAAATGTGTGTGGAATAATGGATGACTCATTTGAACCAAATTTGCCTCTTGTTGGGACCAAAATTGCCATATTTTTGAGCTACGGCAAAGTCTGACCAAATGATCTCTTCTTGACTTAAAAATTTGCATGCAACTAGATCTTGCCTAGAGCATTTTGGGAAGCCAAAGATCAGGTCATTTGGAAGTCTGTGGAATTTTCTACGATTTTTTCAAGTTTGTATCAGAATTTCGGATTTGCACCAGTACTGTTCATTTGGTCAGTTGTGAAATTATGTCATCTGCGGGGCAAACATGGTCCAATGGCTACAAAATTTTATAGATTGAAACTAAGCATTCACAGTGACTTGTAAAAACTAGAAACACCTTATTTAGAGGTCTGAGCTAAGAGATATGAATTTTTGAATTTCTGGAATAGAAACAGTAGTGCAGCACGACCTGAGTCACTGTTCCACTGAATTTCAGTAGCTAAACGTGCTTGCTCTAGTCTAATCTATTTTTACCATAAATTTAACATTCATAGCTTTCCAAATTGGTATCATTTACATGGAATGGATTTTTTTGTAATTAATTGGATATTTTTGAAGTTTATAGCAGACACCTTGCATTAGTACCAGTAGCTGTCCAAACATTTGCCCCTTTTCACGTGTAAAACACTTCCTGTGTTATATTTCATCACCTAGATATATTTTTGGCATAAATTAGACATGTGTAGCTTTCTACAACAACCAATAATGCATGATTTCAAATTTTCTAGAATTAGTTATGAATTTGAAACTTCATATCAGTAAACTGAAACCAGTGGCCCAGACAGCAGCGACCTCAGTGGCTTTTCGAATGTCAAATGTTCTCCCCTTAATGATTCATGAGCTGAAATTATTTTTACCATGGGGTATACATCTAGAGCTTTCTGGAATGGTAAATTTTGTTGAGTTTCAATTTTTGTGGATTTAGTTATGAATTTTTGAGGTTGTGACAGAAAAACTGAGAATTTGGCCGAAAATAATAGTGTGAGTTTGATGCTCCCCTTTGAATTCCACGAGTTATGGGCCAACTTTGGTGATGTAAATAAGTTGTATGTATGTAATTAAATATGAGAATGTGATGTATAAGCTCATATGGTCCGTGTGATACCGAATGGAATTTTCATATGCGACGCAACGCAAAATAAGACATTATTTTAATGCCATTTTCCATTCCTTTTTGTGCAATTCATCATGGGAAACTTAGAAATGATAGGAAGTAAGCTAGAAATATATGGTGTTACATATTGTATAACCTAGACTGTGATCGTGTCCTTATATGTGGAGCTATGATCATGCTTCCACATGTGCTGCTCTGATCATGCATCGAGTCATGATCATACTTGTGTGAATGCATTAAGCCTTGATTGTGCTCAATAAGAATCTTGTGCCATGATCATACCCCTCCTTTAGCTTGGCAAATAACTCTTGCATGTGATTGCTAGTATGGGATGTTAGTCAGTGTAGTCAAACTTATTCATTTAAAATGACACATGCATTGCTTTTGTTATGCTATGTATACTGTCACTATCTTATAGGTATTTGCAGGGGTTGTTCTAAGCTTTAAGCATAGTTATCAACATAACTTTATAGAGCCAAGTTAGAGACATGTTTAGTCAAGTGGCTAAGGTTTGTTGGAAGAGAATTTGGGGATTGTGGACTTGTAAAATTGAGTTTGAGTTGCATTTAGCTCTTTTTAAAGTGCCTTTTTATTGTGAAAAACTTTTCCCTTGTTGTCACATTGTTTTAGGTCCATTTTAGTTCATTTTTTAAGTGGCTTAGCTTATTTAAATATGGATTTAGGGGTATGAGATGGTAAAAAGAACTCTTAACTTAAAACATGAGGAGTTAGTGATGTTTTGGTCAAAGTTAAAGGTTTTAAATTGTGCAATTTTTTTTTGGTTTGCTATTCATTTTTCACTGTTACTATCATTACAATTTTAGGGACTATTTTAATTAAGTTTCGAGTGGTCTTATGCTCCAAATAAGCAATTAGGTGTTGAGAAACTAGTTAAAGGTCCTATCTTGGAGCCATGAAGAATTGGTATTATTTGGAACCATTTTGTAGTTTAGAAGTGAGAAATTCTTTTGGTGATGCTATCAAATTGCCTTTGCTATCACACTTAAATAGGGGATATTTTAAGTGGTTTTTATTGCAACTCATATGCTCAAGTTTTAAAGTTAGGTGCTTAAGAAGGTAGGCAAAAGTCTTAGCTTGAATCCATAAAAGAATAGGAAGTACTTTGGGGGCAAAACAGTGACTTTAAGTGTGTGAATTTTTTGGTTTTTAGTTGTCAAAATTGTTGTAGTGCAAAAGTCAGTTGTAAAGTGTTTAAATTCTATTTTTATGGTAGATAAGTTGTTGTAAGTTAATGACTAGGTTCTTATGGATTTTAAGATCATGTTTAGGATATGTTGTAACACTGTACGTGAAATGATAGTATTTAGCTTAGCAAATTGGGTTGATTAAATTGAATTAATCCTAGACCTCAAGTATAAAACAGATTTGGATTTAAAAAGTATAGGTTAAAGATCTCCCTTGATCATCAATTAAACCCCACATAAATTAAAAAGAGTTTTAATTAGAAGATGGCTATATTCAAATTATATTTTGGGTCATTGTTAATTTATTAAGAAAGAATGTATGAAGTTAGTAAGTGCGATTAGGCTAATCTCCATTTTTACAAACTTTAACTTAGATCTTTTTGTTTTTTGAGCTAGCTAATGGATAAGTAAGAAAAGGGGACTTAGTTTAGTCAAATAAGAGTTACTCGATAAACTTTCTAGCTAGCTAGTAGCTAAATCATATCCTTAGTACTTATTTTAGCTAACTAGTGTCTAAGTCCAAGTTGAAGGATTGGTTGAAGTAAGTTTTGGTGCTTAGATTTTTTTCTAGCTAGCATGTGTTGAGCATAGTGATAATGATTTAAGAGAAAGTTTTAATTTACCTATATTTTTGTATCTTTGCAATTCATTAACCAGTCTTACTTTTATTACTATTAATTAAGGACTTAATTACATGGCTTAGCTTAATTAGAGATTTAGGCATTACATTACATGTTTGGTTTACATTATCAAATTCTATTTATGTCTTAAAAATCTAAATAGAGTTATTTCTCACGTAAATCCCTATGCAAGGAATTCTTATGCACATGCTTGGATGACCATATTAATTTGAGTACCTTGATTATAAGGCATATACTTGGATGATTGAACCCTAGACAAATCCCATGCATAAATAACCATTACTCCAGGATATCTGAATTGGACTATGGACATTATAAAATACTTAAAATACTAAAAGATACAATAAATGGAAAAAGGGTTCTATCAAAATTGGTATGAACCATCCTTCGCTATTTTATGATATAACTTGATGCTTTGCATGCTTAAAACTATAGTATATGCTTGACTTAGTTTGATGCATAATTTTTGGGGTGGTTTATATAGGCTTGATTCATTTAAAAGTGATATATAGATTAACACTATTCATGAGGACTGAAACTAGTATATGTGATGTTTATGATTTAGACCTTATCATGTATAATATTCATATTTTGACAATGAAAAGGGATATTGAGATGATGTATTGGGAAATCATTAGTATCAAGGAGATAAAAGTTCTCAAGGTATAAATCTCAACAAAGAAGGTCTCTATTATCAAGGATAGGAGTTCTTGAGGGATAAAATCCTGATAGGAAATGGTTTCTAATGTGAGAATTACTATATGTTGTAGATTCACTTTAGAGGACACCCTAGCATACAATCATTATTTTTTACTATGATTATTCAAATATGTTATTTACAAACATATGTCTTAATATGTAGGATTAAGGAAAATAGTTCTTTCTTCTTAATTATGCTAAAAACTTATGCCTTATAACAAGTAGTATGGGATGCTTAATATACTACTTATAGATTTGAAAACCTAGGTCTGCATTAAGTGATATGGGACATTTGATGTAGAACCTATGGAAGTTTTCTTATACCAACAATTTTAAGAATGGATTAGTTATATTCTCTTAAGAGGAAAATGTGAAAAGAATTGAATGGGATTACCCTAACTTGCTAAAATGCTTTAAGCTGCATAATATATGCATATGGCAATGGTTTATCCTTTATACTGTGCTGTATGAGCTTTGATATATGAGTGATGTTATGAATAGGATAAATCAATTATTGAGTAGCTTGATTATCTATGCATCTAATGCTATGAAAATAGTTTAGCATGCCATATTTTATATTATAAATACCGGATTATTGTTGATTATCTCTTAGATAAACAAGAGTAATTGGGAAAAAAAGTTTTTTACACACATAACAGCAAAACCATTATTAGTTTTCATATTTATTATGTCTTACCAAGAATTATGAAATCTTACTCTTTTATGATAATGTATTTATATTCAAATCGTGACCATGCAAACTATTTACTATAGAAATCAAGTTGCAGTATGTGGACATGCTTGGCATAAGGGATATAGAAATCATGAAATGGAAACCTGTAAATGAAGATGGCAAAGCTATATTTTCCATCTAGGCAAATCAAAGCTATGACATAGGGATGTAGAAATCATGGAACTTCCTTCTTGTTTGTATATATATAAATATCCATGATCTAAGTAGGAATAATATTTTGTGGTGACTATAACTTAAACTTTAAATAATATATTAGGTAATAAGACCAACATGTCCTAAAAGGCTTAAAAAAACTACTAATACTATTATGGCTTTTATAAGATGTTTGTGTGAAATCTTTACACTCAAATGACATAAAATCAAACCTTAGCTTCAGCATAGCTATCACATATTACAAAATAATTGACTAATAAACATGAATAAGGAAAAAATCATTAATAAAGTAAGGACGGTATAAATGGAGGAATTAGAAAATGAACCTAATGCTTATCCTCATTATTCATGGGCCAATTTGACATTAAAAAGGAAAGGGAAACTAGTAGTTATTGCTAACTCATAATTGAGAAATCAATTGTTGTAATATTTTTATAAGGATGCTCTTAAAGGCCATTCTAGTATGACTTCAACTTTTAAAATAATCTCTCTTGTTCTATTGGAAAGAATTAAAGAAAGATGTTAGGAATTTTGTGAAAAGTTTCACAACATGTCAACAATTTAAACTTGAAAACTTAGTTACTCTAGGCCTTGTTTCGAGACCTTATTTAAGCACTCCCGCTCCTTAAAATCGTTTAGTCTAATTTGTCCATGGACTTCATTGGAGATTTAGCCAAATCCTATAATAAATTTGTAACTTTAGTTGTAGTGGATAGGCTAAGTAAAGTTGTTGACTTTATGGCTCTGTAGCATCCTTATTTTGTGGTCAATATAGCATAGCCATTCATGGATAATGTATTGAAAATACACGGGTTTCCTAAGTCAATTTGTACTACTATTTTGTCAAGCATTTCCTTTTTACCCCATCTCATCTCCTCCTCTTTAATTACCAAGAGGCATGGTTAATCAAGTGATATGTTTTTGTCTTTAATTAATTGCTCTTTAGTTTTTAGACATTGTGATTGGTGCACTGCACTTTCACCTTGTAATGTCCAAAAAAATTAGATCCTTAACTAAATTAATATAAGGTAAATTAAATAATAATAAAAATATGTAATCAATAATTACATGAGATAGTGTGGGATTTTGGGAGTTTTATGCATAAGAAAAAATGAATAATTTATTGAAAGTGCCACTAAATTTTGTGGGATTAATTAGAGATTTAATAGGAATTATTAAATATTAGGTGACTAAACAATTAATAATTAGGAAAGGAATTTTAGTAAATTCCTTGGACTTTTAAAATCCTAAAAGCAAAAGAAAATTACTTAGGAAATAAAAATATTTGGGTAAAATTTAAAGATCAAAATATAATTTGTAATATTCTATATTTTGATAAATAAAATTGTCCCTAAAAAGTAGAATAAATTATTTAAAATGGGGTTACATACCTAGAGAAAGGCAGTATGAGTTATGAAGAATCGAAATTAGAATCACTTAGCTAATGAAAGAGGACCCCAATGTGAAATAAATTGAGACAAATTAAGGATAAAATATTAAATAGAGCATCTAGAAATAAAATTAAGAAAAAGAGAATAGCTCGAAATCGGAGCCAAAATATTGACATTAGAATGTGTAACAACTATAAATCAAGGTCTAAAGTTATTACATTTAATTAAATTGAGAAAAAGGTGAGGAAATTTGAACATTAATATTATTAAGGTTATTAGCCAAACTATCACATCTATTTAAATCCACAAATAATCCTAGTTATCAATTAAGAACCTTTGATACATATTACTATTGATTTCCCATTCACAAAATCCTGTTATAACGTTCCCAAGTCATTATATAACCTTAACATAGTAAAATTTAAGGTTTCTAGGTTAAAATAAGAGTTTGAGGGACTTAAGTCGCAACTTGGACCTTCCCCGCAACGACTAAGTTGGTTACTGGACCTAAAATCAAAACTATGAACCTTGTGCTATGACTCAGGCCTTCAACACTGCGGAGAAAGTGTTCTTGAAGACTTACTGTTCAAACTTTCACGATTCTCACTGCGGCAAGAAAGCCTCCTAGAACTCTCTGAACTCGCCTCCTAAAGCTTGCCATGGTGAGCTTCCCTTGTGTCATGGCAAATTTGCTCTCTGTTACTCTCTATAGGCAAATTTCTTGTGTTGTGCCGTGGTCAGGCATCTCGAGCCGCAGTGCTCCTAGCTTTTGGATCTCCCTTAGCCGCGACTCATGTAGTTTTGGCTGTGACTCAACCCCTTACTATACCTAAACTCTCTAAATTTCATCCTACCTTTACTAGACCTCCTTCTAACAACATCCTAGGGTCATTCAACCTTAATTTGTGAGGTTCTAATAACATCCTACTATCCAAATTACTTAGCATACCAATTTTAATCAATTCAAAACATAGGTTTTGATATCTACCCATCCATCTACCATATATTAACAAATCATGGACTTTGACATAAGGAATACTAAAAGCTACTACCATTATCATTCAAATGCAAATTCCAATAGAGGTTCCATATAATACTAGTCTAAGTCAACATTTAAGGCAACAGATAATTACATTATCAAATGATAAATCATATCTCAAAGTTAGCAAGGTTCCATAATAGATATAAATGAGTGCGTACATCAAATTCCAAGTTGTATAAAACCTAACCTTCTATTAGATACATTATAGATTACCAAAACATAAAACTCCTACACTTGGCAATATGATTACATGATGATGCTATACTAAAAAATAACAAAAATTAGCATCTATCCTAAGTTAGATTAACCCAAGTGCAGCGTTCTCTATACAAGGTCTCCACTCTTAGATGTTCATCCATTTACTTTCCTTTATCCTTACCCGAAGAACCTTCACCTAAAATAATTAACTTATAAAATAGGGTGAGATGTAAATTGCAGTAACCAGATGTAAATTTCATTCATGTATACCAATTTAATTAACATATGTGCAATCAATCAAATAAGCATAAAAAATATCAATCATATCAATAAATGAAACAATTGGGCTATCGGTGACTACTATCCCATACTAGCAATCACATTCCACATGTTAAAGGCCATTAACACCGAGAGAGGCCCATCTACAGCACCAACTCCACAATGAGTATAACTTGGGCTCAGTGCATATAAGGGTCTGATCAAAACTTGATGTGCGATCGAAGCACAATGCACTGGTGTCAGTTGCAGCACAATTCCACCATGGACTTACAAAGTCTAAACATATAATTCAAATAGCCAATCATTCATTATGCATTCAAAATTATACTTGTGCAATATATATAAAATTAAAGTAGATATATGCATGGAATTAATATTAACCCTGATTACCTTACTTGGTTGACAATTCTTTGAGCCAACAATAATGTTACTTCAACCTATATGAAACACCATAATTTCTAGCTCATTTCATGCCTTTAGATTACTCATTTCCAAGAATCATACAAATTCTCAAAGAAAAAGGCATTAAAATAATAAATTTCTTAGTGTTGTGTCGCATATAAAAATTTTCCTTCGGAGTCCCATGAGCCATATGGACTCATGTATTGTATTCTCATATTTAATTATATTGATACAACTCATTTTCATCACTAAAAGTGGCCTACAACTCGTGAAAACCAAAGGGAAGTATAAAACTCATACTTCTATTTTTAGCCAGAATTTTGCCATTTTTATCACAAACTTTGGAAAACCATAGTATAACTTGGGCTCAGTGCATATAAGGGTCTGATCAAAACTTGATGTGCGATCAAAGCACAATGCACTGGTGTTAGTTGCAGCACAATTCTACCATGGACTTACAAAGTCTAAACATATAATTCAAATAGCCAATAATTCATTATGCATTCAAAATTATACTTGTGCAATAGATATAAAATTAAAGTAGATATATGCATGGAATTAATATTAACCCTGATTACCTTACTTGGTTGACAATTCTTTGAGCCAACAATAATGTTACTTCAACCTATATGAAACACCATAATTTCTAGCTCATTTCATGCCTTTAGATTACTCATTTCCAAGAATCATACAAATTCTCAAAGAAAAAGGCATTAAAATAATAAATTTCTTAGTGTTGTGTCGCATATAAAAATTTTCCTTCGGAGTCCCATGAGCCATATGGACTCATGTATTGTATTCTCATATTTAATTATATTGATACAACTCATTTTCATCACTAAAAGTGACCTACAACTCGTGAAAACCAAAGGGAAGTATAAAACTCATACTTCTATTTTCAGCCAGAATTTTGCCATTTCTATCACAAACTTTGGAAAACCATAACTAATTTTAGAAAAATAGAAATTATGCATTCTAGAAAGCTATACATGTCTGCTTTATGCTAAAAATATGTCTAAACCATAACATCTAACACAAAAGATATTTGACATTCAAAAATGTCCAAAGGTCAAGCTGTCCACCAGTACTGTCACAAGTTTCTATAGCAAACTTCAAAAATGTTCAATTAATTTCACAAAAATTCAATCCATGCAAATGATACCAATCTAGAAAGTTACAGATGTTAGTTACAGGAAAAAAATAACTCTAGACCAGTTCAGGTATTTCTAGACCTCAAAATCTAATCAAACAATACCTGAGGTTAGTTGGGGCATTGATACTAGGCAGAATCTTTAAAAATTCATATCTCTCTCTAGACATCTAAATGAGATGCTTCTAATTGGTACAAGTCAATGAGAATATCTATCTCCATATAACATTTTGTGATAATTGAACATCATTTGAGCCCTATATGACAGAAATCATTTTCAGACCAAGTGAACAGTGCATCAGATCAAAATCAGAATTTTTGCCAACTTTAAAAATTTATCAAATATTCTTTAGATCTTCAAAAATTCTGCTCTTTGGCTTCCTAAAAAGCTCTCAATAAGCTCTAATTACATGTTAAAGCTCAGATCAAGAAGAGCTCATTTGGACAAAAAGTGACATAGGGTTCCATTATGGTCAATTTTGGCTCCATATAAGATACCAAAGTGTCCAAATGTTCTCTCTTAATGTTTGGCACCTCTTAGGTAAGTCTAAAAGCATAAATATGACATGTGTAAGCTACTCAAATGGTCCCAAATCTCATGTATCTCAATTTGGCCATCTCACTTATATTTATACATACACTTTCATAATATAAACTTGTCATTACATAACTCAATATACATTCTAAGCGTCACATAACATAATCTCTCATTTATACATGACCTATTATCATAATTATACATGCTCATATGGTTACATCACAACTTTATCAAGGGATTACATCATATGCCATATGTATGGCTAAAAAGGAAGTAAAATTAAACATATTCATATACTTTGATGTCAATCTTCTTCTTCTAGGCTTGGTGGCCTCCATTACTTTGCTCAATTGTTTCACCTAGTATGTTAAGACATTGGAGAGGAGGGGATGAGATTCAAAGAATCCCAATAGCTCATCCCCCATTCAATCATACATAAAAGATGTAAAAACAAGTCTTACCAATGCATACATGGCATGTAGACATGTGTAATTATTTAAGGAGCATTCTTGGCATTTGAAAAAGTCATACATAGCATACAAAGGCTTGCTAAGCAAGTGGATTGGTGATAAGCATGATTTTTATATGTTTTAATTCTCCTAACTTAAGCATTTTAATAATGAATTATGGTTTTAAGACTTTAATTAGATAAGATTTTATTTTAGTAGCCATTTCTATATTTTAGAAGTTAATTTATGAAATTTTGGAATTTTAATGTTCAAATCTTTTTAAATGAATTTTGTGAATATTCCGATTTCATCCTTTTCATTCTTTTGTGCAGATTTTAATTGGCCAATGAAGCTTAAATGAGAATTTGATTTAAAGAAGTGTGAAGGAGAAGCTATAGTTGAATAGAAGAAGATGCACAACTCATTCATCCACATAGACTTTCACCCACTCACACTTTCAGCTTCATCCAATCACATATGGCACTTTCACAAGACTAGCATGTAGCATGCATCCACCTTCAAGAACTCAAGTCCTTCCTTTCCCTCACTTGAATACACTTACACTTAATCATTCATCCATTCTCCACGTTGATTCACTTCAGCCACATTAATACACTCATGCAAAGGGTAGCACGTAGTCATCACATTCTCACGAGTCAATGCTATACACTCTACAAACTCACCCATTCCATGTAGGCAACTTTTTCATAAGATTACACACACAATGCCACAAGCTTCATACACTCACCAGCCACGTTTCCATGTTACAGCACCTTCACACAAGAAGCATGCATCATCACACTCTCACACTTTCACTCATAAATCACTCGAGCACACCACCACTCATGGGTTCACACTCAAGGAGGAGGCCTCACGTCATTCATGTGGCACAAATACATAAGGCAGAAGCTACACATTTAGAGGAGAAGAACAGAATGTGGATAACGTGAAAGAAAAGAAGCCATGGGTTGTATGAGTTGAATATGGCTGGAGCAGAATAAAAGCCTACGTGGAAGTGAAGTCGAGCTTGGGTGGATGAATCAAGGAAAAGAAGAAAACACGAGTTAAATGAAGAAGCTGAAGCTGAGTTAAATGAAGAAGTAGCTACATGAGCAAGAAGCAGTACAAGCTATAGCTTTTACATGGAATAAAAGGAGAGTAACTTATGAACAATAGAAAATGAGCTGAACAGAAAAGAAGCTTGCATGAGCTGCATGGGAAGCTATGGGTTTTTGGAGCTGCAAGTTAACACGAACAAGGAGCACGTTATCCAAAACCACGTCAACAAGAAGAAGCTCCAAAACATGAAAAGAACAATTGAAATAAGGGAAGAGAAGAGGCTGGAATAAAGAAAAATGTAGAACACGTTATTGTGATGAAGCAAACATGCAAGTTTTGGTGAAGAGAGGCTGAACACATGATACAAAAGAAGCAATGTGAAGGAGCTGAGGAGCATGGTGTTGACGTAAAAAGATAAGCACAAAAGTTGATGAGAGGGCAACACGTGTTGAAGCAAGCCAATGTGGAAAGAAAAGAAAAACATAAAAATAATAATAAATAATGATGTAGCTGGGAGAAAAACACACACGGGCAGCTCCAGATCAAGGGAATTGATTCATCTCATGCCACGCACATTAATCCATAATCAATCATCCAGGGAAGAGAAGGAGAGCACATGATTAATAATGGAATAAGATGCACGTGCTTCTCATAAAGGAATTAAAAAAAATGTTCAGGCAGAGGTAGAGGGGGTTCCAGGCCATTCATCAAATAAAAATCACGCTACCATCATCATTCATTTCATTCCATTCATCGTCTCACCCTTCGTCCATTCCACATCCAAAGACCATCCTTTCCATGCCATTTTCTTATCCATCCTCCATTCCCATTCCATCTCCACTTAAATGAAGCTCTAATCCACCTTCTGATTAGCTAGGAGGAAAGCTCTTGAGTTGAAGCTTGAATCCAAGAGATCAAAGGAATTTTTGGCTAAGATTTCATTTTATTTTCTTCTCTTTCTATATCAATTTTAATTATTTTATTTGCTTGGTCAAGCTTGTAAATGATTGAGGTTGATGTAGCTTATGATTGATGGCTGGTTAGACATTGATTAGGAGAATTTTGAATGATTAATTGCATGAATTAAGTGTTAGATTTTCATTTTCCTACCATTTTTCAAGTCTGCAATCAAGGTGTTTGATAAAATTCTTGTGAGAATTAGTGTGCTTAATTATTTGATTTGAGAATTTCTTAGAGTTTGATTGATTAATTAAACATTCTAAGGTGTTAATTTATAAGCTAATTGATCAATTAATCACATATTTAAGTGTTCAAAGATCTTAATCACAAGAATTAGTAATTTAATGGGAGTAGAGGTCTCAATTAACATCAAGTTGCTAATTTCTTGAATCTTGAGTGGTAATTCAAAATCCCTTGTCAATGAACACAACTAGGGACTCTTAGACTAGAAATAATCACAATTGAATTAGGATAAGGATAGTGGATACCAAGGGATGAATCCAAAGCTAGCCACAAGCCCATTATCAACCATAATTCATCAATTAGGTAGAAATTAGGAATTTTATTTCAATTTCATTTTAGATAATTTAAGCTAATCAAACCCTCCTTGGTTTAGAAATTTTTAGAGTTTTTTAATACTTAGAAAACCTAATTAAACATTGAACTCCAATTCTAAGGGAGATGACCAAGGTTGTGCCACTAGCTATATATAATCCAACCTAGTTTTATTTTGAGGGTTGCGTGACAGACCCGTCAATTGGCCTCACCCATTTACTTGTGGATTTTGAACTTGCCTCACCCATTCTTTAAGAGATTCTTGGACTCACCCTTCCTTTTAGAAGTCAACCTCACTTTTGGGAGATTCTTTGCTTTGTCTCAACTAATCTTAAGGATTCTTGGCTCATCCTCACCATGGCTAAGGGTTCTTGGCCTCACCACACTTAAGCAAATCAAAGCAAGTATCATAAATATCATTTGAAAAACATAATGCATTATCATGGTACTATAGAGTAAGAGCTCATGCTAGAACATTTTTCATGACTTAAAATATACACACACACATTTAAAGACAAGTAAAGCAAATAATTATGCATGAGAGAAGGTGAAGAGAGCTACCTTGCTAGCATTTGTATACTTTTTTCTTAAGCCTTGAATCCTTTCCCTTGACCTCACACACCCAAGAAGGTGAAGATCATTCCTCTTGGCCCAGACACATCATATGGAAGCTAATTATATTCTTGAAGTAAAGTCTAAGACCACACAACTTACTTAGACACTAGCTTAGCTCATTAGCCCCTTTATGTTTCCAAGAATGCACCTAATGAAGCAAAACCCATCAAATAAGTTCTAGGCTCCATTCTTTCCTTTCAACTATGATTCTTGACTACTTTTAATCCTCTTGGAGTCATCACACAATCAAAACCAAGAGCCTAACTACATATTACTTCTTCAGGTCATATTATAGAACATAAAGCACCAATTCATTCTCAAAGCTTCCTAATTTTTTTCCAAGACTTTTCCTCATATTCATTCATCATATATGACTCAAAACTGGGTTTAGAAAAATTTAAAACTCTCCCTAGGTATGCAAATCCCTTTAGACCGAGACAATGAAGGAATGGGCTTCCATGGACTCTAGTTTGTTTCCTTGATGGAGGAAGCACATGGGGAGACTTCTAGGGATCTTAGGAGCTCATTTAAACTCTCATTTAGGTATAGAAATTAAGATATCAAATCAGATTTTGTAAGGAACACTTGAAACCCTAGAATTTGCATCTTGAATTTCCATAGTTATTTGTTAATTCTCTTTGCATATTCTTAATCTTCATACCCTTTTTCCTAAGAATCACCCTTGGTTCTACTTAAAAACCAGACCCTCCTAGGTCTTCTTAAGTGGGGCAAAATGGGTGGAGAAGAGGAGCAAGGGATAGCAACCATGGAAGAAGAAATTACCTTATTTTCTTGCTTTTTCTCACTTAAATCTTATCTTCTTTGAGCTCCTCTCTTCAAATCCGAATTTTTCCCTTAATTTCTCCCTTAAAATAGATTTATAAACTTCATTAAAATCAAAGAAAACAAAGGAGAATGGAGGAGAAGAGGTTTGGATGGAAGAAAGCATAAAAAATCATGAAAATCTATACCTTTCTACCTTGTTTTCTTCCTTCCTTTATCCTCCTCTTGGTGCACCTCATCCTAGGGCTTCTTTCTCTAGTTTAGGGTAGAAACATATAAAGCTACATGAGGGTGAGAGTGGCGCCACTTATATATATAAAAGAGGAAGAAGAACTTTTCAAAAATTTTCATTTCACCTTTCATTCTTAGCATTTTCGTTTCTAACTCGTTTTAGTTCCTTTTTGAGAACTGTCTTTTTTATTATGAAATTTAGGTTCCTAATTTAGTAAATTGCCTTTAGAATCACAAAAATTGGAGCTAAAACCTTCTCGAATAGATCTGTCAAAGTTTGAGTACACGATGTTGGAAAGCATCCACCAAAAGGGCTTTAGCTGTCCTAGGCCTTCCCATGATTTTTAGGGCCTTTAAGAACCCTAAGGAACCAAAAAATTTCATTTAAAAAGCTCTCCTATGAGAATTTCAAAATTTGCTCAAAATGACAAAAATGCCCTTACGTTTCGTGAACCTTTCGTCACAATTTATTTCTTTATTCTAACTCTATTTTTCTTTCATTCTGAACCTGGGATTCTCATTTTTAGGAGTCTAGAATGCTTCCAAAATTTTTTAGAACCTCAAATAATTCATTTTAGGGGACTTTCTTTTGTATTCGGTGGATTTCGTTCATTTACAGAGAAACCGTATGTTATGTTTTTCACGTTTTCTCTCATTTTCAGAAAATCAGATATTACACTATACACACAAAACCAGACCATTACTACTGCTACTCATAATTTATAGTAGCAAACTAATACCTAAAGAGGTAAACTACTAAAGACTACTTAGAGAATACTTACTTAGCCCCCAAGGAGTCCCAAATTTAGATTTGAGCTTCAATCACCCAGAAACTGCAAGATTTTACTTAATTTTTTAAGTAATTTTGCACAAAATAAAGGCCCATATTATAAATCAACCATAAGGATCTCAAACTAGCAAAAACTACCTCAAGATGGGAAGGAAATACTTACCTAAAAACACCCCTAGTCTCAAGAAAATACTCTAAAAAAACACTAAACAACACTTTTCAGATTTTGGTGTAGGTGAAAATGCTCTAAATAAAAAATCAATTAGATCAAATTGAAGAAGGAGAGGAGAGGACTAAGTTATATATCAGTTACCTTAGTTGATTTTGATTCTAGAAGTGGAAAAAGATGGATTTTTGCTAAGAACCCTAACCTCCACCTTAGACCTCCGAATTTCCCTTGAACCCCTTGTGTTTTTTATAGAATGGAGTAAGGGAGAAAGGTTTTTAAGGTGTAAGTTGGGGCGTAGGCTGACCTAAAGGCCAAAATCCAAGTGAGTTCAAGTTTTAGCTTGTTAGGTCAGACATTATAGGTTGGGCTGTAAAATTTGTAAGGTTAGGGACGGAATGTGTTGATCCAATAGCCTAAGAGCCATTTGAACTCACTTCCGCAAATTTAGGCTAAGGTTAGATGGGCTCCTATCTCATTTAAGTTCACTCCTAAGTTTTAGGCTTCTAGAAAATTTAAGTTAGGTTTATAAGAAAACTAGTATTGGACTCTCCTACTAAGCTCATGGCATGATTGGGCTTTTATATTAGGTCCTTAGCATAATTTAATTAATTATAAGGTCCAAATTAATGTCCACCTCTCTTAATTAATTTTTCTAATTAAATCCATATCAATTCCTAATTATTCATAATTACCTTAATTAATTTCAGAGTATTACAGAATGAACCTAATTAGAGTGGCAAAATTATAATTTTGGATAAGATTTTAGAAACAATAAGGAAGAAGTTTTAAATGATAAAGTTGAGCTCCTAGGATTTTTAAAGGCCCTGAAAACTATAGGAATCGTCAGAATGGTTAAAACCCTTCTAACGGGTGATTTAGGTTGTCGTTTGACTCAAATTTTAACTGAATTGTTTTAGGTTGTTATGAATTTCATAAATTTGGAACTTAATATTTTTAAGGGAGAATTAGAGCTAGGGACCCAAAGTTAGAAAAATGTACTCTAAATGACCTATTACCATTAGGTTTATGGGGTTTTACTTAAAGTTAGTGGTAATCTATTTTAACATAATGGTATTAGATTCTTCAGAGTAAATTTTTTTCAACTTTGAATCCTTAACTCTAATTCTTTCTATTTTTAATAAATTAAAAGATCTAAATTTTATGATAAAAAAAATAGTTCTCATAAATGATTTAAAATGGGTTCAAATGGAGGGATTGAAGTTGCGATATATAATAGACATTTTTGGAATTGTTATAAATCATCTCTTTTTCCTCTATATATGTCTAGCCACGCCATCCTAGCCACATAACTGACTTTCTTCTGCTCTAAAATAGAACTAAGAGACAAGAAGAAGAACCAAAGAAGGGAGGAAGAAGCCATCTAAAGGTAAGCAAATATAGAGATTTTGCCCATGTTGCTATTTTAAAATTTTTTCTACTATTTCTTTTCTTTTTTCTATGGTTTTAGTTTTCTAAAAGAAGGAATTTTATGGCTAAATCCATAGAGGAAGAAGCTCATTAAAGAAAACTAACTATACAATAATAATCTTCATTCAAAGCACTTTCAAATGGTATATAACATAGCATAAGAAACTTGTTCTTTCCTTGCTCCCTATGCTTTGGCCAACTTGTGAAGATCTTAAAGGGAATTGGTTTTTAGCTAAAACTTAATGGAAAAAGGGGTTTAGAAGTATAAAGATTAAGATGGAACCAATAGAATCAATTAAGAAGCCACGAGATGCAAGATAGAGTAATTAGGGTTTTACTTACACCTTAGAAAGTTTTAGAACTCTAGAAAGGTATTTTTAAGCCATATAAGATCATAATTAAACTAAAAAAAGAAGCCAAGAGACCTTCATATGTGCCAAAAATTCCAAGAAGAATTAGAAAAACTCTATTGGGCTTTCATACAGGCATAGGTTCGGCCATGAAGAGGAAATGGTATCCAAGAAGAGTTTTCAATGATTCCAAAGTTATAAGCGATCTAGATATAAATTATAGACACTAATGGGATTATTGGATTGAATTTAGAAGTCTTATTTTGAAAGTTGAATTTTTTAGGGTTTAATTAGATCTAAAGAAGAAACTTAGTGATAGGCTCCTTAAACCATACATTTGATGGCTCTAATGGGTTTTATTAGAGTCATATAACTTATATCAAGTGAGATTTGGAACCAAGATCTTGAATTTTAAGAGTTGCTACTTAAGGCAATAAAGGAAGCCATTAGTTACACCTAAAACCCTAACTTACACATATAAGACTAATATAAGTATAACCATGGTTCCATTGTTAATTTTGTAATTTATTTAATGTGTCTAAGCCAACCAAGTAAAATTTCATTCAAGTGTGAATGTAAGGTTGTGGAACAAGAGAGAGATGCCAAGGGGAATTAATTAGAATCCTTATGTCAATGTAACTTTTCCTCTATTCTTGTATATGTATGTTTGGTTTGCTTAAGTATCTTGAATTGCTTGTATGTAATGGTTGCAAGTTATATATATTATTAATTGCTTAATGATTATATGCAATTACATAGCATTTAATTACATTTGGAATTGGTTTGTCCTTTGATGGGTGAAGTTATACTAAAGGCCCTTAGTAATGGATGAAATGAAGCCAAAAGTCCCAGTTGTGTATGAGGCTAAGTCAAAAGTCTCTAAAAGAGAGTGAGACTATACTAAAAGTCTTTAGAAGTTAGGTGAGGCTAGACCAAAAGTCCCTAAAACATTATATTGCTCTTGACAAAGCTATGGGATCCTTAACACATGAATATAATTTATATATGGTTGTATGACATTTATACTTTCATCTTTGATCTTGAGTGAGCCATATATATATGCTTGAATGTTAGATTAACTATTAGGATTCTTTGAATCTCACTTTTCTTCTATTTCTACTAACCATAACTAGGTGGCTCTCAAAGAAGCAAAAATGGAGAACAAAAGGCCTAAATAGAACAACTTTGACAAAGAAGTGTAATTTGAGCAATATTGTTGTATATATTAATGTGTATATGTTTATCTTAATGTATGAAAATGCAAACCTATTCAAAATATAAGACTATGCTATAGAAACTTTTTATGGCATGTAATACATGATGTCATGGAATATGGTACCGTAACTTCTTAAATGAATGTGTGTATATTTACAAGTGGAAAGGTGACTTTGAGTTCTATGGTAATTGTGACATGTTGAACCAGACAAACATGATGTATTTTTCATTTAAAACATACCCAAAAAAAAAGATATTTTAGAGCTCATTTGGTACCAATTAAAACTAAAACTTGATCCATTTAAGCTATAAAATGTCTTTATACCCTTGATAGCTTAAATGAACGAATCTTGAGTTGAAAGTTGGCAAGAAATTAGAAGATATTGAGAGCTTTCCATAAAATGAAAGATCATAATTTTTGAAACTTTATAGAATATTTTATGAATTTAGCTGAATTATGCATAATTATACAATGTATTGTTCATTAGGTGTAGTCTCAAATTTCTAAATTTTTAAAGGACCAAATAGACTCATTTTGACATGAAATTTTTATAGTAGATAGCTCTCATTACAAGTTTTCAAAGGACACCTAATTTGTGTTAATTAAAGTTGTATAATTTAAGTTATAGATTTTTAAAGTTTAGCATTGATATGTGTCAAATAGCTCAAAATATGCATATAACCAAATGAATGGATTTGTTATGTCGTTATGAGCTATCTTGAGTATAGCAAACTTGTTTAGCATTAGTTTGAGGAATGAAATGATGAAGATCCTTGTTTATGCATAATTGAGTTATTTGAAGCTTAGTAACAAGTAATTTTACTGCTAAAAGTGTGTACATGATAATTTGCTATCAAATGACAAATATGATTTGGGATACATGCATATTATATGATGGTATGACATAATTAGTAAAAATTTAGGGATTAAAGTGTAATTTTAAATGAGACCAAATATTGTCCTTAAATTGAAAACAATGGATTCAAGAACAGCTTTTTATATGAAAATGACTGCATCAACAATCAGATGGACTTTTATAATTAGAACTCCCCACAAATCAAAACGAAGCTAAGATATGATGAGTTAAAAATCATAAGTGAAGTCAAAATATCCTATAAATGCAAAAGAAGAGAGGAAATGTGGAGAGAAAAAGAGTAAAGGCTTCCAGTGGAATATATTGACCCTCTTTGACTTCATTTGACTAGCTTCTTCAGGAAGCTAAGGGAGGAGAGAGAAAAAGGCATTAGACATAAGGAGATGAGAAAAGGAGAGACTAGTTAGGAGAGAAAGTTATGAAAAAAATGAGAGGCTTTAAGACCAACCTTCATTTTCTATATATAAGAACCCTAACCATCAAATCCCACTCCAAAGAAACACTCATATCCCCACTTTGCTTCAGCAATACCTGAGGGAAGGTGAAAGGAGAGAAGTGTGAGAGAAAGGAAAAATTTACAAAGAAGAATAAGGGAAAGAAGAGAAACAAAGGGAGAAAAAGAATCTTGTAAAGAAACTCGAGGTAAAAACACTCTTAGCCTTTACATATGTATAGTTTCAACTCTTTTTTATCACATGCCCATACATATGGATAGCTTCACCTTTTCTTTTCATCTCTTCTTCTTCATCCATTTCTTTTTCCATCTTTTACAAAATGTGTCTTTAAAGATTTAGCATAAAGAGTCTTAATAGGATTTAAGCAATTAAATGGTGTTTTGATGAACATTTGTTGGTACTATAGTGTATAAATCATATAGGGTGATCAATATTACTTGAAAATGGTGTTTTAGAGGCTAAAAACATGTTTTTGCTTAACAAGGGCTTTGAGCATGACTAGGTTGTGTAAAATAGCACCATCATGCTCATCTTTATAAGTGCTAGAAAATTGCATAGACAAACCATATGATTCATTGTTTTCAGGGTGAAAATGATGGAGAGAAAGTTAAAATCTCCTATACAAATGGATAACTTCATCTTTTATTTTTATCATTTCTCATTTACCTTCTTCTTCTTCTTCCATCTTTTTCAACATGTGTCTTTAAGGATTTATACAATTAAATGGTATTTTGATTAACATTTATTGGTATGATAATGTATAAATCATATTGGGTGATCAATATTGCTTGGAAATAATGTTTTAGAGGTATACACATGTGTTTTTGTTGAACAAGGCTTCAAGTGCAAGTAAGCTATATAAACCAACATAGTTGTACTCATCTTCATAAGTGTTGGAAAATTAAAGGGCCAGGTTGTGTGAACTTGCATGGGCCATGTGATTTATAAGTGTTGGCACAAAAATGATGCACACACTCTAACTCGAGAGGTATACAACTTGACCATGTAAATACACACAAGCTGTAACACCCTAAAAATTAATTAAGGTGTTAATCATGGATTAGGTTAATTAGGAATAATTAAAAAGGAATAATCAGGTAAGTTAAGTAAATAGAGATTTTAGAGAGATGAATTATTAATATGGGTTTGAGATTTAATTGGGAGAGAAATTCATCTAGGCCCAAATTAATGTAGGAGGTCATGATAAGAGGCTAATAGAGGCCCAATAAGCTAGGTGCAGACCCAACTTAATCCAATGTGATAGAGGCCCAAGACCCACCTTGTATAGACTCTTATAATTGGCCCAATAACCCTTGTGCAGACCCAAAACCTTTGGGCTCTTAAAACTTGGTCTGGCCCAATTGGATTTTAGCAACCCAACACCTTAAAATTGGCCCAACCAAAGCTAAAATCTGAAGCCCAAATAGAGTTAGACCTTGGAGCAACCCATGACCTATATTTGACCCAACTTAAACCCTAATGCTTCAGCCATCTTTCTATTTGCTGAAACACAAACACCCATCTCAAAATTCGGAGGTCCAAAGGAGGCTATAGGGTTATTGGCATAAATCCACCATTTCTCACCTCTAAGCTCAAAATCAGCTAAGGTAATAGTTATATAACTTAATCCTCTCATCTTTCTCTTCATTTTGGTTCGATTAGTTTTTCATTTGGAGTATTTTCACCATACCTAAAATCTGAAATGTAGGTGTTTGGGAATTTTCTTGATGAAATTCGTAGGTTGAGACTAGGACTGTCATTAGATAGGTATGAACTCTTCTTTTGAGATAATTCTGCTGATTTGAGACCCTAATGACTTGATTATAATATGGGTATTAATTTTGTACGAATTTGATTAGGATTTTAGATGAAATATTGACCTTTTCTGGTAGAGGATACTTCAATCTGAATTTGGGACTTGTAGTGGTTGGGTAAGTGATTCTTAGATAGTCATTAGCATTTTAAATTCTTTGGATACTGATTACAACTGTTAATGATGAATTAGAGTAGTAATTCTATGATGCTATGGTTATAGGGAGATTTTTGCACCATTGTGACTGTTGCAATTGTCTACAAGTAAGATAGCCGAGTTTATATTAATTCTATGTATATATCTGATTTAATTTCATATGTTGCTATACATGAATGATTTGAAATGTTGAATGAATTGGTTGACTATCTGTTGAATTGTGATTGGACCTTGTGACTCCATGGTAGAGCTGTGGTACGGCTGTCACCCGTGCATGTGTTTCGATCGAGCACCGAGTTATGATCAAATCCCAGATGCACTGAGCTCTGGTTGTGCTCAATGGGGAGTAGGTGCCATGGACGGACCTCTCCCGATATTAATGGCCTTTGACATGTGAAAATATGATTGCTAGTATGGGATGGTAATCATGATAGCCTAATTGCTTCATTTATTAATATGACTGGTATTTTTTCGATGCTTATGTGAAATTATGCTTATATGCTAATTAAACTGGAATATATGATGGAATTGCCTTGGTTACTGAGATTTATATCTCACCCGTTTTATGGGATTAACATTTCAGGTGAAGCTTCTTCGGGTAAGGATGAGGGGAAGCAAGTGGATGAAAATCCATGAGCTTCGACATATGGGGAAAAGGCTACACTTAGGCTGACTTATTTAGTATAGATACTAAATTTTGTATTCCTTATGGTATAGCATCATCATATATTCATGTTGTCAAGTGTAGACGTTCATATTTTGCTTGGTTGAAATGTAACCATTAAGGATTTAGGTCCCATTACAGTTGGATATTGATGTATGAACTTGTAGCATCATATATATAGTTTTGTTGAAATTGTGATATGGTTTACCATATGGGAATTGTAGTCATGTGATGCATTGGATGTGGACATAAACTATTGATGAATGAAATCTCTATGGAATGTACATAAGATGTTAATTGTTGCTAATGCATGTGTTCTTACTATAATGTCTATGAATTTACTGATATGAGATAGTTGGGCAATTAGGATATAGTACCTATGTTTTGAATTGGAAATGGAGCGTTAGATGAGTAAATAGGGTAGGAAACTACCATTAGAGTCATATAAAATGAGAGAAAATGGTCCTAGAGTATTCCTAAGATGAGAGCTAGAGTGTGTAGGATGAAATTTGGGTGATGTAGTCACAAGAGAGAGTCACGGCGCGGCTAAGAAGGCTTCGTCACGGCCAAGTGAGTAACAGAGTCGAGGGGCGCCGCGGCATAACGCATCTCACCGTGGCACAAAAGAAGAAAATTGGTTTGGGGAGTGACAATGGCGAGAAGCGCCGTAACATGAGAAATCTTGCCGCGGCGCAAAGCAAAAAAAAAATCACCCATGAGGGTCCAACTCGCCGCGGCGATAAGGTTGTGAAATTTGCCCAGTAATTCTAGAGAGCAACTTAGCCGCAGCGAGGAAGGTATAGGCCGTGGTGCAAGTCCCCAAATTCATACCTTTAGCCTAGAAATCCCCTTTTCTTCAATGGTAATGTTAAGAAATGATATGAGAATACTTGTGGGAGGTTATTGAGTGTTGAAACTGATGGATGGATGAATCATAAACCCCTCATGGTAGTATGATGTCTTTTATACATTTTTGTTTTGTTTGTGGTTGTATAATGATGACCCTAACATCAAGGTTCAAATTTCCCCATATTTTCATAATGTGATAAATTATAATGACTCCAAACCTTGATCATCAATTATTAATTATATATTTAACCATAATTACAATGATTAGAAGATAAGGTTATCACATAAGCCATGTATTCGTCCCCTATTTTAAGTATTTTAAATATCCAAAAAGTACATGGTTTAGCCATGTTAAGTTGCATGGGCTATGTGTAGCCTAAAGACTTATTTTTATTGAGCTTCATGTGTTGCTTGCATTTGGTACTTGCATACCTATTTATGTGATTACTATTTGAATGAAGTTCATGCAGGAGTTGCCTTATTGAATTCTCTTGGAACTCAAAGGTTATATGCCATACTTGAATTCAATCACTTCCATTCCTTTTAACAATAATCTTAATATTCATAACCAATTACACATTTTCATCTACCAAATTGGTTCTTTTACATATCAAAATAAGGGTCTGATTTCATTTATTTCTTTTTCTTTATTCATATATATCATAAATATGCATGTTTCAACTCATTAGATCAGAAAATATGCATTGGAAGCTTAAGAAACTTCTCTAGTTTAAAATGGTACCCTAAGCCACATTATCTACCAAATTCAAAAATTTATAATTTGGGTTAAAAAACTTTAATTTATGAAAATTAAGTATTTACAAAAAGCTTAGAATGTAAACTACATGGTGTAAAAATTTCAAGTATAAATAAATCCATTTGACCCATTAAAATCCATGAAGATCAGAGGCTACTACAGTAAATGGTTATAACCAAACTCTAAATTTAAAAAATGCATATCTTTGGCTACACAATTACGATTTATGCAAACGTAATAGTAACGAAAAGCTTATAATATGAACTTTATGCCTGTAAATTTCATGAGTATCGAAGTTCATTTGACCTCTCAAATACTTGAAATATCAAAATTGACCAAATGAATAGTACTATGGCCTAAATAAAAATTATGTAGAATTTCAAAAATTCATGAAATATTTTGTATAACCCTAAAAGTTATGGTTCTTAACTTATTAGAAATATCTATTAAAGCTCTAATTGCATGCCAAATCTTAGACTCAAATTGGATCATTTGGACCACTTTTGACATAGATACAATTTAAGCCAAATTTAAGACCAATCTTAAGTTCCAAATGGACCACTTGATATCCAAATGGATTTCTTCCACTTAGAACAAATTTCAATCATCATAAACATCAAATCCAAACATTTCATTTCATGCAAAGAAGTTTAGATCAAAATTTGACCCCCTTGTACCCAAGTATGCATACATACATAATGGCATCATATATGTCATTTGCTACATTAATGCCCACATATCACCATAAATTGCCATACATTCACATTCTCATGCTTTTACATGTGATCTGATCATAAAACATGGGATATCTATATTACTTTACATCATGAGTCTTTAATGGAACAAAAGGAGGGTTATAAGAGTACATACATCAAAATTTAATACAAATGACAATACTAATATATCATTTCTAGTGTTTAAGTCCTTTCATTGTCTTTGCATTGGTTTAGTGACCCTAAAATGGTTAGTGGGAATATTAGGGTAAGATCTAAAAAAATTTCAATAGTTAACCTCAACCAATTCAATACACACATAAATACTATGAGTAAATACAATGCATGTGGTGCATGAATGCTATACGTATATATCATGTAACTCAAATACATCATATAACATAAAAACTCATTCATTCTCAATCCATGACATCATCATAAATTGGTTAGGCTCAACTAATCTCAACATGGGGCTAAGAAAGAGTTACTGTGCTTAATTTCATGTCTCAAGGAGTTAGGAGCCATCACGTTGCCTTTTCATACACATATAGTACACATATACCTCATTTGGAAAACATAATAAAACATTTCTTATGGAAGCATCAAGCAACAATACACATAAACATTTAAACTAATTCAAATGCATGAAAGGGAGATGAAGCTACCTTAGGACTTGTAAAAGCTCAAAATGCCACTAACTCTCTTCTTGGTTCACTTTCCTTGGTTCTTCTTAGCTTGACACTCACACTTTGGTGGGTTTAAACTAGCTTGGCCTACAAGCATTCATTGATAAGGAAAATTGATCTATTAGAACCTATTTTAAGTCTCATTCCCTTCACTTAAATTCATTATAATCTAACATGGAGTTTATGACTATTTTAGGTCAAACAAGAAGCAACCTTGGTTTTTCACTTTCCAAACCACAAACTCTTATTTGCTAAAAGTCTTATAACTCTAAGGAAGCTCATTTGAATCATTATATCTATGATTAAAGGGTCTAAAGCCATCTTACTTCTTTAACCCAATTTAAGTCCTAAAAATTTAACTTTCAATTTAGGGCTCATAAATTCAATCCAATGATTTCATAATTATTTATTTATCATATCTAAGTCTCTAAATTCATTAGAATTCAAAAAATCACTCCTTAGGTGCTATATCCATGCCTTGGTCGAACCATTATCTGTAAAGGGGCAAAATGGAGTTTGTTGCTTCCTTCTTAGATTTTGATGCATATTCATATTCCTTGTTCTCTCTTTAGTCTAATTATACTTTCACATGGCTTAAACTAAGCTCCTAGAGTTCCATATCTCCTTAGGTGCAATTAAAATCCTAATTTCCCTATCTTGAATTCTAAAGCCTTTCAATTAGTTACAATGGCATAATCTAATTTCTCATGCCTCAAAACCCTTGGTTCTGCCTTGCTTTCATTCAAGACACCTTCCCTTATCATGGTGCTAAGGTTGGCTAAGAAGGAGGAGGAGAAGTTAAGAGAAAGCCAATTTTATATCATTATTTGTAACACCATAAATTCTAGCTCATCCCATGCCTTTCAATGACTTAATATCATGGAGGATGTAGGTTTCTCATAGAAAAGCAAGGGAAAATAATGAATATTTTTGCATTGCGTCATATCTAAAAATTCATCTCGATGTCATGTGGACCATGTAAGCTCATACTATGCCTCCTCATATTTAATTGCATTATTACAACTTATTTGTATCATAAAAACTTACCTACAACTCATGGAAACCGAATTGGGAGGTGAAAAATGAAGTTTCATTCTCGACCAGAATTAGCCTCCTTTCTGGGCAAACTTTGAAAAATCATAATTAAATTTAGAAAAATCAAAAACATACAATCTTGGTCATTCTAGAAATTTTGGGATATCTACTTTATAACAAAAATATGTACAAGTCATAACATCCCACACACAGAGCGTTTGACATGCAAAATAGTCCGGAGGTCGGATTGGGTCCTGATACTATCACAGTTTACTGATATGAATTTCAAAAATATCTAATTAATTCCACAAAAATTCAATCCATACAAATGATACCAATATAGAAATATATGGATGTAAACTAGAGAGAAAAAATATCTCCAGATTAGTTCATCAAGCCCAGATCTCAGAATTCAATGGAACAGTACTTCTGGTCGGGCAAGGCTATTGATACTAGATAGAAATTTCAAAAATTCATATCTTCCTCTCTAGACTTCCAAATGAGGTGCTTCTAGTTGGCACAAGTCACTGTGATTGCCTAATTTTTTTATATAAAATTTCATGACAATTGGACATCATTTAAATCTCAAATGATAGAAAACAATTTTGAACTAATTGAATAGTGCAGCAGACCAAATCCCTAAAATTTGTCAATTTCAAAAAATCATCAAATATTCTGTAAACCTCTAAAAATTATAATCTTTAGCTTCCCAGAAAGCTGTTACTAAGACCTAATTTCATGTCAAATTTCAGATCAAGAGTAACTCATTTGGCTAAAAAGTGATATAGGGTTCCATAATGATTAAATTTGGCTCCATATGAGGTACCAAACTTGCCAAATGGTCTTTCCTTAGTGTTGGCACCTTCTGGCCAAGTCTAAAAGCATATTTAAGACTTGTGTGAGCTGTCCAAATGGTCCCAAACCTCATGCATCTCATTTTGGCTATTCAACCCTCACTTATACACATATTCATCAAACTTTAAATTCTCATTCTATAGCCTTACATACTCAAAACATGAGCTAGTGGTCATATATCATAATCATATATCTAAACATCACATAATAGTGTATTTACACATGTTTCAACATTCATAGTACATATACAATCTCATATACATGATGAACCATCATTATGATTCCAAAATTAACAAAACAAGACACAAGGTTGTCCATCTCTCTTCCTCATCGTTGTTGGCTCCCTTCACCATAATTGCTTAGTCCACCTAGCATGTTAGATCATTAGAGAGGAGAGGATGAGATTCAAAGAATCTCAATAGCTCATCTCCCATTCAATCACACATAATATGTTCAAAGCAAGTTTTTTAAATGCATGTATAAAAAAATAAAAGTCATGGACATTTTCAAAGTAACCTTGGCATGTGAATTAATCATACAAAATATTCAAGAGTTTCCCAAGTGTTTGGATTGGCCTCACACTTCTCCTCATAGATTTTGGACTTGCCTCACCCATTCTTTAAAAGTTTTGGACTCAACCATACTCTTGGGAATCTACTTTGCTTTTGGGAGGCTCTTTACTATGTCTCAACCAAGTTCAAGGGTTCTTGGCTCATCCTCACTAAAAAGAAGAGTTCTTGGCCTCTCCTCACTCAAGCAAACTCATACAAACATCATAGATTCATTTAAAACATAACATGGCATCAAGGATCATGGAATATAAAGGCATACTAGTTGTGAAGTCCCACATCGGCCAGGAATGGTCTGGGGCTAAGGCTTATAAGTGGGGGCGAAACCTTCCCCCACCAGAGGCGCCTTTTGGGAATAAAATCCCAAGGGGACAAAACCCCTACGAACCGGGAAGGCAGGGTAACCAAGCCCACGAACCGGGAAGGACGGGGACAATACCTCTGGTGGCTCTGTAGGTGTTGGTATCAGAGCGAGCCTGGTCCATGTGCAACCCGAGGACGGGTTGGCCCCAAAAGGGGGGTGGATTGTGAAGTCCCACATCGGCCAGGAATGGTCTGGGGCTAAGGCTTATAAGTGGGGGCGAAGCCTTCCCCCACCAGAGGCGCCTTTTGGGAATAAAATCCCAAGGGGACAAAACCCCTACGAACCGGGAAGGCAGGGTAACCAAGCCCACGAACCGGGAAGGACGGGGACAATACCTCTGGTGGCTCTGTAGGTGTTGGTCACACAGAGCTCCCAACGATATTGTCCCTTGGTTCGTGGGCTTGGTTACCCGGCCTTCCCAAGGGTTTTATTCCTCCTGGAAGATGGCTTCTCCCATTAGCTCCCAGGAAAACGCGTCGTTGGTAGGGGAGGCTTTGCCCCCACTTATATGCACTAGCCCCAGGACCTTTCTAACCGATGTGGGACTTTACATTCCACCCCCCTTGGGGCCAACCCGTCCTCGGGTTGCACATACGGCTAGGACTGCTCTGATACCAGGTCACACAGAGCTCCCAACGATATTGTCCCTTGGTTCGTGGGCTTGGTTACCCGGCCTTCCCAAGGGTTTTGTTCTTCCTGGAAGATGGCTTCTCCCATTAGCTCCCAGGAAAACGCGTCGTTGGTAGGGGAGGCTTTGCCCCCACTTATATGCACTAGCCCCAGGACCTTCCTAACCGATGTGGGACTTTACACTAGCATACTTTTCTTAGCTTGAAAATACATATACACACATTCTAAAACAAGCTAAACATACATCCATGTGTGAGAGAAGGTGGAGAGAGCTACCTTGCACAATTTCACACACTTTTTCTTTAGCTTTCAAGCCTTCTCTTTCGGCCCACACCCATAATTTGGTGGTGATAGTTTCTCTTGGCCTAGATACAATTTATGGGAGCCAATTAGATCCATGAAACACATTTTAAGGCTATATCACTTGATAAAATATTAGATTACTCTATTGGCTCCATTATGATCCATATTGGCACCTAATGAAGCAACACTCCTCAAATGATTTCTAGGCCTTATTCTTTCCTTTCAAATATGATTCTTGACTCCTTTTAAGCCTCTTGGAGTCATCAAACCATTAAAAGCAAAGGCCTAGCATCATGTTATTTCTTTAGGTTACATTATGAAACCTAAGGTACCAAATCAATTTCTATGAGTTCTAAATTTTTTCCAAAGCCTCCTTTTATCTTTATTCATCAAATATGACTCAAGAATGACCTTAGAAAAATTTAAAAATACCCCTACCTACATAAACTAGCCTAGGCTGAGACTATGGCATCCTTTGCCCTCCATGGGAATTTCTTTGCTTCCTTGAAGGAGGAAGCTTGTGGGGAGCATCTAAGGTATCTCAAGAACTCATTTACACTCTTACTTAGACCTATGAAGCATCATACAAATTCAAAAATTGGAAGGTGCACTTAAAACCCTAGGTTTTGCATCTTAATTTCTAATGCCTATTTTTTAGTTTCCATTGCATATTCTTATTCTCCTCCATCAAAGGCCTAAGAATCATCCTTGGTTTGGTTGAAAATCTAACTCCTTGGGGCTGTCCATGTCTAGGTCGAAATGCTCAAAGGAAGGGAGGAAGAAGACCAAGTGGAAGAGTTACAAAATACCTTGTTTTCCTTGAATTTCCTTGCTTGTTCTTGCTTTCCTTGGGCTCCTTACTTGAATTTCGAAATTTACCCTCTATTCACCATTCAAAAAAGCCCTCAAAACTTCAAAAAAATCATGAAGAAGAAGAGGGAAAAAGAGGAGAAGAGGTTGGTAGAGAGAAAGCACGAAAACAACCAATTTTTCATACCTTTAGCTTAGAATTTTCTTCTTCTTCTCCTCCTCTCTTGGTGCGCCCAAGACCCTTGCTCTCCCTTATGAAATTATGCAAAATTTTCTGATTCTAAATGGGGAGGAAAGTGGGGCGTTACATAGAGGAAAGGAGGGAAAAGTGACTTTTTCAAAATTCTAATTTTGCCCTTCATAATTTGCATTTTCTTTTCTCCTTCGTTTTAGCTCCTTTTTTAGAACCATATTTTCCATCATAATAAATAGGTTCCCAATTTAATAAAATGCCTTTGGAATCACTCAAATAGGAGCTAAAAACTTTCTGAACGAATCGATCAAAGTTTGGGTCAACGACATTGGAAAGAGTACATCGGAGGGGCTTTACTGGTCTCGGGGCTTCCCATGATTTTTGGGGCCTCTGAGAACCTTGGAAAACTTAAAATTTCTATTTAAAAAGCTCTCCTAGGTGCTTTTCCAAAATTGCACTTATTTATAAAAATGCCACTGATCTTTCAGCAATTTTTTTAATCACGCCGATCCATGTTTCTAGGCAACTCAAGGCTCAAATCCTCATCTTCTATTATTTAAAACTTTATCCAAATTTTATTTGGCCTTAAATCACTCATCTCAGGGGACTTGCTTTGAAAACTGACTCATTTCGGTATTTTACAAAAAATTAGACGTTACATTATTCATATATCACTTAAAACTTTTTATGAGGAGAATTTGGTGCAAAGCTTATTTACATCAAATCTTCTCATTCTTTCAAAATTTTAGCCATAAAAACCCTCCTTTTAGGAGACTAAAACTATTAAGAAATAAAGCATGAAGGGGAGAACAAGTTTGGTAAAGGAACTAGTATAAAAATAGGGCAATTTCTTATCTTTTCTTGACTTATTTTTCTCCTTCTCCTCCTTCTCTCTTGTGTAAGTTGGAGGGCTGATTTTAGAGCAATCTAGGTCTATTCTAAATGAGAAGAGGTGGCATGGCATAAATAAGAAGGAAAGGAGGTGAATTATAAACTTTTTAAAAATTTCCATTATGTCCTTCCATTTCAATCCCTCTATTTATACTCATTTTAGCTCTTTTTTTAGAACCATTTTTTTCATATAAAAAATTAGTCCTCTAGTTTATTAAAAGTATTTACCTTCAATTTTATGAGGTTCGAAGCCATCCCGAATCAACTAGTTAAAGTTTAGGTCAACCAATAGCCTAAAATATATACTGGAAAGGTTTTAGTTATTCTGGGGATTTTTTATGATTTTCAGGAGCTCTGAGAATATTAGGAAACTTAATTTTACTATTTAAAACTTTTTTCTTTAAGTTTCTAAAAGTTACCCAAAATTATAATTTTGTTACTGCATTTTTGGTTAAATTTATTTAGTCATTCCGGCTCTATTTTTGGGTTATCTTTAACCTTGTATCTTCATTTTTGGATGTATAGATTATTGTTCTAACCTTACTTAACCTCAATTCATTTGATTATGGGGTCTTCCTTTATTATCTCATCGATTTTAATTCAGTTTTAAGAAGACTAGGTATTGCATTATAAATTAATACCTCACATAATTCCTTGAGCAAAGAATAATACGAAGACCTATGTATGGATAATTGAACTTCGAACTATTCCTATGTATAGATGATCATGACAATGAAACACCTTAAATCTCTATGCATAGATGATTGAACCATAAACCATTCCCATGCATAGATAAACTTAGATAGGGAATACCATCATATGGATTCAATTAAGACATTGAAAACACTAAAAGACATGATAAAAAGGAAAAAGTTCCATTAGAATTGATATAAACAACTATTAATCGATGTAACATATATAAGCCTTTTGTTTACTTGATTCATTATACTATACACATTATGAATCATTATGCACTTATATACATATAAATATGTATATCCTTACACACAAGCTTGATCTATGATGCATATATGTATGTATATATGCCTTACCCATGATATACATGTGTTTATTAGAATTCAATGCTTGTGAAGAAAGATTATCTATGCTTGATGAATATGATATGGATAATTTAGAATATAAATTTAAGTGATATGCTACACTAGGTTGTGTATGTTTATATTGTATGATATTTATTGCATATTATTGCTACTAAGATAAGTTTTTTTATAGATAAAGGAAATTTAGGAAAGAGGTAGTGCTTTTAAGGAATATAATCTTGATAGAAAATGATCTCTAAGAGATGGGATTCTCATATCCCAATTCAGAAATAGTCTTTAAGTATAACAACCTTAACTTTTTAATTATAGTGATTAAACTTAATTACGTAGTTAATAATTATAAATCAAGGCCTAAAGTCATTACAATTAATTAAGTTAGGAAAAAGTGAGAAAATTTGAACCTTGACATTATCCAGGGTTATTAACCAAACAACCAAAACCATTTGAGTTTACAAGAAATTCCAATTATTAATTAAGACCTTTGATTCACTTTACCACTGATTCCATGCTCACAAAATCCTTTCATAATTGTTCTTAAGTCATTACATAACATTACCATAGGAAAATTCTAGGTTTCTAAGTAAAATAAGAGTTTGGGGGACTTAGGCTGCGACTTGGACTTTCCTGATGTGGCTAAGTTGGTTACTGGACCTTAAAAACTAAGTTTAAGTACTTGCGTTATGATTTAGTATGTTTATGTTATGACATAAGTGGCTATTGGAACTCAGGATCAAAAATGCGAACCTTGCGCAATAACCAAGGCCTTCTGCCCTGCAGCGAAGATGTTATTGAGAATCTACTATTCAAATTCTCTCGATTCTCATCGTGGTCAGCCTTTCTTGTGCCACGGTGAGTTGGGTGTCTTATCGTGATGAGCCTATATGGCGTCGTGGTAAGAGAGCCTCCTGGGACACTCTAAGCATGCCACTCGACGCTTGCTGTAGCGGGATTCCCTTGCGCTGAGGTGAGTTTGCTCTTTGGTACCCTCTAGGCTTAAATTCTTTGAGTTGCATCGCGGCACTCCTTACCTTTGGATGACTCTTAGCTGCGACTTAAAGAGTTTTAACCATGGCTTAACCCTTTTTTGCACCTAGATTCTCTAAATTTAGTCCCACACCCTCCAACTCTTCCTCTAGTAGTATTCTAAGGTTATTCTACCTTAATTTATAAGGTTTTAATGGCATCCATCTACCTAAATTACTCAACATATCTATTATAACCAATTGGAGACTAAAGTATTGATTCAAATCCCTCTATCCATTATACATAAGCAAATTTATGTATTTAACAACAAACAGTGCATATACCATTGATAACATCATTTAAGGGGTATTCTAACAAAAGCTTGATGCAACATTGATTCAATATTACCATTCATGATGATACAAAAACATACTTTCAAATGACAAGTCATATTTCCATACTAGTAAGGTTCTATATTAGTTGAAAGTGAATACATGCATCATAATTTAATGTTTCAAGGTCTATCCTTCTAATGGCTACTCAATTGTTTACAAAACACTAGAGCATCTACACTTGGCAATATGATTATATGATGATACTATACAAAAGGAAGTACAAAATTTAGCATATACTCTAACTCAAGTCAATCCAAGTGTAACATTTCTATATATGGTTTCAGCTCATGGATGTTCATCCACTTGTTTTCCCTTATCTTTACCTTAGGAACCTTCATATGAAATAGTTAGTCCATAAAATGGGATGAGATGCAAATCTCAATAACCAAGAGGTAAAATTCCATTCATATGTACCAAATTAATCAATATATGTGCATTTAATTAGAAGAGCATAAGAAACATCAATTATATTAGCAAATGAAATAATTAAGCTACCAGTAACTATTGTCACATACCAACAATTACATACAACATGTTAAAGGCCAATAACATTAGGAGAGACCCATTCACGACACTAACTCTCTAATGAGCATAACCTGAGCTCAGTGCATTCAAGAGTCTGATCACAATTCTGTACCTGATCGAAGCACGATGCACAGGTGGCAGCTGCACCACAACTCCATCATGGACTTACATAAAGTCCAAACATAATGATTCAAATAGCCAATCATTTATTTAACATTCAATATCATATATGTGTAGTAGATATAAGATTAAATTGAACATATGTAAGGAATTAGAATTAACCCCGATTACCTCACTTTGCCGAGTCAAATTCTAAAGCCAAAATTAAATCTCTGTACTTTAAAGGTCCTAAATCAAATCAAAGCACATTCTTGGTTCTTAATTACAGCATAAATCAGATACGATGGCATTAAACTATTAAGAAGTTCCTATAATTCACTTACTTAATCACCAAGGAGTCCCAAATTTGGACTTGAGCTTCCCCTACCTAGAAAACCACAAAATACCTCTCTAATTTCTGAGCAAATTCGCACAAGACTAAGACTCATATCATAAGTCAATTATAGGGGTTTCAAACTAGCAAAAAATACCTCAAAATAGGAAGAAAACACTTATCCAATAGCCCTTCTAGTCTCAACCTCCGAAAATCCACCATGGAAACACCAAATGACGCATTTTAGATTTTGGTACAAGGTAACAATACTCAAAATGAAAAACTAATTAAGCCAAATTGAAGAGGAAGAAGAGAGGATTAAGTTTCATTAACGTTGCTTTCATTACATCTTACTCTAAGAGGGAGAAATGGTGGAAATGTGCAGCTAACCCTAGCCTCCCCTTTAGACCTTCAAATTTCTCTTGTGCTTTCTTTATGTTTATGTAGAATAGGGCAAAAGGAGAAGGGATTTTAAGGTTTAGTTGGTTTGTGGGTTGACCAAAAAGCCCAAATCCAAGTGGGTTCAAATTTAGGTTTATTGGGCTAGTTATATGGGTCCATTTAAATTAGGTATACACAAAATTATGATTGGACCCCTAAGAAATGGAATTGGACCTTTCTATACTAAGATTAAGCTTTTTCATTTGGCTTAAAGCTTAATTAAGTTGATCATAAGGCCTAAATTAAATGTTTAAATCAATTATGGACCTAAGTTAAGTCTCTATCCTAATTAAATCTTAAATCCACATTAATAATTTATTCCCCCATAAATTCTCATTTCCCATGATTTGCCTAATTATCCTCATAGTAATTCCTTAATTGCTCATAATTACTCTTAATAAATTTTAGGTTGTTACACCAAGGGACAAGTTTTTTGAGGGATGAAATTCCAATAGAAAATGGTTTTTGATAGAGACAGTGTTCTTAGAGGGTTGAGACCCTACAAGAAATTGTTTATAAAAAAGGATATGATCATATGGAAACAAAAGGGGGTTAGTCTTTCTTAGCTTTAAACCTTGTTATAATGGGTTACAAGAAGGCTGGGAGACTTTCATGTGATTTCAGGTTTCAAGTTTTAGGTTAAAGTTTGTGGATTCACTCTAGGAGATGCTTTGGCAATGTTTACTCCTATCCATGATAATATGTTTCAATAATAATAGAGATTAACAAGAATAGTTTTTCTTCTTGATGACACTGAAAATCTAGGTTTAACATTATGAAGCATGGGATACTTGGTAGGTTATTGATAATTTTAAAAACCTAGATTTGTATCAAGTAATATGGAATGTTTTGTATAGTACTTAAGAAATAATTTTCCCTTTTTATTAACATTTTCGAGGCAAGATCATCTAAGTTTTTTTAAGAAAACATACACAGTGATATAACATGGTAATGTGCTCATTGTATTATTGATGTATATAAAATATGTGATATGTTAAGGTTTTGTTAATGATGAAGCATGCCAGTATGTACTCAGCTAATGTAATACATAGATATGATAAATTGAGCCTATTGTGATTAGTTGGAACTTATGTTACCTAAAAAATGCTTTATGACAATTTAGTTGAAGATATATGGCATTGTACTTTATGTGTCTTATTGTACTCATAGGTAATTATATATATTAACTATCATGAAATGCAGAATATTTGGATATGGTAAGGTAAGTTTAGCTTGATGCTTCATATATAGAGATACTTCAATTTAGAATGTAGCCTAAACATGGAAATTATACATATGTATATACTTTTTCTTGTTTTAATATGTTACATGTTTCTATGGGTATGTTTCTTGTATGCTGTGATATATTGTTATTTTTATATGCTTTAGACAAGGGAATACAAAATGGATGTTTTTCTGCATAAATATTTGTTGGATCGTTGCTAGTTTTTAAAATGGAATTGTGTTTTTATTGAGAACATAAATTCTCATTGCTTTTGGTAATGTGTTTAAATGGGGATTTTAGTCTTGATGATGATGTATTGATAGTAGATTGACTCGTTGAATTCAAGGAATTATGAACATGGGCAGATTGGAGGAAGAAAAGACATATGGCACTTACCCTATTTATTTTATGAGCATAATAATAGTGTCATAATGCCCAAACATCTTCAATTGTATAACTTAGGAGCCGCTATATCTTTAATGATACCTTAGGCTCTAAATAGACCCTTAAGGTCAGCAATTCTTGTTAGCAATATTGTCTAAAGTAATGTATGAATATTTGATATGTAAGGTGGACTACGCACAATATATTGTCAACTAAATGTTAGTAGTTCATTTCAATGATTTTAAGGACAGAATAGCCAAACGATATAGCAAAACAATTTTACTAAATAGCGATCAAAATGCCCCCATAATTCTGCTACTCAAATAAAGTAAACATGTTAAATAGCATCCTGAAAGTCAGAAGTTATAGACCTGGCATGTTGTATAAATGAGTGGAGGCTAGTTTTGTTTGGTTCCATGTCATAATTCTCAAAGATCTGACCTTCAGGAAGAACTCCAAATTCCCTAAGGCTTTAACTTAGATGTGTATACCACGCCAGATATTAAGCGAGTATTGGGTTCTTCCGCTTATATTCTCTTCTTTAGCTACTCTTATAGGCTTGAGTATCAAATTCATGAAAGAAGTATATTATGTGCATTGATGATGATTGTGTTCCAAACAGAGACAATGAGAAATTTGGGTAGATGCTGTGTCTCAGCATGTCAGCATGGTGTGAAAAGTCAACTGCCGTATGTGTGGAGAACGTAAATGAGTGCAATAGAGAGCTTGAAGAATGAGTAGGAAAGAGTGAAACTCACGGAGAAGATAGTTCCTTTCTTTTAGTCACTGAGGTTGGTAAAAACAGCAACTAGAGCGATCGAATGTGGGGTGGAGATGGCCAAAACAGTGAAGGAGCAATTGTCAAACACTAATCCTATGTTTGCTCATGCTGCTGAAGCATACCATGAGTGGGTTAAACTCTGGAACTCCGTTAGATCCTTCACGAATGGCAACATTTTGCAATTGGCTTCTTTTTTTTTTTTTCAAAGAAATAATACATAAAGGGATGTGGCACACTGAGGGACGTTCGATGAATTAAACAGCCTAAAATTGCTGTAAATGACCACGTCTTTTTCACACCACAAAATGAGAGGATCCACATGTGTATGAGAATCGTCGGGGAAGTTCTTCATCAAGGCCTTTTCCCCCGTATCAAGCAGCCATAGTTTTTGATTGTGAAAACGTGTCGCCTATTTAATTTGTCTATTGTGCGAATATGGGCTACCAAAATTCAGCCCGTTTAAAAATGGTCTGGGGCAGGTCGTTACGGGCCAACTTCAATCAAAAATCAGGATGGGGGTCAGGTTATTGGATGTTTTTTTTTCGGTGGTGGGGTGGCTTTTCCTTTTTCGGGACGGATCACTCAAGTCTTCACTCGCCGAAAGCCGAAGGAACGGAAAACCATTTCAGAGCCCTTACGCCGCGACCCACCGGCCACCGCTGCTCGTCCAGGCGCCGGTCAGATCCTTCTCCGGGCGAGGTGAGTGTATGTTAGGGTTCAAATGTTTTGGGATTTTTTGGTGGTTTCTTTCATCTACAATTTTTGGGTTGAAAATAATTTCGTTCTCCCCTCTCGTTCGCTGAACCTTGGTCCAAATTAATGGGTTTTTATGGAGAGGGATTCCTATTCGTGGAGATACCGGATGGAGGTTTCTGTGTTTTTTCGAAATGGGATGGTGAGTTGGCTTCGCATGAAGAAAGGCAGGGGAATGTTCTAGCCGAGACCTAATTGCTGTCATTATTAGTATTCCGTGAACTATATTTTGCTCTCCAATGTGTTACTCAAAATCATCAAGTAGTTCAAACAATTTCTTCCTTGTTTTCATGCAAGAAGATGCACCAATAGATTCTGTAAACATTGTCCCAAATGGACAATTCACCAATAAATCAATTATACTTCTTTACCTCCTATAAGCGCATGGATATGGCATAATGGAGCAACCTTGCTCTGCCCCCGAGACCTTGTGAATCTTTAACTACTCTTTTAAGTAATGGAACCCCCAACTCTTGATACCTTGGAGTCTTCAAGACCACAACTTCCAAATTCCTATATCTTCAATCATATGCTTGGAGCTATCTAAATGAGCCATATTTAATGAAATCCCAGCTTAATGGAAGAATCAAATTATACATATTCAGTTAAATTGAAGGTGTTTTGGGGTTTTCTTGTGTTATTTAAGTTCAGACATGTTTAATTAACTGAAGTGCCCCTTTTAATCGGATATTCATTAGCTGGAAGTGTGTTAAGTAAACATTACTAGGTTTTTTTGGGCTGAAAATGCTCGATGATTATCAGAAATTATTATTATTATTATTATCTAATTTGGGGGAACTGGCCGGGGTTTATTCTGCTTGAATTTGAACGTTATATAACTGATATTTCTCTCATCTTATGTAGGTGGAGGGCAACTAATGGAGATGTCAAATGAAACTTTGCAGCATGTATCCATTTCTTCCAATGATAATGACCATCGCAACAATGATACGGTGGCTGGGGTCTTAAATCACAGGTATTCATTGCTTCCCTGCTTGTTGTTATACCTACATGTTATGATCTACTCTTTCATTTGTAGAATTGTAGGGAGGTGACGTAGGACAATGGATAGCTTAGGATTTAATTCTCTAGAAATAGTATTTTATTGAGTGAATTTATGGTTGAAAATAGGTTGGCAAAGTTTTGCGCTGTTCTTTGGTGCCTTTAATTGGAGATGAATGCTTAGAATTTAAAAGGGAAATCTATCATTAGAAATGCTTTGGGAGAGTATTGTTTTCTCCACCTCTCCATGGTGTTCAATGAATAGATTCTTTTGAGGAATGTCCTTTCTAGAGGGATTGGAGAGCTCTTTTGATTTAATGGACTTGTCTATAAATTCAGCAATGTTTCTCTTGGTTGATGGTTTTCTTAGTAGTGTTTGTCCAAGGAGGATTCCATATACTGTTCCTTTGTAATTTTTTTTTTTAATAACATTCTTCTTTTATTTAAGAATGAAAAATAGGTTGATTGGAAATTCATTGGGAGTTTGTGAGGGTGAGAGGCTTGGAAACACATGATGGTTTATATGGGTGAAGTTGGAGGCTCTTCGGATTATGTGATAAAAGATGCAAAATTAAGGCTTGGGGTTTGATTGGTTCTAGGATAGTAGATTCAACCAAGAGACAAGAGTTTTGGATAAAAGAAATTTGGGTAAATTACGCATACTTTCCTTGAGGTATTGTAAAATGACACTCCACCCTATTGACCATTTTTGACTGACTAAGATGCTAATGGAATTTTCAAATTAACCATGAATTTAACTATGATTTGCATAAATTTTTGTAATATAGAAAAATTTTAAATTTGTATTTTACTTGAACAATTTTAAATGTTGAAAGTTTGCTCCTTTATTTTAATTATTTCCTTTCTTTAATGATATAATAGCTCTATTAATATTTTTCTTTTATAGTTAGGGTTTTTGTGCAAAAATGATTAGTATACTATGATAGAATATGTGCATTTCTAAATGACTATTATGCTTGAGATTTTGTAGAGGCACTGAATCAGAGCATGATATTTCGAGGGAAGAAATTAAATGCATATTAGAAGTTATTGCATCCACTGGGAGATTCTGGTATGCTTCACGGTATTACCAGCTTGTTTTTTTACTTTTCTGTTATGTAAGTCTCTAGTAAGATTTGTGTATTCTTTTTCCTGAGTATATGATTGCACATGGCAGAAGAAACCTTACTTTCTTAGGGTGTGTTGGGGACCAGACTATAGCAGAAACCAAAATATTTTTTGTACCAAATTTTCCACAAGGGAAATCTGTCCTTGATCTGTCAATGCTTGTAACAAAGGCAATCTTGCCTGACAAAATGATATAATTTATGCTACTAAATTAACAAAGGCTACCTTAATACTTATCAGAAAGGGTCATTTTGCTTGCTTCCCTTTGGTGTTGGGGGGCTTTGTTGTTAAGTTTTCATTTTTTTCTTTCCTCTTTCCTTCCCCCATTTTTTGGGTTTCGCCCTCCCCCCTTTTTTATGAGGCTGTCTTATCTCCTTCCTTGTAATTCTCTTTTGATCTAATAAAGCTTCTTTTTCTATTGCCCCAAAAAGAAAAAAAAAAAAAATATATATATATATATATATATATATATTAGTCCTTTTTGACCCTTTTTATTTTTAAACCTAAAGGTTCCATGACAATACGTCAACATGGTTTCATAAATCTACCATTTCATGATGATGAAATAATAGATGAACTGTTTGGTTACTTTAGTAGGCCTCATTATAAGTTCCTAAAATCTGTAGGATTTCAACTAAATCTGTAGTAGTAATGCTATGTGGTGATTTTTCATAGTTTCACACTATTTTTAAATAACAGGCATGACTGGGATAAGTTGAAGAGCATGCTATCAATTCAGCTGAAGCAGGTATGGGGAGGTATGCTAGCTTGTAGGTCTTATATATTTTGTATTGATTCTCAGAGGTATAGATAGCTTATATTCATAGTTTTATGGAACTTTAGTATGCCAGTATTCTTGTATTGTAGTCCTTACACTTTCTGCCTCATAATTGCTATACAGGTATTGTCAGAGTACCCTGAAGCAAAAATGACAAGTGAGCAGCAATATGCTGCTTTAGGAGAGTCCTACTCTAATCTGGTTAACAGATTGGATGAAGGTATTTTACCATATTTTATACTAACCTGCATGGGTTCTATCCTAAAAAACGGGGACATGAACTTAGGTCATATGAAAGTGCCAAGGAGAAGACAGTACATCACTTGCCATATTTACATGTGCAATTTGCATGATATATATCTATGTATGTAATTTTTTATTGTTTAAGAAGAAATTATATTAAGAAGGAAGAACAATACATGGGAGGAGAATTTGGGCTAATTAATGATTGGATTATTTCTCTAACGGATTTAGATTTTCTTGTGCCAAACAGTCCAGGGGTCAAATGTTCCTTCACTCTTGTTTTTTTAGTATAATACAATATATATGGTTTTATAAATATCTATAAAAGATTAAAAATTACTGATAGGCTTATTGTTCTAAAGGCAAGATGAATTTCTTGTATTTAAAGTGTTTCTTCTCATGTGCTATTAGGATCTAATAATTGTGTTTTCATTGGTTGGGAGATAAGGGGTACCCTAGTGATTCCATAAAATGTCATCCTATTTAATAAAGAATTGTACATTGTTCACTGCTTAGGAGGCTAGGAGTCTTTGGTTGGTGGCATCTTCTTGTTCTCTAGGTGATGCCTTAAATTGTAATAAATTACTGGATTGTTGGAGCCAGAATGGTGTTCAAGCTGAGGTTTTTGGCCTGGAAGGAAGTTAACCTGCTGTGGTGCATATAAGCTTTTTTAAACCTTGAATAAAGTTTCTCATATTTAGGAGGCATCAAGAAGGAACTGGATAGAACCTCCGGGATACTTGTATTTATTTGACTGAAATGTGCTATGCAGTTTTTCCAACAAAGATGAATAGGTAGAGATTGATAATGCAGAGACTTTAAAGATAGGAAAATACACTAGTGAAAGAATTAGCAGAGAATTGTATTTTATTATGCTCTGATTACTTGTGTGTCATTCACAAGTAATGGGCATCCTATTTATAGACCTAAGAGCTAAGGAAATTTACAATAGTACCCCAAGGAGTATGGTTAACTACAAGAAACCCAAAAAAGAAAAGATAAATAAAGAAAATAGGAATTCCATCTTCCCCTCAAGCTGGGAAGTATATATCAATTATATGGATAAGAGAGCATCAAATTGGGTTCTTGGAATGACCTTGGTCAGAATATCCATTACTTGTTGATGTGTAATTGTATATATCACTTTAATGATCTCTTTTCTAATTTTTATTTGATAAAATACTGATCAATTTCAACATGCTTGGTTTAATCATGATGGATTGGGTTCTTTTCAATGCTTATTGCTGCTTGGTTGTTACATAATAATTTCATGGATGCTGAAGTAGGAAATTGAGGTTCTTTGAGAAGCCTTTTTAACTATATCTCTGTATAGATTCCATGAGTCATAGCACGAAATTTGGCTTTAGCATTGCTTAGGGTTACAACTGATTGTTTTTTGCCCCTCCAATTAACAAGGTTACCCTAGACATAGCTACAATACCCTGAGGTTGACTTGTCTGCATCATAGAATACTTCTATGCTCTTGTTGGTTCCTTTCTTGAAAACAATCCCTTTCCTAGTGTCAGTTTTTAGTATTGGAGTATTTGGTTTATTGTTTCTAGGTGGTTTTTAGTAGGACTATTGATAAACTGGCTTGTCACCATTCAAAGATGATATCTGGTCTAGTATGAGAAAGTTATATCAATTTCCCCACCGATCTTTGATACATCCCTTTATCAACCGAGGTAGAATTTTCTCTTGTCCCAACTTTGTTTGATAGATCCATGGGGGTATTAGTTGGTTTACGACCAAGCATACTGGTTTCCTTTAGTAAATCAAGAGTATATTTCCTTTGGGATATCAAAATCCCTTTGCTAGACCAAGCTACTTTCATACCTAGGAAGTACTTTAAGGCTTCCAAGTCTTTAATCTCAAAGTCCTTGCTTAGGACTTTCTTGAGGTGCGTGACTTATTCATTGTTCCCAGTTACAATAATATTGTCTGCATAAACAATGAGAATAGTGATCTTATCTTTTGAAGCTTTGTTGAAAAGATGTGATCTGTCTGCCTTTGTGTGAACCCAAGCTGTTTGATTACCTTGGTAAATCTTTCAAACCATGCTTGCTTGAGTCCATATAGAGATTTTTGTAGTCTGTATACTAGGTTGGCATTGTTGGAATTTTTCAAACCTAGATGTATCTCCATGTAAACTTGCTCAACCAGGTCTTTGTTAAGGAATGCATCCTTGACGTCAAGTTAATGAAGCTTCCAATCAAGATTAGCTATCATAGACAAAAGAACCCATGTTGTATTTAGCTTTGCTATAAGAGCACAGATCTCCTATATGTTTAGTGATGCTTTTTGCAGCTAATCTCGCTTTGTACATTTTAACACTGCTGTTAGCCTTGTACTTCCCATTGAACACCCATTTGCAATCCATTGGCTGTTTTCCTTTATTCTTTGAGTGACCTATCATGTGTATTTCTTTTTAAGAGCCCGGAGCTCTTCATTCAAGGCCTCTTTCCCCTTTGGGTGCTTGAGGCTTCTTTTATACTATTTAGAAGTTCAATGCTATCTAGGTTAGCTGTAAACACTCTATAACTAGAAGATAACCTTTCATAGGATACAAAGTGAGTGATGGCATTCTGGGTACATGATCTAGTTCCCTTTGTCTAGGCAATAGCGAGATGAAGATCAATAGAGACTTCAGAATCATCATTACCTTGATTGCTTTTTGTGCTTGCTACAGGAGTTGGGCTTGGGTTAGATTGGCAATGCTCTTGGATAGTGCACTGCCACTCTACTTGCTTATTGCACCTCGAATACACCTTGAAATCCTTGCTAGCCCATTGGTTTAGAGTTTTAGGAGTCTCAAGTTTAGCTAAGTAGCTTAGCATAAGCTTGGGTGTAGGAGAGATAACCTCTTCTTGAATATGAGATTTACTTGTTCAAGAAAGGTAATATCCATGGAGGTATAGAATTTTCAAGTGAAAGGAGAATAACACTTGTAGCTCTTTTGAGACTTGGAATATCCAACGAAAACACACTTTATAGATTTTGGGCTAAGTTTGCTTCTTTGTTGTTGAGGGATATGAACATATGCAACACACCCAAACGCCTTGAGAGGAAGCTTAGTGAGGATATGGGTTCAAGGAAAGGTCTTGAGAAGAACTTGGCATGGAGAGCCAAATTTGAGAGTCCTTGAGGGCTGATAAGATAAGTTGCAGTTAAAATAGCTTCACCCCAGTATTGTTTAGGGACATTATTTGTAAATGTTGGAGGATCTTGGCCTATCCCTGGAATCTTGGCATTGATATTTATCTTTAAAGCTGTTATTATTTTGTTTTATTCCTTGTTTATTTACGGTTTGACTATTCCTGTTTTGTAGGGATTAGTTATTTATTTGTTTTGATTGTTTTTCCTTTTCGGTTTATGTCCTCCCGCTGGCTATATAATTTGTAAACCTAGCCTATTATAATATATATGAGATTCTCGAGTACCCTTTTTCTCATGGTATCAGAGTGCCGCACTCAATGCTGCGGGTACCCCTGAACTTTGGCACAATGGAAGTTTTTCATGGTGAACTGGAAGACGCCAACTCTGGTTCACACAAAAAGACTTCGCACGAATCGGCCAAACTCAATCCTCTACAGCTTCCAACCAGCAACTCTGATTCGTTCCTGCTTGGTATCTCCTACAAGCTCAATGGAGACAACTACCTGCAATGGTCTTAGAGTATTCGCATGTTCATCAGAGGAAAAGGCAAGGAGAAGTATATTACTGGAGAGGCAGCTGAACCATCGAGCAATGACCCAAAATATGAGACTTGGTTTGCAGAGAATCACATGGTTATGACTTGGCTAGTAGGATCCATGAATATGGATATCGGTGAGGGTTATTTACTGGCCAGCACCACAAAAGAGATCTGGGATTTGGCCAAACAGACCTATTCAGCTATGGAAAACGTTGCAGCATTGTTCCAATTAAAGGGAATGATTAGAGAACTTAAACAAGGGGATATGGGTGTGGTTCAATACTACACTGCCCTTGTAAAGATTTGGTAGCAAATTGATTTATATGATGCACCAGATTGGTAATGCTCAGAAGACACTGGAAAGTACAGAAAATTGGTGGACAGAGATTGGATCTACGATTTTTTGTTGGGGTTGAATCCTAAGTTTGAAGAGGTTCGTGGTAGGATAATGGGAACCAAACCATTGCCTACATTAAGAGATGCCTTCAACATGATAAAAGGGGAAGAGAGCTGGAAGAATTTGACTCAAAGTGTAGAGGTGATCACTGAATTATCGGCTATGGCTGCAAAAGGTCCTAAGGGAGAGCAGAAAAATAAGCAGGGCAAGGGCTGGTGTGATCATTGTAGTAGGAGTGGTCACACAAGAGAGAATTGCTGGAAAATTCATGTAAGGCCACCTAATGTCCGAAACAAGAGAGATGGCAGAGCTGAAAACAAGGGATTCCGTGCTGAACAGGAGGAGAAATCCGAGACTGAACAGGAATACTTGAGTACGGCTGAAATTGAGCTACTGAGAAAGATTCTTGAAAAACATGGTTCAAGCACTATACAACCTGAGAAACAAATAAGTAAGGGTTATGTGGCCAGAACAGGTAATGCTATTCTTGCTCTTAAAGGTGAGAAACAAAAAACTAAGTGGCTAGCTGATTCAGGTGCCACTGATCACATGTCAAACAATGCATCCCTCAGGACTTAAAACCATGTGAGGATGGAATAACCATAAAAGTGGTTGATGGTACTTTTGTCAAGGTTGTTGGGATTGGAACTGTTCAGATATCTACTGATCTAGTATTATTAAATGTCCTTTTTGCACCTGATCTTAAAGTGCAATTTACTTTCAATAAGTAAAACTACTAAACACCAGAATTGTAGTGTTAACTTTGTTGCTACTGGCTGTGTTTTCTAGGATTTGGTCACGGGGAGGACGATTGGCAGTGCTAAGGAACTTGAGGGGCTCTACTATGTTGCTAGTGAAGGCTATGGAGGAAAGGAAGCAATGACAGTTAGAATTACGAATAAAGATTTATTGTTATGGCATTATAGGTTTGGCCATCCTAGTTTCCATTATATGCAAAAATTGTTTCCGGATTACATCAATAAAAATGACTCTTTTCTTTGTGATATTTGCCAATTAGCCAAACATACCCGTACTACCTATCCCTCTTGTGATTATCAATCCTCTCACCCTTTCACTCTTATACATAGTGACATATGGGGACCCATAAAATTTTGCACTCATTCTAATGCAAGAAGGTTTGTCACATTCATTGACAATCATACAAGATTCACATGGGTATTTCTTATGAATGAAAAATCTGATTTGTTTGAAATATTCAAAAGTTATCATTCCATGGTTACTACCCAATTTGATACACCTATCAAAATCCTTCGGAGTGACAATGGGAGAGAGTACCTAAGTGCATCCCTAAATCAGTACCTAAAGGAACATGGAATTGTGCATCAAACATCTTGTGCATATACTCCACAACAAAATGGAGTAGCAGAACGTAAGAACAGGCAATTGCTTGAAATTGCGAGATCTCTTATGATTACCCATAATGTACCTCAAGTTTTCTGGGGAGAGGCAGTCCTAACAGCAGCTTTTCTTATTAATCGTCTACCTTCTAAGCCATTAAACTTCAAGACTCCTCTTCAAAAACTCATTGAACAATACCCTACAACTCATCTTTTTTCAAACCTTCCAAAAAGAGTGTTTGGGTGTGTTGCCTTTGTTCATAAGGAGCATGGAGATAAGCTAGATCATCGGGCTATAAAACACATTTTTCTTGGATACTCACCCACTCAAAAAGGCTACAGGTGTTTTTCTCCAGCTTTAAAAAAATATTTTACCACCTTGAATGTTACTTTCCTGGAAAACTAGTCTTATTACCCCCAAAAACTCATTCAGGGGGAGAGTGACAGCAGTGAATGAGATTTTTTGCATATTGCTCCACCTTACATTGATAATAATATACAAGTACCTGACCCTACCTCACTTGGAAGCCTAGAAAATTGCCCAGAAGTCCCAACCAGACTTGAAACCGACCCTACCATCACCAATTCTAGAACAACAGTTGATGAAAACATGGAAACAGGGGTGGCTGCTCAACCGAATAGGGACTTGGCTGTCTACTCAAGAAGATCGAGGAACAAGAAACCAGAAGTGGAGCTAGTGACAAAGATAGAGCCTCTCAATATTTCAGAGCATGGTCAAGAATCTGATCTGTTATCAACTCCTGCAGATTTGGATTTGCCAATTGCATTAAGGAAAAGGGGTAAGATCTTGTACTCAGCATCCTATAAATAAGTTTGTTGCTTATAGTCATTTATCCCCTAGCTTGTAGAATTTTGTTGCTAGCTTATCAAATGAAAAAATTCCAGCGAACTATAATATGAAGCAGTAAGGGATTCAAACTGGTTGGAAGCCAATAAAGAAGAGTTGAATGCTCTCCAAAACAATCAGACATGGAGTATAGTTGAACTCCCCAAAGGAAAATCTGTTGTCGGGTGTAAATGGGTATTTACCCTAAAATATAATCCTGATGGGAGTATTAGTCGTTATAAAGAGAGACTTGTGGCCCGTGATTTCACTCAAACTCAAGGAATAGACTACCATGAGACCTTTGCCTCAGTAGCAAAGTTGAATACAATCAAAATTTTGCTCTCCATTGCAGCTAACCTAGATTGGCCACTTCACCAGTTGGATGTGAAAAATGCATTCTTGAATGGTGACTTGGAGGAAGAGGTGTATATGGTAGTGTCACAAGGTTTGAATAACTATGGGAGACCCAATAAAGTATGTAAGCTCCATAAATCCTTATATGGGTTAAAACAATCCCCTAGAGCCTGGTTTGAACTATTCACCAAAGTGGTGATACAGTTGGGATACGCTCAATGTCAAATTGATCACACCTTGTTTGTTAAGCATGAAGGTAATAAGATCTCTATCCTTATAGTCTATGTTGATGACATTATTCTTACAAGGGATGATTATGAGGGAATTCAGAAGTTAAAACACTCATTAGGTTCAGAATTCGATGTAAAGGATTTAGGGAATCTCAGATACTTCTGGGGTATGGAGGTGGCAAGGTTCGGGAATGGCATTTCAGTCTCTCAAAGAAAGTACACTTTGGACCTGTTAAAGGAAACCGGAATGTTGGGCTCTAAACAAGTTAATACTCCCATGGATACTTCCACCAAATTGTGTCAGAAAGAAGGTGGAACACCAGTAGATACATTGAGATATCAAAAATTGGTGGGAAAATTGATCTATTTATCTCATACTCGGCCTGATATCAGCTATCCTATGAGTGTTGTAAGTCAATTCCTAACTAGCCACAGGAAGAACATATGGAAGCTGTGTATAGGATCCTAAAGTATCTGAAAATGACACCAGGAAAAGGGCTCTTCTTTGGTAAAAAGGAGTCCCGATCAGTTGAGATATATATTGATGCAGATTGGGCAGGTTCTCTAGTAGATAGAAGATCTATCTTTGGGTACTGTTCCTATGTATGGGGAAATCTAGTTACTTGGAGGAGCAAGAAACAGACATTTGTTGCAAGGAGCAGCGCTGAGGCTGAGTATAGGGCTTTGACTCATGGGATATGCGAGAGTATGTGGATATTCAGGCTCCTGAATGAGTTAAAGCTAGAAGCTCATATTCCTATGACTATGTGGTGTGATAACAAGGCCACTATTGAGATAGTCAAGAATCCAGTTCACCATGATAGAACAAAACATGTTGAATAGGATAGGAATTTCATAAAAGAAAAGATTGATGCTGGCATTGTAAACTTATTCTATATATCTACTCATGCTCAAGTGGCAAACATCTTTACTAAGGCTCTCTCACAAGTGAAGTTCGAACAACTGAGTAGCAAGTTGGGAGTGATAAATATCTATTCACCAACTTGAGAGGGAGTGTTGAAGGATCTCGGCCTATCCCTGGAATCTTGGCATTGATATTTATCTTTAATGCTGTTATTATTTTGTTTTATTCCTTGTTTATTTACGGTTTGAAACTCTGCCTATGACGAGCCTTGATGCAAATTATTTTTCATAGCCGGTTCCAAACCTGGAAAAAAGAGGAGGGTTGTGTTAGGCAATCGATAGTCAATGTAAAACTTTGTTGAATCTTTATGACATGGACAATTGATATATTAAACGTAATGCTAGGGCGTTGCCAGGAAGTAACGCGCTGTATAGCTCGAGTACAATGACAAATGAGCAAGAGCCGTTACGTCGCCACCTGAGTGTAGTGAAAAATAAGCAAGGGCTTCCATATTTTTGTGAACGAATGTGGGTAAAGAAGTTAGTTCACTAGAGTAGGATTCGTTTTGGGAGTTGGAATATAGGTACACTTACGGGTAAGTCAATGAAAATAGTAGATACCATGATTAGGAGGAAGATTAATTTTATGTGTTTTTAAGAAACTAAATGGATAGGAGAAAAAGAGAAAGAATTAGGCACTTCGGGTTTTAAACTTTGGTACACTGACAAGGCTAAATCTAGAAATGGGGTAGGTATAATTGTAGATAAGTTTTGGAAAAATGTTATAGTGGATGTAAAAAGGTTAGGAGATAGAATTATTGCATTAAAGTTAGTAGTGGAAAAGGAAATCTTTAATGTTATTAGCGCCTATGCATCACAGGTAGGATTAGAAGAATATTACAAAGTAAAGTTTTGGGAGGATTTAGAATGTTGAGTTCAAGAAATACCATTAGGAGAAAAGATTTTTCTAGGAGGGGATCTAAATGGTCATGTGGGAAGTGTATCTTTAGATTACGAGGATGTTCATGGAGGATATGGCATAGGGGAACCAAATACAAAGGATAAAACTATTCTAGACTTTTTATTGATGTTCGATCTCATATTAGTTAACACTTGTTTTAAAAAGTGTGAAGAATATCTTATCACGTGCGGTATGTTCTTAAATTGATTTCTTTCTTATAAGAAAATCAGATAGAAAACTTTGCATGGATTGCAAAGTTATACCTGGAGAGAGTTTAACTACTCAACATAAAGTTTTGGTTATGGATGTACGAGTTAGGAGGAGAGTAAAAAACAAAGGTGAAAATAGGGTGTTAAGGACTAAGTGGTGGCAACTAAAGGGGGATAAAGAAAAGAATGTACAGAGACGGATTGTGGAGGAAGGACCTTAGAAAATACAAGGAAGTGCTAACGATATGTGGAACAGAATGGCTAAAGAGATTAGGAAAGTGCCAAAGGAAATATTAGGTGAATCAAAAAGTTTTGGACCTAGAGATAAAGAATACTAGTGGTGAGATGTAAGCATGCAAGATTAGGTTAAAGTGAAGAGAGATTGTTATAAAGTGTGGTCATTATGTAAGAGTAATGAAAATTGAGAGAAATATAAAATAGCTAAGAAAAACATTAAGAAAGCAGTGAGCAAAGCAAGAATGAGGGCATTCGATGGGTTATACCAATCTTTAGGTATTAAAGTTGGAGAAAGAAATATTTATAAGTTAGCTAAAAGTAGGGAAAGAAAGACAAGAGACGTGGACCAAGTAAAATGCATTAAGGATGAAGAAGGGAAAATCTTGGTCACAGAACGAGATATCAAAGAACGGTGGAAGAGTTATTTTCATAGACTTTTTAATGAAGGCCACGAGATTTCATTGCAATCGAATAGATTAGACATTAGAGAAGAGGATCAAAATTATACCTTTTATCGTAGGATTTGTGAGACAGAGGTAAAAGAAGCATTAAAGCGAATGGAAAGTGGCAGAGCAGTTGAACCGAATAATATACCTATTGAAGTATGGAAGGGTTTAGGAGTGAAAGGTATAAGTTGGTTTACAAAGTTATTTAATGAAATTATGAGATCTAAGAAAATGCCAGATGAGTGGAGGAGAAATTCTTTAATTCCTATTTATAAGAGTAAGGGGAACATTCAAAATTGTGCAAATTATAGAGGAATTAAGCTCATGAGCCACACTATGAAATTATGAGAAAGAGTAATTGAGCGATGATTAAGGAAAGAGACCCAAGTTACGGAGAATCAATTTGGTTTTATGCCAGAAAGGTCAACTATGGAAGCAATATATTTGTTGCAAAGATGAATGGAGCGATAGCAAGAGAATAAAAAAGATTTACACATGGTATTTATTGATTTGGAAAAGCATATGATAGAGTACCAAGAGAAGTTCTATGGAAGGCTCTGGAGAAAAAAGAAATTCGTATAGCTTATATTCGAGCAATACAAGATATGCATGATGAGGTTACAACTAGTGTAACAACAAAAGGTGGACCTACAAAAGATTTTTCGATAACTATTGGTTTACATTAACGATCAACTTTGAGCCCTTATCTTTTTACTCTAGTGTTGGATGTGCTTACTGAACATGTCCAAGAGCCAGTGCCACGGAGTATGTTTTTTGCAAACGATATTGTCTTAATTGGAGAATAGAGAGTGGAAATGAATGAGAAGTTGTAGAGGTGGAGATTAGCTTTAGAAACTCATGGATTTCATTTAAGTAAAAGTAAAACGGAGTATATGGAGTGTAAGTTTAGTAAGAGACACACCACTTATAGCACAAAAGTGAAAATTGGAGAATATATTATACCACAAGTCACACGATTTAAATATCTTGGATCTGTCATACAACATAACAGGGAAATAGAAGAAGACGTAACACATAGGATTCAAGCGGGGCGGATGAAGTGGAGGAATGCTTTGGGTGTTATTTGTGATAGAAGAGTACCACTCAAACTTAAGGGTAAATTTTATCGTACAGTTATAAAATCTACAATGTTATATGGAACTGAGTGTTGGGCAATAAAAAGTCAACAAGAGAATAAATTCAATGTTACAGAGATGAGAATGTTGCGTTGGATGAGTGGATACACTAGACGAGATTGGATTAGAAATGAATACATTAGAGAGAAGGTAGAAGTCGCACCTATTGTGGAAATGATTGTAGAATCAAGACTTAGATGGTTTGGTCATATCGGGAGGAGACCTATAGAAGCCCCAGTTAGAAGAGTAGATGAGATGGAAAATAGTCCAATAATTAGAGGTAGAGGAAGATCAAGAAAAACTATAGGAGAAATTATTAAGAGAGATTTAGATTTAAATGGTTTGTCTAAAAACATGATTTATGATAGGTGTTTATGGCATCGATTGATCCATGTAGCCGACCCTACTTAGTAGGAAAAGGCTTTGTTGTTGTTGTTGTTGTTATTGTTATTTACGGTTTGACTATTCTTGTTTTGTAGGGAGTAGTTATTTATTTGTTTTGATTGTTTTTCCTTTTCGGTTTATGTCCTCCTGCTGGTTATATAATCTGTAAACATAGCCTATTATAATATATATGAGATTCTTGGGTACCCTTTTTCTTAGTAAACATGACGGATCGAGCAATTTCAAGGAAATATCTATTTTTTTCTCTCAATAATACCATTTTGTTGAGGAATATCAACCCAAAAGCTTTGATGAACAATATCATTTTTAAGGAAAAACTTCCCAAGGACTAAGTTAAAATAGCCCTTAGCATTACTAGTTTTGAAGATTTAAATTTTGATTTTGAATCATGGAATGAAAATTTTGGACAATTGAGGCAGTTTCAGACTTATCTTTCATAAAAAAAAAACCCAAGTGATATTACAAGTGTGATTATTTAATGAAGGAAAAGAACCAATGGTCACTAGTTATATTTTGAACATGAGATAGCCCCTCGGATATCACTATAAATTATAAAAAAAGGATGTGATAGTTTGTAAACATGATTGGGATGAGTGTTGCGGCTGTGTTTGGATAACTGACAAACCTCTCATTAAAAACTTTTTGAACTTTTATTGATAAATAGTGTAGGAAACATGTTGACCAAATACATAAATTTTGGGTGTCCCAAATGTTGGTACCATAACATAACAGTGCAGTTTACATTGTTTATGGGTGTGGTCATCTAGTAGGTATGGGTGATTTTATTATTAACCTTGATCCAGTAAAGACCTCCGTTCCTTTAACATTGCCAACCATCTTCACCAAATCCATATCTTAAAAAGGACATTTAGAAGAAGAAAACTTAGCAACACACTTTAAGTCATGAGTTAGCTTGCTAATGGAAAGCAAATTGCAAGATAAATTTGGAATCAGGAGAACAGATTCTAGTGTGAAAGTCTCAAAATTTTCACTCTCCTAATACTAATCACCGTGGATAAAGATCCACTGGTGATCTTCACTTTATAATTATCATAACATGGCTTGTATTCAAGGAACAATGTAGCATCTCTAGTCATATGATTTGAAGTGCTTGAATCAACAATCTAGGAGGTACTTTCCCAATTATGTATTCTCTTGTTCCATAAAATTTATGGTATGCTTTTCTGAATTGCAGCTCTTCTTTCCTTTTTCGAAGGACCTCCATTTACTTTGCAGAGGCTGTGTGAGGTAAGTGTTGTGTCATATTATGTTCTGGCAGTAATATTCATGATGTGTGTTAGTCAACCTTTCTTTTTGTCTTGGAAGCAAACACTAATAAGTGCATCTCTTCTAACTTGATGTGTGATAAAACCTTAAAAACAATTCTGTGTTATTGATGTGTTTGAGGTCTGAAATCCTCTTCCTGCAGAGTAAAATAGGAAGATGGTTCAGCCTTTTATTATAGAATTAAAGAAAGGGAAATAGCAAAACAGAGAGAAGAGAACTTCTCTGGTATTCAAGAGCCCAGGGCACTCTCCTTGCACACCAAATTCTTGCCTACCTCCCTCTGAACCTCCCTCCCCCACAACATACCCCTCTAGCAACCTACACACACTTCCAGCTCACCTCATTTCCATTTAGCATGCTACAGTTAGTTGACAAGAGGCACCTCACCATGTGGCTTTTTCTCACTAGTCCCCCTTTCTCTCGTGTTCTTTTTGATCTCCCTTTTATACCCCCTTAGAGGCCATAACCTAATGGTCGTGGGTCCATTATTACCCACCCACACAAAGATTAACCTTGTCCTCAAGGTGGGAATTTGGAAATCTGCACTTTAATTACTTAAAACTTATTATACCTAAATCCCAAGCACCTTATTTTCTCTCAATTTATTTTACTTGGTCTTTCTTCTAACTCCATAATTATTTATTGATTAGTTAGGATGTTATTAGGAAATAGTTAAAATAACAGAATAGTTGTTAGTTCTGTCATGTGTTGGTAGTTCTGTTTTGGAGGTTGTGGCTTAACTAACTAACTAACCTATATTAGTTGATTGGAGTTCTCAGTATCCTATTGCTCACTTTCTCTCATTCTTCTACACTTCTTCTTCCTAACATTTTTGGCATTATCTTTTTCTTATGTTCTTCATTTTGTGTTCGAGGTTATCTTATGCTTCCCTTAGTTGTATCTCTTCTCCAATCTCTCTAATATTATTTCTTTGTGTATAACCAAACATACTTCTTGTATGTTGCTAGAGCATTAATATCGAAATATGACAATATTATGAAAAATCTAGGATACTTTTGGTACTAGAAGAATATTACATACATGTAAACATTAGTAAATAGTGTTGATAGTAAAGGTTCATTTAAAATTTATGTGAACTATCAATTACCATTAAAAATTGATAAAATACATTTTACCTTCTAAATTTATGTTGTTTTTTCAGCATTGGTGCACCAAGTTTGAAACCATGAACTTTATCCCCTTGTTTTACAAATTTTGAAATTATTAAATTTGCAATAAAAATTACCAATGGAGGGTCACGAGCAACAAAAGTAATGTTTGTTCCTAGTTGATCTCTTCTAAGGTAACCGTGGCATCATCAGTCTATTGTTTGTCTTTCTTAGGAGATTGGTCGAAGATTTAAACTGTTAGTGAATTACATGAGGGTTCTGAGCATGACCATTGATGGTGTATGTGGAGAAAAAACAAGGAAGGGAGAGTAAGCAAGAAAACCTCTTCAGGGAGTATTTGATGGAACCCAAACAAATGCCCTAGAAACTATATGAGAAATAGCAAAATTGATGGAATTAAAAGAGCAAAGTAGAAGCAATCCACTAGTATGGTAGAATTGCTTTCACAAAGAAAACGACAAAAAATAAAAACCATACACTAGCTATTTGAGATGCTAGAAATCTCCCCAAAACTTCTCTAGAATTCACTTATACTATTTCCCACTCTTCCTTCACTCTTCTTAAGCATTCCCCATAACAGGATTGCCTAAACATAGCCAATCTAGTAGCATGTGTCCTACCCAACGTCTGCCCAAAACCCCCCTAAAATTGTTCCATGACAACCTTCTTAGCCTTCTTGCCCTCTACCTTATGTCCTAGATCCTCAAGTGAATCTTGAATATTGGGGGCCCATCAATATCACTGTTGTTCATGGCATCCACCATTGCATGGCAGAATTTAAAGAAAATGCCATGGGATTTCCACGGGGTGGCAACTTTACATGGCACTACCACGGCGTCTACTTTAGTGTAGTGGTTCCCATGGATGGAGTCTACCATTGTGGATTGATGGAGTCCCATGTTGTATAGCCACGAGTAATTCTTGTAGTACATAAGCAGCATAATTTTCTCCCCTTACAAGTCGATTTTTCAGGATGGATTCCCCATGCTTGCTTAGATCTCCATCAATTAGAATCGAAGCTGGATGGACCTCCATGGAAAAGGCTACTTGCGAAGGAAGCGACCTGATGGTTGAAGTGAGTGCCGTAGAGTGCGTCATCAAGGACATCAGCTTTTCAAGGGGTGTTGTGATGGAGTCCCACATTGGATAGCCATAAGTAATTTTTATGGTACTTAAGTGGCATAGTTTTTCTCTCTTAGAAATGATGGAGACTTAAGCAAGTGGGGGCAATTGATCTTTAAAAACCAACTTGTAAAGGGGAAAAACTATGCCACTTAAGTATCACAAAAATTACTTGTGGGTACCTGACGTGAGACTTCATCAAGAATATAAAAATTAAATGTAGGACATAATGTTCTCTGTCAAATAACTATTGGGCTTCCCACGGCTTAAGGCATTGGTTGCACCAATGTTTCCTACTTCAAACTTCCTCCCAGTGAACTCTATTTCTATATGTCTATACTTGAATGGTGTACGTTCACGAATTGAATGGGCATACCTTTGCTGTGTGTCTTTCTTGTGGTGGGAACAGAACAAGAGGGAAAGACCTCACTGACTTGCCCTTGTAAATGACCTCTTAAATAAAACTTGAGAATGGCAAGTGAATCAAAAGGCTTCCGTTTTTGTTCTTCGTTTTTTATTTTTGGGGGGGGGGGGTTTCAAGCTCCTTTCAATCTTATTCATAGTTAGTAAAGGGGAAGGAGCCTAAATCAATGGACATTAATGAGCCATCGTTGATGGACGTTGTGCATGACACGATCAATTCAACTCAAGGTTAATGGGATTTGAAGACGTTGCGGCAGAATCATATCATTCTATTGAATAGATGGGATTGTTTTTTTAAATACATATATATGTGTGTGTGTGTGTGTATTATAAATCACTATAAAAAGAAGAAATAATAGGAAAGATAAGAATAAATAAAAGATGCATAGTAGGGATCTGTTAGAATTATTATTTTAATGTATATTATTTTAAAACATATTATTTAAATGTGTAGTTTAAAGTTTAAGTTTTAAAGTGTTCAATTTTTTTATCTGACTATAGTTATTAATTTGGCTGAAGTCATTCATCTATATAATATATAAAATAAATTATATAAATTGGTGTCACATACTAAAATAGAGTACCAACTAAGCCTAACTCTCGCATACCACAAATTATACAAATTTGCATACTTCGTACGTGTACTCACATTGTGTACTATGTTGATCTGCAAATTAGACAACGCTAGGTTGCACATTGGTACTGTTTTTTAGTTAAGCGATGACATTATGTGCTTGAAAATTTTCTTAGTATGACTATTTTCTTAGTTTTTTCCCCCTATTTTCATTAATTGTGTGTTTGTAGAATTTTTTGAAGTATTTTTTTAAAGGCTTCTGTGCATGAACTTGGTGGCTACCATGCCATCTGCAATGGTGGCTTCGTGGTTTTTTGGCTTGCCACTATCTGTCTCTATATGCCATTGACAACACTTATTAGGATTGTAATCTGCTGGGAGAGATAGAACCCACCTCTTTTAGGTGGGTATGATGAGTGTATCTTAATCCCCTTATGTGCTTGTAGAAAATAGGTGGTTTGAATGTAATCCCTACCATAATACCTTGTCCAAAGTTGAATTTAATTATGAAAAGAAGAGATGGCAAGGATTGCACTTTGATCATTTGGTCAGAGGCTTTGATACCACATAAATATCCAATTCAACTCAGAAGTTGTAGCTATTAGATAAAAGTTGATGATTGGGTTTTATTAACTATCTCTAGTTGGCCTTATGGATTGATAAAATGGTGAGTGAGGGGACATTGGATAAGCAGGTGCTTGAGCCATATGGGCTCATACACGTGTTCAACCTTTGTTCCCTATACATAATAAAGTGCATATATGTAAAACAACACTGTTGTGCATATGGCTTGAATTTTGGTGTATTTTGTATCATAGATGTTCTCAATCTTGGTCGACCATCAATTTGCCTATTACCTATTGCCATTCCTTTCAATGAAGTTGAAGGAGATAATCTTCTATTCTTTAATCAGTTTTTACATGTACATCATTTCTCAGAAATAGTGTTTTTATGCTTAGTGTTGCTTTTTCTGATATTGCACTGAACAGATCCTATTGGACGCACAAAGTATTTATCCAAATCTTTCAAAGCTTGCCTTAGCTCTTGAGAAGGTATGCTTCACAGTTTGGTACACCTAATTCAGTTCAATTTTCTTGTTTAAAATATCCCCTTCAATTTTAATTCTTTTGCCAATGTTACTTTAATGTTGACCATTAATTGTGTTAACTTTCAGCATGTGGCAAATAACATATTTCATTTACTTAGAAGTGTTGAAATCCTGTGATATAGGCCCTCCATCTTGGCTTATCATGGGTTTGTTTTGTGCTGATTGTCAACATTTATTTCCCTTTTCTGTTCCTTGTATTTCTTGATCCTTATTGCATGTTTATTTTGAATTATTGTTGCTATTTTTTTTAGATAGATTGGCAGAACTTGTTTAGGTACTCCTCCTTTTGATGAATAATAAACAAATCATATGAGTTTTACTCTGAAATTCTTTATGGTATCAGAGCCCAAGAGGCCTGACCACCTTGAATGACGAAATACAGGCAAACAATTGTGATGAATGCCAAGAAAAATGACTCAAACTCTAAAATTGCCCCTCCAAGTAGCCATGGAATGAGCAAAACTTATATTAGGCATACACTGAATGGGAACAAGTATCTTAAATGGTCTCAATCAGTGATGATGTATGTGTGTGGCAGAGGCAAGGATGACTATCTTACTGGAGCAGTCAAACAGCCTAATAAAGGTGATTCCAAGTTCAAAATCTGGAAGGCTGAGAATAATATGGTCATCTCATGGTTTATAAACTCCATGACATATGACATTGGAGAAAATTTTCTGTTATGTGAGACAACCTAAGATGTATGGGAAGCAGCTAGGGAAACATACTCTTCAAATGAAAATGCTGCAGAATTATTCAAAATAGAATAAATTCTCCATGACTTTTGGTACGGGAAGATGGCTGTGGCCCAGTACTTCAATATCCTCACAAGGTATTGACAGAAATTGGATGAGTTTGGAGACCTGTAATTGGACGTGCAATGCTAATGTAGCCAATTACAAAAGAATAGTAGAAAGAGGGGGATTTATAAATTCTTACTAGGACTCAAAGCACTAGTGAAGAACTTAGAGGAAAGATTATGGGGACTGGACCCCTATCCTCTCAAAAAAGTATTCTGAGGTTAGACATGAGGAAAGCATGAAGAAACTAACATGGGGATCCCAAACTTCTTAGGTTACCCCTAAGTCTTCTGCCTTGGTTGCACGTGGAGCTCAAAGTTTTGGGTTGGATTATAAATGGAAAGAAAAGGGGGGGAGGGGGAGCCTTGGTATGATCATTGTCACAAAACAGGTCACACAAACAACGTATGTTGGAAGATCAACATGAGGCCTGCAAATTGGAAATCCAAACAAAAACGTGAACCCCAAGGCAGCAACCATTCTCTTTAGCAAGGAGCAAATGGAGTTGTTTCAAAAGAAGTTTGATAATCAAGCACTACCTTCTATTGAAAACATCATTGGAGTTGGAATTGTGGCCCAATCAGATAACTTTCCTAAAGCTCTAAGCTCCCAAGCTCAAAGCAACACCTCTTTGATAGTTGACTTGGGCACAACTGATCACATGATTGGTAATGCCTCATCTCTTGATGTGTTGACTCCTTACAATGGAAACTTAGCGGTTAAAATTGCTGATGGATCCTTGTCTAAGGTGACTAGTAATGGATCAGCTAATGACTGGAGATTTGATCCTCAAAGATGTCTTACTTGGTTGGGACACTAGAGGTTGGGACACCCCAACTTCCAATATTACAATCCATTTGGTATAAGGGGAAAACTAGGTAAGGAAAGAGAAGGGGAAAAGGAATCTAGCATAAGCCCATTTGGTAGCCATGCATTTGTTCCTTAAGTGAAAGAGGATTCTAGCGTTTGATAGGAGAGAGATTTCCTTTGGATAAGCCAAGGAATGGGACATTTTCTTGAGAATGATTTATGCAATGTCCTTTTTTCCTTTATCATTAGTAACTCAAGATAGTCTTGATCCCATCTTTCTCAAAACTACACTTTTCCTTCCCCCCCCATTGGCACTCTCCACCACAAGGCACAACACTGTTGCCTAGTAGCTCAATTGGCCATAGAGCAATTCCCCAGTATCTCACTTCACCAGTCTGTTCACATCAAATAGTTCCTCATAACTATTCTCTCCATTAATGTCGAGACCCATCTCGATTACCTTGTTTCAGCTGGCCCTTGTGGAAATTGCTGCCATTTCCTTCAAGAAATTTGAGGAGCCCCTAATATTGGACTCATCACCTCTAAAGAAAAACAAGAATTCACCCTTGTCCAAGTTTCTATCTCAGATTCGGACCCCATGACCTTGCCAAGGATGCTTCTTTGCTCTTAGAACCAGGTCATAATGGTTTTTTTTTTTTTTTTGAGTGAAACCCATAATTTACCCAATGGTGTCTATAATAATGGGTGTGTTGGGATTGAGATATTGAAGTAAGTAGCTTTAGAAGGCTACAAATAAGTCTAACACACCATATAATGGATCCCCATCTAGGGTGGCTTTGATGGATTTTGACAACAAGATATACAAAAGGTCTGTGATGTATAACCCAAACTTGAGGCCAGTATAGGTGGCATTGGTGGCTTATGTCAGGGGTGACTATGAGAAAATTGCGGGTGCAGTGTTGGCGGAGAATGAAAGGGGGGAAAGGAGCTATGCATTTTGGTGTGTAAAATTTTTTTTTTTTATAAAGCCAAAATATAAAATAAACTATTATTTTATTACTTTTTTTTAAGTAGGGGTATTAATGTCATTTGCTTAGCATTTCTTTCCATTCATGCATTATTTTCATCTAACCAAATATATAAATGAAGGGCATTCTCATTCCTTTCTATATTATACCAAATGTAATTATGAGCTACAAGATTCCATTCTATTCACATTCTCATTCCTATTTTATTTCCATTAAAAACTATTATGTGTACAAAACAAGGTCTCAAAGTGAAACTCCCATTCCTTTTCAATGCAAAGTGTGCTAAATTTCAAAGCATATAAAAAAACTCCTAACCTTCTCACAATTACAAACTATCCTGATCTTTCTCCTTGACACAATTAGGGACCTTATATAATTAAAAGCCTCTCAAGGATTGAAGAGTTCATTTCTTTTTTTGACAACCATACTCGACTCACTTTGGTTTACCTAGTGAAAGAGAGATATGAGTAATTTGGATTCTTTGCATTTACTATTTGAATGCACCAGGTAAATTTGGGGAGAGAGGATCTCTTCCTCTTCCTATCTCTCTCCAAATTTACTTGCTACATTTAGATAGCAAATACATTGTATCCATTTTAGAAATATGAGACAACCAATGTATTCAAATTTTTCAACACCTTTGTATGAGACAACCAATGTATTCAAATTTTTCAACACCAATGTATTCAAAATTTTCAACTTTGCTTATGACGAGCTTTGATGCAAATTATTTTTCATAACCAGTACTAAGCCCGGAAAAAAGAGGGTTGTGTTAGGCAATCGACAGTCAACGTAAAACTTTGTCGAATCTTTATGATATGGACAATTGATATATTAAATGTAATGCTAAGTTGTTGCCCGAAAGTAACGCACTGTATATCTCGAGTGCAGTGACAAATGAGCAAGAGCCGCTGCATCGTCGCCTGAGTGTAGTGAAAATAAGCAAGGGCTTCCACATTTTCGTGAACGAATATGGGTAAAAAAGTTAGTTCACGAAAGTAGGATTCGTTTTGGGACTTGGAATATAAGTACACTTATGGGTAAGTCAATGGAAATAGTAGATACTATGATTAGGAGGAAGATTAATTTTTTGTGTTTACAAGAAACTAAATGGGTAGGAGAAAAAGCGAAAGAATTAGACACTTCAGGTTTGGTACACGGGTAAAGTTAAATCTAGAAATGGGGTAGGTATAATTGTAGATAAGTTTTGAAAAAATATTATAGTTGATGTAAAAAGGTTAGAAGATAAAATCATTGCATTAAAGTTAGTAGTGGAAAAGGAAATCTTTAATGTTATTAGCACTTATGCACCACAAGTAGGATTAGAAGAATATCACAAAGTAAAGTTTTGGGAGGATTTAGAATGTTTAGTTCAGGAAATACCGTTAGGAGAAAAGATTCTTCTAAAAGGGGATCTAAATGGTCATGTGGGAAGTGTATCTTCAGGTTACGAGGGTGTTCATGGAGGACATGGCATAGGGGAAACAAATGCAGAGGGTAAAACTATTCTAGACTTTTCATTAACGTTCGATCTTATATTAGTTAACACTTGTTTTAGAAAGCGTAAAGAACATCTTATTATGTACAAAAGTGGAAGGGTATGTTCTCAAATTGATTTCTTTCTTATAAAAAAATCAAATAGAAAACTTTGCATGGATTGCAAAGTTATACCTGAAGAGAGTTTAACTACTCAGCATAGAGTTTTGGTTATGGATGTACGAAATAAGAGGAGAGTAAAAAGCAAAGGCGAAGCTAGAGTGTTAAGGACTAAGTGGTGGCAACTAAAGGGGGTTAAAGAAAAGAATTTGCAGAGACGGATTGTGGAGGAAGGATCTTGGGAAATACAAGGAAGTGCTAACGATATATGGAATGGAATGGCTAAAGAGATTAGGAAGGTAGCAAAGGAAATATTAGGTGAATCAAACGGTTTTGGACCTAAAGATAAAGAATTTTGGTGGTGAGATGCAAGCGTGCAAGATAAGGTTAAAGTTAAGAGGGAGTGTTATAAAGTGTGGTCGTTATATAAGAGTAATGAAAATTGAGAGAAATATAAAGTAGTTAAAAAAGACAATAAGAAAGTAGTGAGCGAAGCAAGAGCGAGGGCATTCGATGGGTTATACCAATCTTTAGGTATTAAAGTTGGAGAAAGAAATATTTACAAGTTAATTAAAAGTAGGGAAAGAAAGACAAGAGACGTGAACCAAGTGAAATGCATTAAGGATGAAGAAGGGAAAGTCTTGGTCGCGGAACAAGATATTAGAGAACGGTGGAAAGGTTACTTTCATAGGCTTTTTAATGATGGCCACAAGATTTTATTGCAATCGGATAGGTTAGACACCAAAAAAGAGGATGAAAATTATACTTTTTATTATAGGATTTGTAAGTCAGAGGTAAAAGAAGTATTAAAGCGAATTGAGAGTGGCAGAGCAGTTGGACTGGATAATATACCTATTGAAGTATGGTAGGGTTTAAGAGTGAAAGCATAAGTTGGCTCACAAAATTATTTAATGAAATTATGAGATCTAAGAGAATGCCAGACGAGTGGAGGAGAAGTTCTTTAATTCGTATTAATAAGAGTAAGGGGGACATTCAAAATTATGCAAATTATAGAGGAATTAAGCTCATGAGTCACACTATGAAATTATGAAAAAGAGTAATTGAGCAAAAATTAAGGAAAGAGACCCAAGTTATGGAAAATCAATTTGGTTTTATGTTAGGAAGGTCAACTATGGAAGCAATATATTTGTTGCGAAGATTAATGGAGAGATATCGAGAGAATCAAACAGATTTACACATGGTGTTTATCGATTTGAAAAAAACATATGATAGAGTACCAAGAGAGATTCTATGGAAGACTTTAAAGAAAAAATGAGTTTGTATAGATTATATTCGAGCAATCCAAGATATGTATGATGAGGCTACAACTAGTATAGTAACAAAAGGTGGACCTACAGAAGATTTTTCGATAACTATTGGTCAAGAGTCAACTCTGAGCCCTTATCTTTTTACTTTAGTATTGGATGTGTTTACTGAACATATCCAAGAGTCGGTGCCACAGTGTATGCTTTTTGCAGACGATATTGTCTTAGTTGGAGAATTGAGAGTGGAAATGAATGAAAAGTTGGAGAGGTGGAGATTAGCTTTGGAAATTCATGTATTTCGTTTAAGAAGAAGTAAAACGGAGTATATGAAGTGTAAATTTAGTAAGAGACACACCACTTCTAATGTAGAAGTGAAAATTGGAGAACATATTATACCAAAAATCACACGATTTAAATATTTTGGATCCGTCATACAATATAATGGGGAAATAGAAGAAGACGTAAAACATAGGATTCAAGCGGGGTGGATGAAGTGAGGAGTGCTTCGAGTGTTATTTGTGATAGAAGAATACCACTCAAATTTAAGGATAAATTTTACCGCACAGTTATAAGACTTGCAATGTTGTATGAAACTGAGTGTTGGGCAATAAAAAGTCAACAAGAGAATAAGTTCAATGTTGCAGATACGAGAATGTTGCGTTGGATGAGTGGGTACACTAGACGAGATTGGATTAGAAATAAATGCATTGGGGAGAAGGTGGAAGTCGCACCTATTGTGGAAAAGATTGTAGAATCAAGACTTAGATGGTTTGGTCATGTTGGGAGGAGACCTATAGAAGTCTCAGTTAGGAGAGTAGATGAGATGGAGAATAATTCAATAATTAGAGGTAGAGGAAAACCAAGAAAAATTATAGGAGAAATTATTAAGAGAGATTTAGATTTAAATAGTTTGTCTAAAAATATGATTTACTGTTGGAGAAAATCGAATTCACCCACTATTTCCGTTATTATTATTTCTTTTATTTTTCCTTTCATTATTTGTTATTTCCCTTTCAGTTATAGCCTCGGTCAACTCTGAATTTATTTTGTTTTACTTTTCTTATTTAGAATCCCACGATCTTAGGCTTGAATCTAGGGATCTTCTCTCGGCTCCAGTCGTTTAGCTATTCTATTTGTATTGTTCTATTTTCTATTGAATAAGAATCTGAATATTGGCCAGATTCGTTCATGGTATCAGAGCCACTCATCCGATGAGTTTTGGGCAATATTCGTTTGGCACCATAGGTCTGAACGTCTTACCTCTGTCGGGTGGCATGGGTCAACAAGAGATGGGAGCTGAGCATTCTATTGTGTCGCACAGTTCTGGGATACAATCTGGGGCATCGTTAAATAGCTCTGGACAGCAACCTGGAGCACAGCCGCACAACACCTTCATTCTGGGTTAGTCATCGCACACTTCAGAGAGTCTCTTAACATTAATGGTTTCGCACAAGCTAACCGAGAATAATTACTTGCTCTAGTCCCGCAATATGCTGATGTTTATAAGGGGCAGAGGCAAAGAAAAATATATAACCGGTGAGATTGCGGCACCTGGAGCAGGGGATCCACATTATGAAGTTTGGGTGTCCGAAAACAACACTGTTATGACGTGGTTGATCAATTCTATATCGTTGGAAATCAGTGGCAATTATTTATTGGCCACAACAGCAAAGGAAATCTGGGATTCAGTGAGACGTACATATGCTGTGAAGGAAAATACAGCTGCTATGTTTCAAATAAAACGACAACTTAAGGATCTCAAGTAAGGGGATAGGATCGTGACTCAGTATTATAGCTATCTAATGCGCTTATGGCAGCAAATTGATCTCTACAAAGTTCATCATTGGACTTGTTAGGCTGATGAAACCTATTTCAGACAAGTGGTTGAGCGTGACAGATCATATGAATTTTTGCTGGGGCTGAATGACAAATTTGAAGAAGTCAGAGGGCGAATTATGGGCCTCAAACCTCTCCCATCACTTGAAGAAACAGTGAACACTGTGAAATGTGAAGAGAGTAGGAAGGAGTTAATTCACGGCTCTAATCATAGCTACATGTCAAAATCCTCGGTAATGGCTATAAGAGGAAATCAATTTGCTGATCTGAAGGGAAGGAGACCCGGAAAGTGGTGTGAACACTGTAATAAGAGTGGACACACCAAAGCTATTTGCTAGAAATTGCACAGGAAGCCGCCAAACATCAGACAAGGGACAAGAAATGAGAGCAAAGGGCTGCTTACTGGAACCGAAATTGGAGATGGTGCCCTCAACAAGGATGAAGTGTCAATCCTAAAGAGGCTCTTGGAGAAACATAATCTTCAGACCTCTCAGAGTGAGAAAATTTCTGTTCCCTCTGTCACTTTGGCCCAAGCAGGTATTTTCCTTACTAGTGTACTTCATACTATTATTCCACCTAAGGCAATCTAGATAGTAGATTCTGGTGCAACAGACCATATAACAGGGTTCAAGGAAGTTTTTAGCAGTATTGAGTATTGTTCTACATATACATGTCTAAAAGTGGCTAATGGCACCAATGCTAAAGTCTTGGGTGTGGGTACAATAGTCATATATGAGACAATTGTTTTAAGAGATGTCCTCTATGTTCCAGAAATCAAATGTAGTTTGCTCTCTGTTAGAAGAGTAACGAAGCAAATAAGCTGTACAGTTAACTTCTCTGATGTTGATTGTGTTTTTCAAGATTTGGCTTTGGGGAGGACGATTGGCAATGCTAAGGAATAGGGAGGTCTCTACTACTTAGAGTCTGAGTGTGAGAAGAATAAATGTGAGAGAGTTGATGTTTTTTCTGCTTTTAGCAATAATGAAGTTATGTTGTGGTACTATAGGTTAGGTCACCCTTAGTCTTAGTTACATGAAACGTTTGTTTCCAAACTTATTCAATAAAATTGACTCTTCTTTGTTTCATTGTGAATTTCATCAACTTGCCAAACATATTAAAAGCCATTACCCAGTTCATGCATATAAACCTTCTCAGCCTTTTTCTGTGATACATAGTGATATTTGGGGTCCATCTAAAGTTACAACTATTTCAAAATACAGATGGTTTATAACTTTTATTGATGACCACACAAGGATCACTTGGGTTTTCCTAATGAAGGAGAAATCAGAAGCGTTACAAATTTTCTAAAAATTCTATATCTTCATTAAAAATTAGTTTGGCACATTAATCTAAATTTTGCGCAGTGACAATGGTAGAGAATATTTGAGTTTAAATTTTCAAAAATTTCTCACTGACAATGGGATACACCACCAAACTTCATGTGTGGATACTCCTCAACAAAACAGTATTGCAAAACGCAAGAATAGACATCTCCTAGAAGTGTCTAGAGCACTTTTATTAACTAACAATGTTCCAAATTCTTTTTGGGGAGATGCTGTTCTTACTTCTGCCTACCTAATTAATAGAATGCCTTCAAAGACATTGAATTTTCAAGCACCTGTTGAAAGGCTCAAAGAGTGTTATCCTCACACAACTTGTTTCTACCATTTCACAAAAGGTTTTTGGTTGCACTGTCTATGTTCACAGTCATAGTGGGGGGAAACTAGATCCAAGGGCCATAAAGTGTATTTTTTTAGGGTATTCACTTACACAAAAGGGGTACAAATGTTATTCTCCTTTATCTCACAAGTGTTTTGTCACCACGGATGCCAAATTTTATGTAAATATACCCTATTACCCCAAATTACTCATTTAGGGGGAGAGGGAAGAGAATGAATGGCTAATTTGTAATGATGAAAATTCTGTTTTTGAAAGTACCTCAGATCTCAAATATCACTTACCCCAGAAACAATACAGCCTATTCATGAACCTGTTGAACTTGTTTGTTGATCCACTCTCACAAAAAAATTCACCATCTGATATTAGATCTGAACCTATTGCACCTGAAAATAGCTCTTCTGAACCTAAAAATGACTCAAACAGTTTACAAATCAGACTTGAAATTAACTCTAATAGTCTGGATAAAATAAATGTTTTTGATGTAGCTAACACTAGGGAGGAACAGCCGCAGGTGCAGGAGAATAAAGTTTATAACAGGCGAAATAAGGACACAAAACAGAGAGAGAATGAGAAGGGAGTAGTACCCATTCCTGAACAGAACCAAGAGTCCAACCAGAAGGCAGATTCTGATGACCTAGATCAACTCATTGCCATAAAGAAAGGAAAGAGAACTTGTACCCAATACCCTATTGGCAAGTATGTAGCCTATGACAAATTATCACCCAGTTTAAAGACCTTTGTTGCAAATGTGTCAGAAGAAAGAATACCAGAGAACTTCCACGATCCAGTTACAGACCCAAGATAGAAGGAAGCAATAGAAGAACTAAGAGCTCTTGAGAAGAATAGAACTTGGGTAGTAACCGAATTGCCAGAGGGAAAGACCACAACTGGCTATAAATGGGTGTTTACTATCAAATATAATCCCAATGGTACAGTCAACAGATACATGGCTAGGTTAGTTGCAAAGGGGTTCACACAAACTCATGGGATAGATTACCAAGAGACATTCGCACCAGTGGCTAAGTTCAATACTATAAAGGTACTTCTGTCACTTGCTTCAAATCTAGATTGGCCTCTACATCAACTAGATGTGAAAAATGCCTTTTTAAATGGTGATCTTGAGGAGGAGGTGTATATGGAGGTACCTCGAGGCTTGCAAAATCAGAAGAATGCCACCAAGGTATGTAGACTATACAAGTCCTTATATGGTCTGAAGCAATCACCATGGGCATAGTTTGAAAGGTTTACCCATGTAGTAAAGCAATTTGGGTACAATCAGTGTCAAACAGATCATGCATTATTTGTGAAGAATTTCAATGGAAAGACCTCTATTCTCATTGTCCATGTGGGTAACATTGTGATAATAGGAAATGATGTTGAAGAAATCATTAATTTGAATAAGAATTTAGCAGCAAAATTTGAAGTCAAGGATCTTGGCAAACTCAGGTATTTCCTTGGTATGGAGGTGGCACGATCAAGTAGTGGAATTAGTGTTTCTCAAAGGAAATACACACTTGATCTACTAAAGGAAACGAGACTGTTAAGGGCTAAACCTGCAGATACTCCAATGGAAGCTAATTATAAGGAAAACTTGAGGCAAGAAGGAGCCCCTGTGGACAAAGGAAGATACCAAAGACTGGTAGGCAAGCTTATTTACTTGTCACATACACGCCCCGATATTTGTTTTGCAGTTAGTGTTGCAAGCCAATTCATGAGTAATCCACGTGAAGAATATATGGCAATGGTTTATTGAATTTTGAGATATTTGAAAATGACACCTGGAAAGGGTTTGTTATTCAGTAAAGGGAGAAATAGGGGTGTACAGATATATACAGATGCTGATTGGGTGGGATTTGTCATTGATATGAGATCTACCACTGGTTATTGTACCTATGTATGGGGCAACTTGGTGACCTGGAGAAGTAAGAAATAGCCCGTGGTTGCACGTAGCTCTGTTGAAGCTGAATATAGAGCACTTGATCTTGGAATTTGTGAGGGCATGTGGGTTCTTAGACTATTACAAGAACTCAAAGTTGAAGTTACATGTCCTATCAAGACTTGGTGTGACAATATGGCTACTATTGGGATTGCAAAGAATCCTATACATCATGATAGAACGAAGTATGTTGAACTTGATAGACATTTCATAAAGGAGAAGGTGGACTCAAGAATCATTGACTTATCTTATGTGTCTACTAACTCTCAAGTGGCCGACATGATGACCAAGGGCTTACCTAGGGTGAAGTTTGATGAGCTAAGTGGCAAATTGGGAATGATCAACATCTATTCATCAGTTTGAGGGGGAGTGTTGGAGAAAATCGAATTCACCCACTATTTCCGTTATTATTATTCCTTTTATTTTTCCTTTTGTTATTCGTTATTTCCCTTTCAGTTATAGCCTCAGTCAACTCTGTATTTATTTTGTTTTACTTTTCTTATTTAGAATCCCATGATCTTAGGCTTGAATCTAGGGATCTTCTCTTGGCTTCCAGTCAGTTAGCTATTCTATTTGTATTGTTCTGTTTTTTATCGAATAAGAATCTGAATATTGGCTTGATTCGTTCATTTACGATAGGTGTTTATGGCGTCGATTGATCCATGTAGTCGACCCCACTTAGTGGGAAAAGGCTTTGTTGTTGTTGTTGTTTTGTACATACCTAATTCCAAAACAAAATAAAACTCTCAGGTTTGCCAATGCAAAGGAATGTTTCAATTCCATCGTGGGAGACTACCTGGCTCACTAGGGGAAAAGTCATTAAAGTTCATGTAGGTGACCTTCCGACAAAATGGAGTGGCTGAGAAGAAAAACAAACACCTATTGGAAGTGGCCAGGTCTCCTAATGGTTACCACTAATGTCCCCAAAAATTTCTAGGGGAAAGCTGTGTTCAACTTACCTAATCAATAGAATGCTCTCTAGAACCCTAAATTTTCACACTTCCTACCGCCAACTTTTTCAAACTTATTCTAATACCTAAATCTTGTCAACCATGCCTCAAAGTGTTTGGATGTACACCCTTTGTCCACATATATCATAGGGGAAAACTTGATCCAAAAGCCATCAAATTCATCTTCATTGGCTACTCCTCCACCAAGAAGGTTACAAATTCTACTGCCCCATTGGAAAATTCTACATCTCCATGGATGCAACTTTCTTTGAAAATCAAACTTACTAACCTAAAACACCCATTCAAGGGGAGAATTTGAACACAAAATAATGGGGTTTTTTGGTATGACCCTACACCTGAAATTGAAAAGTGAGAGCATCAAGATTGGGCCTGAACTTGAGACCACAACCAATGTTTTTGAACCAACACCTGAGATTGGAAACCTGAACCTGAGAACAGAAATTCCTTCAATCCTGCCAATATTCCATTCCCATACCTGAATCAATCCACTTACAAATTCCCATAACTTCTCCTGTATCCGAGCTAAACATACCTAATTCTTCTCATGGACTTGAGTCTAACGTTAGTGGCACTAAGCAGAATGAGCTCCTGGTATATTTGAGAAGAAAGAAAAGTCATGAGGTAGAGCCTTGTGCACCTCCAAAGCTTACATCCCATCCAAGTCCAGGTAACTATTGCCAAGATGACTCAAATATGCCTATGGCTTTGAGAAAGGGGTCAAATCATGTACTAAGTATCCTATGTGCATTTGTATTTCTTACGATAAGCTGTCTCCATGTTATGAAGCTTTTGCAGCTGCTATTTCCTGTGAATAAATTCCCCAAAACATTAATGAGGATGTAAAGAGACCAGAATGGAGAAGGGCTATATTCAAGAGGAGATGAATGCACTTGAGAGGAATGGCACTTGCGAGCTCATTGACCTACTTGAAGGGAAGAAACCAGTTGGCTTCAAATGGATATTCACAATTGAATATATCCTTGATGATAGTATTAGTTGCCACAAAACCAGATTGGAGGCAAAGGGGGCTACTCAAATCTAGGGCATTGACTACTTGGAAATCTTTGCTCTAGTTGCAAAATGCAATACCATCAAAGTGTTGCTATCCTTGGCTCCCAACCTTGACTAGCCATTTCATCAACTTTATGTAAAGAATGCCTTTTCGAGTGGGGATCTTGAAGATGAACATATGGAGATACCACTTGGATTTGAGATAGGAAGCAATGCTAACATGGTGTGTAAGCTCCACACTCCCTATGTGCCTAATCTCCTAAGGCCTATTTTGACAGATTGACTTTGGCTGTTAAGACTATGGGTATACCCTCATTGCAACTCATTGTCAAAGGCTAGGGATATACCTAGGGTCAAACTGATCACACCTCATTCACTAAATTCTTTTTTGATGGTAAAGTTCTTGTGTTCATCGTATATGTAAGTGACATAATTGTTACAAGTGATTATGTAGAAGAGATATGATGGCTGAAAGGTGCTCTTGTCAAAGAATTTGAAATCAAGGACCTTGGGGAATTGAAGTACTTTTGGGAATGGAGGTGGCTTGATCAAAGGATGAAATTGTATTTCCCAAAGGAATTACACATTGGACTTACTTGAGGAGATAAGAATGCATGGACGCAAACCAGTTGACACTCTAATGGAGGCTAACTATCAACTTGGGTTTAAATAGGAAAGTGCACCAGTTGAGTTGGAAGATATCAAAGGCTAGTAGGTAAACCTATCTGCCTCACACAATAGGCCTGACAAGCTTTTCAACGTCTGTTGTTAGCCTGTTTATGAATACAACAATTGAAGAGAGTTCTAAGATATTTGAAGATGACTCCAGGCAAGGGTATCTTCTTCAAAAGGGGTAGAGATAGAGGAATTGAAGTTTTCTTAGATGCAGATTGGGCATTTTCTATAGCTGATAAAAGGTCAACTACATACTATTGTACTTTTGTTTGGGGTAATTGTGTAAGAAACAACCTATGGTTGCTAGCAGAGGCTGAATACAAGGAACTAGCTCAAGGCATATGTGAAGGTCTATAGCTTAAAAGGCTACTTGAAGAATTGAGAATCTCTATGGAAGTACCTATGAAAGTCTTGTGTTGTATATGGCTACAGCATAGCCAAAAATTATGCGGTGTATGGCTAAAAAGTCTTGTGTGTATGAAAGTCTTGTGTGGCAATATAGCCACTATTAGCATAGCTACAATCTTGTGCAGTATGACAGGACTAAATATGTGGAAATTGATTGTCATATTATCAAAGAGAAGCTGGAATAAGGAATTATAGAACTTTTTTACACTTCAACCCAGTGCCAAGTAGCAGATGTCTTTACTAAAACTTTACCAAGAGCTAAACTTGAAAAATTGAACTCTAGTTGGGTGTGATAAACATATATTCCCCAACTTGTGCGGGAATGTTGAAACCCTGCGATAGAGGCCCTCCATCTTGACATATCATGGATTTAGTTAGGAGGTTTAGTGCTGTGATTGTCAATGTTTATTTTCCTTTTCTGTTCCTTGTATTCTGCGATCCTTATCATTTGTTTTATTTTGAATATTGTTGCCATTTTTTTGGAATTGATTTGCAGCACTTGTTGTCAATTCTCCCTATTTATGTACTGCTTTTGATGAATAATAAACAAATCAGAGAAGTTATACTCTGAAATTCTTCAAAAGCAAGGAAAATGGATCAAAGGAATTGGAATTTGTAAAAAAGTGTACTTTAGTAAAATTTCTTTCAATTTTAAGATTTTATATGATTAAATGTTTATTTAGCAATCATACATTTTTGACATTAAATAAAGGAGCTATTTGCCACATTGAAAGTTGAAGCTGGTTAGTTTCCAAAACTGAAACTTCGCAGGGTTACAAAGAATTTATGTGAAAAATGGTCAATTATTTACTTTTATGATTGATTCAGGAACTTGTTAAAACAATGATTAAGAAGTTGTGTTTTTGTTTTTGTGGGTAAGCAATCTATAGTATTCTTATTATGATTAAGATTTTTTTTTTTTTAAATAGTGGGTAAGCAATCAAAGTATTCTTATTCCTTTGATTTTCATATACTATTGTAGAACTTGTTGGTTACATCCACATTGACTATCTGCACCGATCCATATCCACAAACAACGGTGCAAGAGTCAGATGAACCAGAGAAAGCAATTGAAAATCAGAATCAGGAATCTAATATTGCACAGAATGGCACTGAACCTCTGGTAGCTGACAAGGACGTAGTCATGACTGAGGCTGATATTGCTGATGATATGACCATTGACATGGAAGCTTTTGAAGATATAGTTAAAACATCAGAAACAAATTCTGAACCTAGTGCTAATGCGTAGCCTTTGGTGGCTAATACGAGTCTGAGAAATCCATTAACTCTGATATGGTCAAATTTGGATGTTCTCTGGTGCTCTGTTGAGTCTTAAATGCAATAGGAGCAACGTGGACCATGGTCAGCACATAGTACGTAGAGAACGGGTTTGGGAATCCATAGGGCTACTAGGGTAAATGATATATCTTGTCCCACTTGAAATTTGAACTCAGTTTCTGTTTTGTATGTATTGAATGCCAAGCTTGTATTTGTTGCATGAGATGAACTTTATCATTGAAGCTATGCTTTTAAATTTTGTACCCTTGTTAAATTCACCATTTCGCTCATTTAATGTCTTTCATGGTGTGATGCATGCAGTGCAGCAAATTTTAACCTTTCTGAGGTCCTGAATGGTGTTATGATTTTGTTGTGGAAAATAGTTTTTTCTTGCTAGGGTACGTTGTAAAATGTTTATTCACTTTCCTGATCAGTGATGCTTTACCATGTAGATCATCTGTAATTTGTCCAACCGCCCGATATACAGCCTCGAGGGTTGGACTTATGCATCTTTGGTGTCGCACATGGGATCGTTTTGTTTGGTACTGTTATATGAGCTTCGAGGGTTGGACTAGTGGTATTTTTTCTAGTATTAGTAGGATAAGTACTCTTAATACGAGTTTACACCTCCATCTCTATAAATAAGCTGAGCTAGGAAGCTAGCTAATTCAGTTCTTCATAAACTTATCTAAAAATCACTCATTTATTTATTTATTTATGGTTTGAAAACCCTAGTCCCAGCAACCATAAAGGTGTTACTAGGGTCGCCTGAGCCACTTGATGGTAATTTGATGCTTCGGAGCCCAATAGAAGTGGGAAAAAAAAAAAAAGAAAGGCTGGGTGTGTCTTCCTTGACAAAATTTTTTGTTAATCATAAAGGTTTTTATGACTTGGGGGCTGACATTCACTTAAAGAACCTACCCAAACATTGAGCTTCGAATGTGGTTGGGCTTTTTTTTTTAATATCTACTTTGTGAATGGGGCAGACTTACGTGTAGGAAGTGATGTGTTTAAAATTTGGTCAAAATATTCCTTTTAACTCCAGAAGTATTTTGTTCTGATAAAGTCCTAAAGTTTGTTCTTTAGGTTCAACTTATTCTCTTTCCCTAGTTCTGTACGATGATTTCGTTGCCTGTTGTATCTGTGACAAACGTGTTTGACGTTACTGTCCAAGAAGCCATGGGGTCATTTATCCTGGGTTTCAGAACCCTCTACTTACAATTTACTGTTTTGGAGGCATCTGTTGACATGAGAATTACTATCTAGAATGGTAAGAACTGTGTCTAATGCTTTTGAGCTTGTGGAGGTGGAAAACGAAATTAAGTTATAAAGTCTAGTGAGATTTGTGCTTCTAATATTTCAGATTGAGTATATCAGATATGGTCTCAAAAAGGTGGACTCACGTTTCAATTGATAGGTTTCTCAGGAAATGATGGCTTTAATGGACGGGAAGTGGTAGATCGGGATTTGAGGATTATGATGCTTAATCAAGGAAGATGCTGAAAAGTTGCGGAAGCATGAAAACTTAAAATAAACTTGTTAATACTGTATTTTATTCAGATAACTAGTTATTTAAAATTTTAAAAATGGCATAAAACTAGAAAAAAGTGAATTAGAAAAAATCAGAACTGAACTGTTTTTAAATTTTTAATATCGAAACTTTAAATAAATTTAAAAGAAAGTGATGAGTACCCAAAAACTTATGCTTTAGCCTCGTTAGTTTAAACTTTGAAAGAAAGGGAATTTGAGTTTAAACTATTTCAGTTTAACTAAACCATTTAAAAAAAATTATATCGCATTGGTTTTCGAATTTTTTTAAAAATTTCTTTAAATTTTTCTTGCCGCAAAAATTATAGCGTGATATGTGTTGGAGGACTTGGCCGATGCTAAAGAGGATGGAGCAACTAGGAATTTTGATTCGACAAAGAGAGCCAACAATGGTTGTCATAGTCCCAACTTGGATGTGGTTTCCTAAAAAAGGACAATGGTTTTCGCAATGATGAAGTTGACTCGTTATTACCGTGAAGTTGACTCGTTATTACCATGAATAATGAACTGTTCTGTTACGACCTGTTTGTTGTCAAAGAAAGTGAACAGTAGAACATCTTGGTAGCGCTAAGTCCTTGAGTCCAAGTTCTGCTGGAGTGTTTTTCATTGAAAAGATCAAAACATTAGTGGAGAGTTCAGGCTCCAAAATCCTCTCCCGCACTGCACGCCCCAACAAGGAGAGAGAGTTAAATGTTGAGCTCCACACCCCTTGTTCCTTTCTCTTTAATTGCATGCTGTGTAGTTATTGCAAAATATTCAAATTGAAAGTTCAGTCAATTTAAAGCTTGGTTGTTTAGAGTAAGAGCTTGAAAGGCAGATTTCTAAAGGATATTTAGAGGAACTATTGGATCCAAAGCTAGTACATGTGTACGCCCTGCCGACTTGGTTTTTAGATTAATTTTGCCTTTGAATACATAGGGTTGCTGAAAATGCCAATAGAAAAAGGCACATCCTCTATCTTACACCTACCTTTGAAAAAGGGACTGCCCAAAATTTTGGGGAGAACACGAGTTCAATTTATCAACGGTGGGCAAGTCCGTACTTAAAAAAAAAAAAACTCTTCAGACCTTCAGTTTTATATTAAAGGGGATAAAAAATTCACTATTCGCACCTGACTGTAGTTTCCATTGTTTACACACTTAACATCCTTTAAACAAGTTTAATTTGTGTGAACTGCACATTGGGTTTTTTTTTTTTTTTTTAATCTTGTTTTCTTTCTTCCACCAATAGTACATTGGGTTGTCGATACACATTTTAAGGGACTTGACCATAAACTCAACATCTTGGCAAACTCACCATCCTCTGAATCCTTTGGTACACGAAATATTTATTGGAGACTGGAGGAAGTATTTGAGTTGCCTGTTCTATTCTATTACTTTACAGCTTAGACATAATAATCAAGATATAAATCGAGGGCTAAAAAGAAATCAGTACAGCCATTTCAAGTGAATATATATGCCAAACCATTGAGTCGTGGCATCATATACTTGGTACTTTTTCTTCCCCGATTAACCATCTTGACAACCAGCTTGGATCTTCGGCAAAGAATTTACAAGATGAGGGGATGATCCCAAGGTCAGCACCAACTTGGTCATACTCCTTGATAGCTGCTTCCATTTCTGCTGCAACGGCAACATCATTAACGATGTCAAATGAGCTCAGGCTCAAAACATCTGCATAATGTTGCTCACTCTCAGGGTCATTTTGAAATAGTTCCAACCCAGGTCCCTGCATATTCCATTGGTGATATTTGTAAGAACTATACATATTGATAACGAAGATGCTAATAAGATTTACATCCAAAATATTCGTTTTTCCTTTGGCTTTTTTTAATTTAACTTGTAACTGTTTTATTTCTTTCTTTGGAAGTATGTTTTATGTTTTATTCATTTAAATACATTCCAGTAAGATCACATGAACAAAACATGTTGCTATTCAAACCCAAGATCTATTATCCTTCATCCTCCTCATCCCACAAGCACTAGAAGCAATCCGGATCCTTGGCATTTGAAAGGTAAATTTACACGGTACAATTGGAGATAGATAGATTGAGAGTGTGGAGTCAACATTTTGAAAAACATCTATTAACATTAGAAGCTATTATTATTTTTTCCCCCTCAATTGCACCTCATGCAGTATCCATTTGCGTACTAGAAGTGGCAAATTGACAAACTGTGAATTGAAATACGACGGATGAATAAAAATTGATATGTTAGCTGATGTAAAATCCATTAAGCTGTCAAAATAACCCAATCCAGTTACCCGTTATGTGGGCGAGTTATTTTACTATTCAATTCAATACCCATATATTTGGATGGATACATAATCCATCCAATCTGCCCATTACCTAAATATTATATTAAAGTTTATACTTCAATTATTATAACTAAAATGCCAAAATGCTTAGAACTCCTTTGAAGTTTAACTCGTGTAAATAACCCTCTTGACCCTTTGACAATGAACCCTCCAACCTTGGAATTATGTACTGAGTGACCCTATACCATCAGTGAGTCCATTATTTTATCAACGGAAGTGTGATATATCATGGGATTACTGCACATGATTCAAAATTCAAAAGAATTATCTGTACATAACTCAAAATTCATAGGAGTTATTTGCATAAAAAATGGAATTTGGAGGGTTCATTTAATTAGACATATCACCCTTCTATCAGTAAATTAACGGATTTACTAAAGCTGGGGTTATCTGCACAAATTTGGACAATTAGAAGGTTTATTGTCAAATTTTGAATATCATAAGAAATATCTCCGTATGACTTAACAGAGAGTTCTGAACATTTTGGCCTAACAAATAATAATATTACATTTAATTTTTTATATATCTAAATGGGCACCAAAAATGTTATGATATGAACTAAAAGATGCATTAGATTATCAGATCACCAAGTAGAGCACCAAAATTTTAATTTTGATAAGAAAATTGGCGTATCAAAGAATTATGGAGAAGAATACCACTTAGGGGGTGCCTAGGTGATAAAGGTGGGGTGGGGATATGAATCAAGGGTTCACCACTTCACACCCTCCAAGGTACCCAAGAAAAGAACCACGGACAAGTTACTATACAAGAATTATTTACTTAAAGCATACTTCTTTTATTAACAATTTGAATAAAGCCTAATCGGTTGACCCGGCACAGTCCACTGCATTTATAGGATTGAGCCAACCTAGCCTTGTGAGTAATTAAGGTCAATGGTCATGCATTTGTCATGTATGGATTTAATTTTGGTTGGTCCAGGAAATAACCATAATCTATCCGTTATCATATACTAAAAATAGTGGGTCCAATTTGACCCTATCCATTAAACACATATAGTGGATTGACCATCCCTCCCTATAGCCAGGTCATGCAGGTATTGTATTTATGTGGAAGCAATATATATGGTTGAAAGGTTGCCTATACATACCTGACACAACACCGCATAATGCTTATATATCTCACTGCTTTCGTCTTGTTCACCAAGAAGAGTGCCTCCGTACCAACCGTTCTCTTCATTAGCAGATGTCACTGTCAGGTACCTGGAAATTGAAAGTAGATAATATTTGACTCATCAAAGACAATGAAAAGAAACTGGTGTTTAACCATACCCAGTAATAATTATGATTGTGAAAGGACGAAGAAAGAAATTTTTCTTTTTTTTTTTGGGGGGGGGGGGGGGGGGGAGGGGAGGGAAGCAACACCAGATTCTTAAAGAAACAACAGTAATAGACCAAAACCTTTTCTTTTCTAGAATTTTCAAATATAGTGGATCCTAGAGAAGTTTAGGCAAGTTAACTTGAAGAGCATTTTCATTGTACTTTTCTAAAAAAAGTGAAACAATTGTTTGTACTCAATAATTGCTAGTCGCAGAAAGCATGAAGAGTCCAGAATCCCATGTAAAAATATCAAACAGCATGTATAAGTTTATCAGATTCAAATGCACACAATTTAGTCTGTCAACGTTTAGGAAGCCTTCCTTGCATAGCTCAGCACAGGCTAAAATCTCACAACGCAATAAATAGGCATAAAAAGTAGTTACTGAAAAACAAAAGTAAATATGGTAGCCAGGAAAAATATTACTAAATGGGATTCTAAAGATCTTAAGACAAAATGAACTAGATAGATGATGCACTTGCCAGATACATACCTTTGGAAAGCATCCTCTTCATTCATTTCATTGCCAGATGAAAGCCAGTTTAGGTTGTAAAAACCATAATCCTTTCTCTCGGCCTGAGATCTTTCAATATCAGATTCACGAGAAGCAGCTTTTCCAGCAGTGGCACCTTCTTCATACTTTCTCTGGCCAAAAAGCCAATTTGGGCTTTTGAGCTGTATCTCACTGGACAAGAGCAAGAGACAATTAGTGAAATAACAAAAATTATCTTGAGTTATTACGAGCAAGAATGCTTTCTTTCTCTCATACAAATCTATAACACTCTAGGTCACTCCTTCTGACCCAAAGAGTAAAGAGTATGTATGGGGTCAGCAGTGGTTGGCCTAGCAAGAGATACTAAATTTAAGGAATTTCCATTGACATAGAAATGCAGGTTCTAAACTTAAAGACGAGAGACTTTCTTCTATGAAGCATGACACTATTTAAACAAACTTATAAAATTGCTCACAAGTAAAAAATGTATAATACAAGGGAAAAAAAATAAAAGGCCAGCACATTCACTTTCACAGGACTTTAGAGAAATTATAAGTTGAAGGAATAGAGGAAAAAGAACAAGAAAATACTGCTTGCTGTCTAACGGGATTTAGAAATACAAGTACCAGAAATCAAGAGACAGTCAAATTCTAGAGAAATAAACCAGTGGGCAAAGATACTGAAACAACATCATACTATAAAAATTAGTCAGCAAAATGATATTATTTATATGAGTGATAGAAAATATTAGAAAAATAGATAGAACTCAATGAACAAGAGAATAAAAATGAGGAGTTAATCAGCTGTTTAGAATGAGGGAAATTACGCTGCATCAGGTGCAACCCCACTGTTTCCAGAACCACCACCTGGTTTCTGATCAGCTTCACTGCAAATTCTTACATTCCTAATTGCACTACATGTCTTTTCAATTAACTTATCAAATGAAGTCAACTTTATGCGTGAGAAGTCTTCTCTACAAGCTGGGACAGGTGTGAGGGTTGTTCCAGCTCTACCAGAAGGCTTAGTAACAAGTTCAGAACTGCAAATTTCAGAAAGAAGTTCAAAAAGGAAAATGCAAATGAACAATATGAAAATGTATAAAGGAAGCAAAGGCAGTGTAATATATCATATACAAACATGTCAGTGATGGATTTATATACCATTCCTTGAGTAGAATAGAGGACTCACCTCCTGTCAGGGATCAGGTCATCCCCAATCCCAGATACATGGAGATAGTAATCTGAATCCAGCTCCCAGAGAGCAGGTTTCCCTTCTTGTGGTTGGAAGTAACCTAAAAATCTGCCAATAGAGTAAAAGGACATCACCATAGCCGAAGACATTATTATATGAGACAAGGTTAGCCAAGGAACAAAATTCCATCTCCAATATCAGGAATACAGAACTATCAACACTTTCTAAAGTAGTTTTATTAAATCCATCTGGGAAAGGAAAAAATTTGTTTACTAAGAAAATATAAGAGGAAGGGAAAATACAAGTTTATTGCATCTTGTTTTTCACCGTCAGTGTAAGCATTGCTGTAATATCTCTTAATAGATTTCAAAAACTCTCTTGATTGTGTTGTTGCTTTCCACTTTCCCTGCCTCTCTGGAAAAACCTGTCACTCATAAAAAATCAGAAATATGGAGTGGGAAACATAAGCAAATATGCATGTTCAATATTTATCTATCAAATTAAATGAACTATGAATCACATAAAATATCATACAGTATTGTGAGCTGCAGAACCACCATACTGCTGGGCAAGAGCATCACCCATACTCTGGTACATGTCCATTAGAGCAGCAGCAATACTACTATCAGGATCCACTTTTGAAACATCAGTTAAACCCATTGCATGAAGCTGGCGTCCTAAAGCTTGAAGACCATAAGCATACTGTGCTACGTTAGTACGGTCCAAACAATCAATGCAGTTGGTACGCAGAACTCCACTCTGAAAACATAGTGCTTCACCACTACAATTATCTTTGCTGTTCTGTTGGCTATTGTCAATCTCTGTGTCTTGATTAACTACAGCATTTTGAATTTCATTACTGTTTCCAATCCTTGCAAGATCTCCTGAACTAGCTCTTAGATCTCTAAGAGTAGCATCCCTATAAAGAGTGACAACAATATATGAAGAAAAGAGAGAAAAATAACACTGAATAATACTTTTTCTCATTATTATTTGCAAGAGAGAGGTTACAGAATAAATAGGCCTAGTGCAAGGAAGCTTCTGCCCGTTACAATCAGCAGCAGAAAAGGAAAAAGACACAATTAAATACAATAGAACATTAAGGGAAAGACCGGAAATGAAATAGGAGAAAAAGGGGAAATAAATGGTTGACCTTAATCCCTTAAATCAAGGAACTATAGGAAGCCCAAGAAGGAAATAAGAATCACGAACAGAAAGGGGAGCAATGTTCAGAATAATTAAGGCAAATAATCACCCATTAAGGCAATAATAATCACCCATTTACCAACAACATATATACCAAAAAAAACACTGCATTATCCCTTGGGATTATTTCAGGTGGTGTGGGGCTGAGTTTAAGGGTAACACATGATAGAGCTGATGTCACTGCCACAGAAAAAGGAGTGAATTGAGGCAGTATCTACAAGCTGTGTGAATATTGTTTTCTGGCAAAAGAGACAATCTAGAGCAAGCAGAATCTACAAAAGGGGGCTGGTTTCAATTAAAAAGGGGGTGCATGTTAGTAATGAAGCCAAGGACATTGCAGCAGTAGATATTACCTCTTTTTCAGATTCTGAAGTGTCCAATTTCTCTGGCAAATCAGAAAAGGTGTTTATAGATGATGACTATGAATTTTAAAAGTGAGGTAGAGGAAGGTTTGCTCACTGAACAGTTTGAGGATGATTTATTTCAGGAGGAGGAGGAGGGCAAAGATAGGAGGGAAGGTGATGGTGCTCTTGATGACATTGCTCAACTTTTTGAAGAACATGACTGGTGGTGGTGGTATTTCTTCTAGGGACAACAGTTTGGAGCAGATCGGTGTTAATCTGTTGGGTAATAATTTACTTCAAATGAAACCTATACCAGATCCTGGGTGAGAAATGGTCTGGAGCAGACTGGTGTTAAAAATTCATACTACTTTTCTTTCTTTTCATTTTCCTTTATTCATGACAGTGGTGGAACAGCAATAGCCGCAGCCAGACAAGTATGGGTGGCCGACAATGTGATCAGAGAAAGGTTGGGTGAGAAACAAATTGGAGTATGAATGAAAAGTAGGTAATTTAGTATTTTCAAAAAGGAAAAAATATTCTCAAAGGATAGGAATTAAACCTTTCAACCCACCTGTGGGAATGAAGATCTTAAAATTCATGGGTATGTTGCATTCCTGGAAATGCAATGTTCCCAAAATATATTTTCTATCTGCATATTGAATATGGGAATCTAACATTCTAGAACTCACATTCCCGAGATATATAATCTGTCATGCATAACAAACTCTACTTAAATTCTTATTACTGCACGTATAAAATAAGTGGGGGAAGAGAAGTCTAAGTGGCTCACGGATGAACTTCATAACAAAAGTAAAGAAGGGTAAAGGACTTTGACCCCTGCATATTTTGTCTCTTTGATTGATTTACATACAAATAGGACATGGTTAGAATCTTAGATTGATATTCCTAATTAGCAGTTTAGATTCAGCTAGAGCTTATATAAAATATAAATTACAAGAAAAAGAATGCATATGGAGTATTGGTCTATAATTTCACTTGTACCTTCCATTGCTTGGTCGGCTGCTCTTGTTGGTCCTTTTTATGATGTTGGGTTTGCCACTGTAGTAAAAACCAGTTAAATCAAGTGCTTCACTTGCCACAGCACCTAAAACTGCCAGAACATTGGCAGACTTACTTTGGAAACAGCAGAATATGATAGTCAGATTCAATTTTGAACTGACTAAAAAATATAAAAACTTATATTGTGGGGAAAAATATATAGCCTGATGTGCTCACCTCTTTGCAAACTTATGAAAGTCCCAGTGAATAAATCTAAGATGATTCTCTTCAGGTAGAATTTGGTTCAGATACCCAACAGCATTAGCAAATTCACGCCTCAGCATCATTTCTCGTGGTCGTTTCTCAACAGTCTGTGTTTATCATTTAAATGAGCTCTAGGAAAACATAAATTGAGTTTCTTTTCCATTACTAAGGCATTTTGTTGACATTTATAATAACTTAAGCGACAAGATTAGTACATTCTACAGTGGACAAAATGCAAGTAGTACGTTTCAATCAATCTCATGGACTGTATGACAGATATTAATATGGTAAATGGTGAGGCTTGCACGCATATGGCAGCACCTCTCTTTTTTTCATTTGTAGCACTTGAAAACAGAGAATAACTCCTAAGGATAATGGCAAAAGATAATTAAGACTCCTAGACAATAATAAACTCTATATAAGTCTTAGATAAATTAAACTCCCAATCTTTCAGAAAACCAACTTTAATATGGTTTTCCAGCACTCCCCCTCAACATGAGGATTATTTATGCCTCAGCTTCTACCAAATAACCCAATTGAAGAGAAAAACAACAAACCCAAATAAAGGAGCTAACTAATAAGCTTGTCAGCAACATTGATAAAATTCTATGAGCATTATAGGGTTTTTGAATATTGCACCCCGCCAAGAAAGTTGTGCTGGCAAGGCAAGCAGCAAAAATCTTGGAAGGCTTGAAAAGTTAGAAGTCAAATAGGTGCAAACAAACAGCCTCCGCTAGAGTGCATGGTGCCTGGAAATATGCACATTCACTGGAAAAGGCTAAAATTAGCACTGCTAGAAGAAAATTGATAGGACTAAATATGTGGAAAATTGATAACCACTTCATCAAAGAAAAGGTGGAGATGATTGTTATTGAATTGATATACACTCCATCACAATTTTAAGTGGAGGATATCCTAACAAAGGCTGTGACCAAAACTAAATATGAAGACTTGAGCAACAAGTTGGCTATGTTCAACATATATAACCCAACTTGAAGGGGATTGTTTGAGTAGCACGGATAATTTTAGGAATTTATTCCCTCCAAATCTGGGTCTTTTCATTCAGCTCTTTTTTGAGTGTGTCAACGACTACCTTCCTTCTCGGTCTCCCTTATCTTCCCTTATCTTGCGTGATTATGTCTGGGCTATAAAGTAGAGTATTCTCTTTTATTTTGTGATTTATTGCCATTCTTAGATCAGCCTTTCTTCTGGCTCACCCTATATAAATGTATTCCTGATATTCAAATCAAATTGAAGCTTTACAATATTTTATTCACTGATTTGTTCACTACATGATAATAAACTACTAATTCTTTAGGAATCCCGTTTTAATAGGGTTTATCAACAGCATTAAGGGCCCATTTGGGATTACTGCAGATTTCTACTTATGTTGAAACGATTTTTTTTTTCCAATGGAGTTTCATGAGAAACATTGAGAGAGAAGCAATTTGTGTTTGGCAAAAGCATTGGTTAAGCACTTTTATCAATATTATTGTGTTTGGCAAATCTTTAATAAAAAAAAAGAAGTGCAGTTTACTGTCAAATTACTAAAAAGGACATGTATTTAAGAGGGTAGGTAAAAAAGTTTAAGGTAATTATAGTAATTAACGATTTTATGTGGGGGTACATAGTTATCTACTTCTGCCTCCACTTCAAAGAAGAAGGTCCAATCTTCTGCTTCCTTCCCATAGCAGAAAAAATATTTCTACTATTACTACTCAGAAGCAGCTCATTTTTTAACTAGAAGCTTGGCCAAACACCTTATTCTCTTGAAATTAGTACTTTTTAAAAAGATAACTAACTTCTGTCCTCCCAAAAGCTTAGCCAAACAGGCCATAAAAATTATTCATTAGTGTACTTTATCCAATAAAATTCAACAGTAATGTTCAACATTCTGTCACACACTCTACTAGTACAGAGTTTTCTTGAAAAGCCGACTTGGAATTCTATGCCTTCTCAGGTCAAGTCTTCTATCCAAACGATGGTACTTGATAGGATAAACACTAATGATATGATGCTTATTTGTAGGTCTAGCATAGCACTTTCTCCCGATATTGGTGTTATGCACAGGTCTAGTTCCAAATCTGTGACATTTATTTCTACACTGTCCAGTGACAACCTCCCATGGAACAAATTTTGAGTCTTAGGTGAACCATAATTGTGCTGTGTGTTCCTGGAACAGTTTTCTGGAGTAAGATACTGGAAATTCAGTAGAAATAAGGAGACCAATGCCTTACGATGCTTTGCAGTCTTTGCAAATTTATGTTATAATTGGTTAGATAATGCTCGTATTTTAATGTTGTGTTGGGAACTCTGCAGGTATTGCTCCTATTTTGGGCTCACTTTGCTGTTCATCCCAGTTTAAAAGGGGACAACTTGCCAAATTTGTGGAGAGATTGGGAGGTGCTTTACTGTTTTCTTAATTTTGTGTTGTTCTTTTTGAGTTGTCTCTTCCAGGGGAATCCTTATCCTCATCCCTTGTAATCTTCTCTATTTCTAGTGAATTTTTTTTTCTAACCGAAAGAGAAAAATGAGTAAATATTTATAGTGCTATCGATATATATTTCTGTTTTCTAATGCATTTTTTATGTATCTTTGTTTGTTTTATATAAGCATTAGCTTATGAACATGAAAAGGTACTTGAAAGAAATTTAGATCTCTCATGGGAAGTCAGGTGATAGGAGGAAGAAGCAAGGACTGGAATGGACGAAAAGTACAGTTTTGAAGTGGAGACTGGGGCGCAGTGACGGCAAAGTGCTTCTCTCCGTGAATACATGGATGGCAACACAAGTAATATCCCTTGCCTAAGAATCTAAAGAATCAAATAACTTATGACATGACTTTTGCTAGCTTTTCACACTATTCTCTTTTTGAGCATGGTCATTCCCCTTTGAAAGATTACCTTAATCAAATTAAGCACAATAATTGGATTGCCATATCTTTGAGCAAGGTCCTCAAAATGCAATTTTGTTGCCTCATACGTTGGATCATACCTCTGCACTGAAGTAAAGAGGATGAGAGCATCAAAAGAGAGCTAGATGTAATATAACTGCAGTATAAATATAAAACTAATTAAATAAATTTTAATCCAGGTAAATATGCTTACAGATTATGTCAGGCTTAGGGCTGAATCTAGAAGCTTCTTGAGACCAGAAAAGTGGTATAGAGCCACGCATTTGCACAACTGAACTCATTTTTCCCCTGCAAGAGCCAGCTTCTTCATCAAGGACAATCTGCTCTGTCTCAACATCATTAGCAACCCTCCCCCGGTCATTGACTCCCCTTTTCAAATAACTGCAAAACAGTCCAGGACATAGCATGTTAAACCAATTCCAACCATTAATATTTTCGCCAAATAGACACACCATAAAAACATATTTCTTTATATGACATCGAAAATATAGTGACATTAAACTGCTATATTCCAGTCGAAGCAGATTTATTGCTGTATATGAAAAAAAAAGGATTAAAAGACAATAATTGCTTCACTGGCAGTGCTTGACAATTAAATAACAAACTTTTTCTCTAGTCTGGATGGTAGGCCACAAATGCTACTCATCAGTTCTTAAAATGGCTAGATATACTATATCTGCCATAATACAAAATAATTAGGAATAAAAAAGAAATGATAGAAAATAATACTTCTGGGGAAACTTATCAGATGAAGAAATGCCATGATAATTATAATCACCATTAAAAACAATCCAGTGTCACAAAATTCAACACACGAGATTATTCCCAGGCCCGCGCCAGCAGATGGTTTCACTCTTTACTTGACACATCACAGCAAGAAAGAAGTATAGACCACCACTAGGTGGAGCATACAAAATTCATATAGATTATCTTAACATCATTGCCTAAGCAGTTATAGACATTCAATCCTTGCTACATAAGGCAACTTAAAATGTAGAGGAATCATAAATAGCTTTAGAATAAAAAAGTACAATCCAAGGCTCCATAACTTAGGCATTTGGTTGAAGACTTGACACCCATGACTAGGCATTCGGTTGAAGACTTAACACCCATGACTAGGAAACGAGTTTAAAGTCAATGCCCAAGCTGTTTCAAGTAGCATCTTCTTGCAAAATGCAAACCGTTAGGGAAAACATTTTGGTAAAAAAATGTTGAAAACGGCTAGCTACCAAAATCGAAGGAACATAAAATTGAAAGGTCCAAAACTAAGTTATGGAAAGAAAGAGGAGGAAGAATACAATAATAAAAATTGCCTAAGCATTTCCAAAACATTTAGGAAAGTATGTAGATAAATGGTTTATTTCTGTCTGCAAACCAATATAAGAGAACTTCAAGACAAATACAGAGCAATATGAATGATTCTGTAAAACATGGAACAAGAATCCAGCTATACGGAAAGAGAACATGAGACCAATCCAAAGGGAAGGAAGAAACGGTTCAATATGATATTTTCAATGTGGGTGGATAAGAAGGAGAAAAATAATACATACAGGAATTCAATGGCATTGATTGAATTGGCATCAGAAAAAGGTTGTCTCCAACACAAAACGTTTAAGAAAATTGAGGAATGCGGAACATATAGTGATCAGGGAGCATGTAAGTGTGAGAGAGGTAGAAAAATTAAGAGCCAAGGAGACATGGAAAGAAAGTGAGGAAATTAAGATTTAAGAACATTCTCTCAGAAAGAAAGAGAGAAAAGCAATCCTTATATATCTCATATGAATGATGAAGAAATCATATCTTGTTCCCTAATTCTCCAACAAAGGTGAACCTGATAGAGGAATCTAGTTGAAGAGAGAAAAAGAGGCTAACCTGGTTTGCTGCTCCTCCTCCTTCAGTCCTTCCCTGGATAAATCAGAATAAATAATTGCCTATGGGGGTAAAACTTAAATATAAAACTATTTATAGTATCCAAAAAACGGATTTTCTAGGATACACACATGTAATTTATACACTGAACACGTGATGCACCAGGAAAATACTGTTTACTCAAATCTCACATTAAGGTAACAGGCAAGTGCAATCAATCTAAGGATGTAGATGTTTGCTAGACATCAAGGATAGAGCCACAAGAAGTGCAACTCAGCAAATATTTCCTTGAAATGATGAGATTTAATTGATTAAACTCCCAAATTCCCATTGTTTATAATTTTGAAAGTATCAAATGCTCATATACTTAATTCATATAGAACGTCTAACCCCAGCATATGATAAAATAATAGAAATTATAGTTACTTATTGGGGACGTTATGACCTCACCAAAATACCCCATTATCCACAACCAGCACATAGAAATAGAGACAATGTCTATTTTACGCAAGTAGATTCATCTTTACTGTCTATGCCTAAATTTGTAGGTGTGTTTTAATTCCTCGTCTATCTTCCCTGCCTTTTTTATGATGAACATAGAATTTATTGATGAGAAGAGACAACTATACCCCAAAAAAGAAAGATGAGATCCTCCCCAAACAAAAGCCAAACAACAAATACAACCGAGAATTTTTAACTCAAAAGATCCTTCCAATCCCTTTGAAGATCCATCAGGGACATCCCACTATAGAAACCATTTGCTGAAGGTTTTTACAATGAGGAGGACAAACCAGTAAGCTTCAAAAATAAATTAGATCTATAGTACCTAGATATGATCCATGTGGACCCACCTAGTGGAAAAAGGCTTGTTTTCAATTGCTATTGCTTTGGATAAAAAGAACAAAATTGTTGGACAATTCATGATCTTTTTCCAGTAAATCTTCAAATTTCATGCTGGCTTCCGGCTAGGAATCATTTGCAAACTGCTGCTTGGTATTTAGAAATGAAGCACTCTGAAAGTTTAATGATCTTTTTGGGTATTGATACGCAATGAATTAGCAGCAAGAACCCTTTTTTTTTCCACAGAAGAAGTTTTATTTGAGAGACAAGAATTTATAATTAGCTAGAGAATAAGATATCCTCAGACCAGAAAATACAAGAAATGCTTAAAACAGAATGCAGAACCAAAAACTCTATAAATCATGTAATTGTAATAGCTTTCCCATCTCTTTGCATATCAAACAAATAAAGTGGCTCCCTTAAAAAAACCATGTGCTACACACCAAAGGGAAGCCATATGTGAAAAATCAGAGCTTGGGCTCTTTGATCTGTGTTATTTCTGTACGAACTAGGATGCCTATTTATAGGGACCTAATGCTACCTACTTTATCCTATTAGATCCCAAGAGATAGGTTTACAAATTCAAGTAAAATTCCTAACTAATAATAACCAGATAATAAATAAAATTATATGTATGGATTCAGTGGATAATGACAAGCCAACAGTCCTATTATCTCACGATTTCCATCACTCCCCCTCAAGGTAGGGAGTAAATATTGACTATTCCCAACTTATTGCTTAAGTCTTCAAACCTCACTCTTGCTATAGCCTTGGTCAGCAAATCAACAAGTTGAGCATTGTAGGCATGTAGGATAACTCTATCGTGCCTCACTCAATTTTTCTTTAATAAAATGATAATCAATCTTTACATTTTTAGTTCTACCACAAGGCATGGGATTCTTTGCAATCCCAATGATTACCATATTGTCACATAGAACTTTTATTAGTGCCTCCATGTCAACTCTCAATTCTCTAAGTAGTTTATTCAACCATTTGCCTTCACAAATCCCTAGAGCAAGTGCTCAAAATTCTACTTCAACACTGCTTTTGACTACAACTAATTGCTTTTTATTTCTTCAAGTGACCAAATTGCCCTAAACAAAAGTGCAACAACTAGTTGATCTCCTATCTATAATAGATCCATCCCAATCAACATCTGAGTAAACTTTTACCCCTTATTGTGCCCCCTTCTTGAAATAAAGGCCCTTACATGAGGTTAACTTCAAATATTTCAATATTCTGTAAACTACCTCTAGGGTGCTCTTCATTTGGTTTATTTATAAATTGAATTGCAATGCTTACTGGGAAGCAAATATCAAGTCTTGTGTGAGAGAGTGATACACCCAATCGAGGTGGGGAACCCTTTCTCAAAACCAGTCGATGAGCCGACTCAAGCACTCCCCTAAGCAACCCACACTAGTAGATACAGAACTTTGGCATCTCATATTATATTAGTCTCCTTCAATTGGCCACCCTTTGGAAATTGACATCCTAGCAGCTATAATTTGTGGCACTTCACTCGCCCTTCCACTAGTCAAAACCCTCTGCAAGTAACTCATTCCAGAGCCACCAACGACTACACCCAAGTGAAGCAAAAAACTCTTCCCCAGAAGTTAGTTGTTAAAGTGGGAGAATCACCCTACTTAAGTACCCCATTAAAAATTCATATTACTCGATGTAAAACTTTGACATCCCATACTACTTTGACCTCTATTAAAGAGAGAGATTAATTTACCTACTAGTTTCTAGTACATTCCAGTATCAACTAGTGCACTATCTCCTTTCAAGCCTACCTTGTAGTTTACCTCCATAGGGGCTTTAGCAAGATTGTAACCCAACATTCTTGTTTCTTCAAGTAAATCCAACATGTATTTCCTTTGAGACACCCTTATGCCCTCCTTTGATTTTGCTACTTCCATCTCTAAGAAAAATCCTAGGCTTCCAAGATTTTTTACTTCAAAGTCAGTTGAAAGATCCCTTTTCAATATCTTTATCTCATCTAAGTAATCCCATGTAATAACTATGTCATCAACGTAAACAATTAAAATAGCAATTTTTCTATTAGAAACAACGTTGATAAAAAATGTGATCTGTTATTGACTCTATCCATACCCTTTGACAACTCTTGTGAACCTTTCAAACCAAGCCAAGGTCATCGCTTTAAACCATATAATAACTTATGCAATTTACACACTATATTATGATTCATACTTGATTCAAATCCGAGAGAAATATGCATGTATATTTCCTCTTCTAAGTCTCCATTTAAAATGACATTTTTCCCATCTAATTGGAAAAGTGGCCAATCAAGATTAAAGGCCAGAGACAATAGTACCTTAATAGTGTTGAATTTAACTACCAAAGCAAAAGTTTCTTAAAAATCAATGCCCTGGGTTTGAGTGAACCCTTTGGCAACAAGACTTACTTTATACCAATTGATACTTACACCCGAATTGTACTTGACAGTAAAAATCCACTTACAACCCACTATTATTTTTCCTTTGAGTAGCTCAATAATCTCCCAAGTTCCATTCTTCTCTAATGCATTCATCTCCTCATATATTATAGCCTTCCATTTAGGAACTTTCATCGCATCATACACACTTCTAGTAAGGTTTTTAGCCAAAACACTTGCCACAAAAGATTGCATAAAGAAAGATAATCTGTCATATGAGGCATAATTGCTTATGGAATATTTGGTACACGATCTTACCACTTTTCTCACTACAATAGGCCAGCTCAAGTCCACTAAGTCATGATTTGAACTTGAGGTTGATGATTGACCTTGCTCAACAAGTGCAGACTGATTTTCCTCCATGCATTGTCTATTGTTCCTTCTCCCTCTATGAGTACAAGTGATTCCCCTCCCTATATGGCAATGGAACATGTCATGGTTGTGCTAGCATTAATTGTGTGGCTTTCAAGGTTATGGTTAACAGTGTTTAAAGGCTGAAATTATGCTAGAACTGTGGATTTGTGTGCATTGTTTCCTCAAGTGTAAGGGAAAATTTTGAAGTTTGGGAAGGTTCAAAGTCATACGGAAACAATCATTCTTGTATGTTTTGATTCTCTCCCTGAATGGGTGTTTTGGGATAAAAATGTTGGATTTTGAGAAATGTCATATTCGTGGTAGTATAATATTTTTGTGTGATGGGAGAGTAGCATTTATAGCCTTTTTATGTGAATTAAGTATCCAACAAGATACACTCAAGTGCTCTAGGGCCAAGTTTCTCCCCATTGTAAACATGAATGAAAGATGTACACCCAAGGGGGTAGATTGGTCATGGTTAGGATAGTAAGGTGGGTTTCAAGGAATACTTGTTTGGGTGTTTTGAAGTTTAAGGTCTTGGAGGGGCATTCAATTGATGAGATATGTTGCAATGAGTATGGCTTCCTCCCATAATGTTTTAGGCACATTGGATGTGATCATGAAAGACCTAGTCACTTCTAAGAGGTGTCTATTCTTCCACCTGGAGATCCCATTTTGTTTAAGAGTGTTGACACAAGTTTTAATAAATAATTCCATGTTTGGTAAGGTAATTCCCAAGGACATAACTGAAATAGTCATTAGCATTGTCACATCACAAAATTTCTTCTTTTTTTTTTTTGGGAATTGGTTTTGAATAAAGTTTTGGAATATGCTAAGGACTTTAGATTTTTCTTTCAAGAGGTATACCTTTGTCAATGAAGTGTGATTTATCAATAAAAATAATAAACCATCATGCCCTATAAATAATTTTTTACCGAGGGTCCCAAACATCACTGTGAATGATTGTAAACAACTGTGTTAGTAGATGGTTATGAGAACAATAGAAATTTCGTATCTACTTAAATAGTGGGCAAATTGCACATTACAAATTGGAAATATTTTTATTAGGTAATGATAGACACTCAAGCAAGGTGAAAAACCTTCCCCCAAAAGTTAGTTATTGAGATGGGAGAACCAACCTACTTAACTATCCCATTGAGCATCCCATACTACTCAATGTGGGACGTTAACATCCCATAATACCTTGATCTCTATCAATTGACCGCCTTTAGAAAACTGACGTCCAGGTGGCTACATTTTGTGACACTTCACTCGGTAACACTTTATTCAGCCTTTTACCGGTCAAAACCCTCCGGCAATCAGAATCCTCCACAAGTAGCCCTTTCCAAAGCCGTCGACCACCAGCTCTGATACCAATTAATAGGCACCCAAACAAAGTAGGGAACCCTCCTCCAAAAGCCAACTATTGAGGTGCGAAAACCACCCTACTTAAGTATCCTATTGAGCATCCCATACTACTCAATGTGGGACTTTGGCATCCTATATTACCTTGGTCTCCATCAGGTAATCAAGGATACATGTACTTATGGTGATGAACATTAGGATATCCAGAATGATAATGCCATAACTTTATTTCATTGAGTGTGGAGCTGGTGGACAGTATTGCCTTCTCCTTGTCTCCATGTCCTTGAAGGTAATATAGGCCATCATGCCCCCTAGCACTACCAATCATCTTCCCTGACCTCAAATCCTAAAATGTATATTCACCGGCACATAAGTTAGCTATACAATTCTTATCTTTGGTAATTTTGCTAACAAATAGTAGATTATAAGTAAGTCTAGGCACACAAAGCACAATTTCTTAGAATTAAGACAGAGGACAATTTTATTGTTCTAGTGCCACTGACATCAGCTAAGGAGCCATACGCTATTCTTACTATCATTTTTTCAGTGCATGGTGTAATTTCCTGCATAATGGAGGCATCGCCGGTCATCTGCTCAATTGCAACTGAATCTACAATCCAAACATTATTAGTCTGCCTTTTAGTACTAAAAACACATCTTACCTGATTGCGCCACCAAACCAGTCCCAATATTTTCAGTGTGTTTTTTCCCTTGACCACTAATCAACCTCTGTATTTTTTATAATTGTTCCTTGATGAGGTTGAGAACAGGTTTTGATTTTTTTTTCATTGGCTGCCATGTAGCCTCTGCTCTCAGGTTTTTACTTCTGTTTTTTATTAGCAGGCCATCCATGAAGCTTCCAACACACTTCTTTTGTGTAACCAACCTTGTTGCAATGGTCACATCAAGGTCATCCACTCCTTTTCTGTTTGTATTCGGTGTGTGGAGCTCCTTGGGCAACTAGTGCAGATGCCTCACTGGTTTGTGGCAGTCCTTGCCCTCCAAAGGTCAATTTCTTTCTCCTTTCCTCCCTCTTCATAGTGGCAAATGCTTCTCACAGGAAGGGAAACAATTGGGCAGCCATACTTCTACTCTTCACTTCTTCAAATTCAGAAATTAGGCCTAAAAGAAATTTGTAAACTCTCACTTTCCACAAATCTCTAGAAGTAGGCAGCATCACTGTTGCACAACCAATGGTGGACTTCATACATGTCATCCTGCTACCATAATGTGATGAGAGCATTAAACTAATTTGTAACTGACCAATTCAGTTCATGAAGCTGCCTTTTATCTCAAAGAATGCAGTTAGTATTCACCACAGATGAGTAGCTCTCCTAGGCAACCTCCCATATCTTTTTGGCTGTCATATACAGGATGAAGCTTCTTCCAACCTCAATGGTCATTGAGTTTACCAGCCAAGACATGACTCGGCTATTTTCTACAACCCAAGTTGCAAATTTTGGATCACTGGAAGCACCAGCAGGAACATGACTAGTGATGGAATCTTCCCTGCCTTTCCCTCAGATGATCGTCAAGAAGCTATGGGGCCACTAGAAATAGTTGTTACCATCCAATTTGTGTCCTGAAATCAGGATGGTGGACAGCTAGTTGGTCCCCTGTGAAGGAGGCGAGTTGCCGTGTGGGTTAGAAATTAGTGTTCAGATGAGGAACCATGGGCTTCAGTGTTTATGTTCACACGGTTCCAAAACTGATCATGGGTTTGCTACCATGTGAAAAATCAGAATTTGAGCTCTCTAATTTGTGTTATTTCTGGACAAATTAGGGCACCTACTTATAGGGATCTAATGCTAACAACTTTATCTTATTATATCCCAAGAGATAGGTTTATAAATTCAAATAAAACTTATCCTAACAGTAGTGAAAAAATAGGAACAGAAATACAAGATAAAATTTCTAACTAATAACAACCAGATAATAAATAAAATTAAATGTACAGATTCAATGGATAATGGTGAGCCAACATCCTGTTATCTTGCAATTTCCAACACCATATCCACTATTCTGTCTCGTGACTTGATTAAAGGAGAGGATATGCCCCTGAAGAGGCAAGCATTCCTTTCCAACCACACAAAATACAATCCCATAAATCACGCATTGCCACAAATTTTGTTTTCCTTCTTATTACCAAACCCTTTTGAATCAAAATAAGATAAACTGTTTTAGAGTACTAGGACACACCCAACATATGCGAAAAATACAGCAGAGTTAAACTTTATTCCACAGGTAACTCCCCACTGGACAATTGAGAAATAAATGGGGCAAAGTATCTTAACGAAATTTCCACACTACACACATCAGGGGAAAGAACCTTATGGCGCCATTGAACCTCCAACATGTCATTTGTCTTGATCCTTTCAAGCAATGCTGTCCAAACAAAGGATTTGACTTTTGAAGGAGCTTAGAACTCAAATTTGACTCATCAAGAAGAAACCTTTCCCTTGTGGGAGAATGAGTTAGGAATTAAAATGACGGTTTGCAAGAGAAAGTACAAGAAGAATCAAGATGCCAAACACTCATATCTTGACTTGAAAAAAAAGGGAACAAACTTTTTGTTTTTGATTAAAAAGGAGAATTTATTGAAGAAAAGAGAGAACAGTACAATAACATAGGACAATGCGACATATGTGGCAATGCACTTTTGATGGCGCAATGTGGCTCTCACCAAGCTCACCATATAGTAAATACCAAGAGATAGGTTCCATCCCAGTGCCATGGCCCTTTGTAATTTTAGGTTATTATCGTTGTTGGCACCAATATTTTTAAAACCGGACCGGTCATTGAACCAATGAAGCTACTGATTCACAGTTCATTGGTTCAACTGTGGTTAAACCGGAATCGAACCGATAATAATTATATATATATATATATATTAAAAATTTAGTATAATTAATGACTATAAACAAATATTAATAAAATTTAAAATATTTTATTATTAATTATATATAAAAATAAATTAAATATAATATAATATTTAAATTCAATTGATTCTTTAATTTTAAAATTTAAGCATAAAATAATTTATCTATTAATAAATATAATCATAAAACATTAATATATTAAAACAAATATTGAAACTAAAATATTATAAAAATTAATTATGATTAAGTTGTTAAAATATTTTTTTGGATTATTGGTTCAACACTCATATGGCTATTTTTATATAAAAGTTGCAAGCAACCAACTTATATTTTATTTATATAAAAATTTGCTAACATTTACTGAGAATGACTTGCAGGTCAACTGGCACTTGAGTGTTTTGGAAACCAAGAGTTCATGAGTTTGAATCTAACCAACCTGCACGTTTTGGAAGCAATTCATAAGTAATCTATTTGTATAAAAATTCGCATATAACAATTGGTAATCCTTTGTAGTTCAAATGGCGCACAAACCTTTTGGAAGCAGCGTGGACGTGGGTTCGAATCAGGGAGAAGCGAAGGTGGAAAATATTACAAGAAAACCGGTATAATCCAATTCATTTGCAACAGTTCAAGTCCAAAACTGACCGGTCAGACCCAATTCTTGATCGAAGTTGACCGGTTCTTAGAAGTCCTGGTTTGATGTGTTGTCCGGACCGAACCAAGGTCCGGTTTCCGGTCCAATCGGTTGAACCAACCCGTCCGGTCCGGTTTTGATTACATTGGTTGGCACTCTTTGTGAAAGAGAAGACCAGCCAAAGCTGATCGATGATGACACTCTCTGTTCTTGTTCTTTGTTCTTTTTGGGGTCAAGCACTCACCAATGCATCACCCCATACATAAAGAAACAAAGGATGTGCTTTGTCCTGGATCAATTAATCACTGAAATGTGTGCTTCTTCTCTAACAAAACAGAGCTCGAGAGGACCCATTTTCATAATTAATATATCAGGCTAGAAGAAGTGAAATTGAATTAAAGTTGAACCATCAATTCTTGGCAACCCAAAAAGTTTTTATTACTCTAGTAGTCCTTTTGCAGCTGTACACCATGCCATTAATAGCCATAGGCTTGATTGCAGCTTCATTTAAAGATGGGTTTAACAAACTTTAATGTATTTTTTGTAGTGAGCTTGACACTATATGATGACGAAATCTGAATCTGATCTTCTCATTTATGGCTCACTATCTCAATTTAATGTGGTTTTATTCCAAGAAATCAGACCTTGCATTTCCTTATTTAGTTTCGTCTTTATTCCTGTGTTTACTAGTCTTTATTTCCGCCATTTATGCCTTCCTTTTCACAGGATCCACTGGCAGAAATGTTGCCTGGGATATCCAATTTATGTAGCCAATTTCATTCAAAATAAACAAGAATTCAGAGCACAATTCTCTGAGTTTTTTCCATGTCATTTCCTCATTTAACTAGGGTAATGAAATTAGGGAGAAAATCTTAATGGTTAAAACGTGTGTCTATAATAATACTGACATACACAACTACTGTATTTATATTTACATCTTTGTACAATAAATGGTATGACAACTGACACTAAAGTTGATTGTATAGTTGGAATGTATCTAGGGTACAACTCATGTTCACACCTATTAATAACTAAGCTTAACACCTATCCTCCAAACCTCACTTCTCCATGTAACTACAAAACCACACAAGTTCACAAGTTGCCAAACCTAATAGCCCACCACTCATCTTTTGCACTTGATCCTTCTTGCTTTTCCATGACACCATATACCCTCAACAGGAATACAATACCTGAAGAGGACCTTCTATCTGCATATAAATAACCAACCACCTAAGCATGTTTTTTATCCTTATAAAGCAATCCCTTGCGTAGAGCTCCCTTAATGTATCTAAAAATGCAAACTACAGTAGGTTCTCACCAGGGGATTGCTAAAAAGAACACTGTGCTCACAACAAATGAAAACTTTAACCTAATTACTATGACATAGTTCAACTTTCCAACAAGTCATCAATATCTGCAGATATCTAAGCAGCTCCCTTGACCCAGGCATAGTTGTTAATGGTGCCAACTGCCTAACACTGTTGAGATAGGAGCTCCTAGAGCCATGGCGCGCCCATGGCAACATTAAAGTGCAACACACATAATTATTTAAATAGAAAAATAAGAAAAACAAAACACCTATATATAACTTAACTCGAAACATAATTACAACAATCAATTGATAATAATGTGTAGTAGAAAAATTACATGCCACAATATTCCTATTGCTAAGATCTTTAAAGTGGAAACATTTTCATGATGGGTTAACATTAACAATCATTAAAAATTCAAAATGAATCTGAAAAGTATAAAAGCATTTGATAAATAAATAAATAAAAATAGTTAAAAAACAACAGAGAAAACAAAGAATGAGAAAAGAAAGCAAAAATATAAAATATCTTATATATTCAAATTATTAATAGATAATATTTTAAAATACAAGAAATAGTAATGCAAAGAGAATTAATTATAGTTTATTTTTATTTTTATTGTATTAGAACTAATTTTATTATGTGTCCTTTTAGAAAAGAAAAAAAAAATCAACCAATGACAACAATTCAATAGCAAAACGCATTGTACATATGCCACATGTAATGACTCTTGACCCACCTTAGTCATGTTTCTTTTTTCTTCCACCCACTATCATATCTCTTTTATTTTACCCACTGCCCCGTCTCCTTTCTCACCCACTCCCATATTTTCTGTTCTTCACAAAGTGCCATCTTCCCTTTCTTCCTAATATGTTTTACCCATTATTTACCCACATGTCAAACACAAGAAAACCACAGAAATCACGACATTACAATGCTGATGGCATCTATATAGGGAACAAAAAAGGCAAAATGCCATGGAAACCAGATCAGCAGACTAGAAAAGGAACAGATGAGAGGAAGACCATCGACGGGATAAAACAGGACAAGAAAGGGGAGAGGGGCTGCAAACTTTATGAAACCATGGAGAAAGGCCATGAAACTCTTCACTGATAAGGAACCAAAAACCCATAGATGAAAACTAAAACATATTCTAAAACCATTTGGCATGTCAGAAATAGAGCATGCCCCTGTCCACAGCCAGGGGCTCATATGAAGCACGCACCACCTCACACTACGTATTCTGTAAGCAGCTGTGGCACTGCACTACACTACAGCATGCGTTTAACTATTATGGTCTCAGGGTGAATTTTACATAAGGGCCCATAGGTGTAACCACAAGTTTGCAATCTAGATACCTGTCTCATCAAGTATGTCCCACGATATTGCCACAACTGAATTTAACTGATCTACTTCAATACCCAAGAAATACTGTAGTCTTCCCCAAGGTCTTTAGTTTGAAAGCAGCTAAACCTAAAAGATGTTTCAACTGACAAATTCCTTCTTGATTTCTATCTGAGATAACAGTGTTATCCGCATAAACTATCAGGTAGATTCATAGATTTGAAGCACCATGACAATAGTAAACCAAATGGTCAACCTGACTCTGAGTATAACAAATAACTACATAACATTGCTAACTCATCCAAATGAAGCTTGAGAAGACAACTTCAACCCACGTATACACCAACATAGAAGATAAACCTGATTCTCCCTAAGCAACAAAGCCAGAAAGTTGCTCCATTCATACCTCTTCCACAAGCTCACCAAGGATAGAGGCTTTTTTAATATCTATCTAACAGAGATGCTAGTGAAGAGTAGCAACAATGGATAACAAGAGGCAATAGAACCATTTTTTTCTTTCTTTTAAAAAAATTCCATTAGAAATAAAAGAGAGTACATCTTGTTGGAGGACAAGACATCAAACCAGAAAATATAAGAAAAACTTGAACAGAGTAACAACTTACTAGCTTAAACTGTTAGGTGAAGACCCCGAAAAGTTTCATTAATATCTCTCACAATTATGACACCCAACCTCACAGCCCACAATGCACCGAAAGCAGCCAATATTAACAGCTTGTCACAATCTCTAAGCCTTTTTGTCCTTATTGATAAAACTCTAACCCACCCTATCAACCACTACTATTCCAACTAGTTGCTCAAACAACATAAATGGCTACTCATTACTACAAGCAACAAGATGACAATATGGAATATGTAATCTGTGCCAAATACTTCCATTAATCATAAATTAGCAAGGGGATAAAAAGAAGATAATATATATATATATATATATATATATAGAAGAGCAAGTTATAATAGAATAAATCATATAATACAACAACAAACTTACTAGAACACTATCAAGTAAGAATTAATCAAAAAATTAAGAGAATAACAAACAAACTCAGTTCGTACTAAACTATCACAATCCTTTTCATGACATCTGAATCAGTTAAATAAAAATCTGATATCTGAATAAAATATTAAAACAAGGACATACCGTGTTCCAGCAAAATGTCTTGATCGTCTAGAAATCAAGCAAACACTAAAGTCTCTCCCAAAGATTGATAGGCGTATCTGCCATTGTTAAGGATTCCAGAATTGGTTATACATTGACATATGCTCCCCCACAATCAAACTAATTTACAAGTCAACAAAATCAAGTGATCACATAAAAGAAACAACAAAAATGTATTGTATATTGATGTATGTGTATATATACATACAAAAAGCTACTTCACAATTAAACATAATTAAACATACAATTTGTTTTTAATTTCATAGAAAAATAAGCGTTTTAAGAAGGGAACAGAATTACGAGAGGAACATAAGATAGCCTCCTAAAAGAAGAAAAACCAAAATAAGGGAAAGGAAAGAAAAAAAATTGACTTAAAAAAATAAAAATGCCACCCAATTCCAATCCCTATTCTATCAGTCAAAAGAGACTCCCTTAAAACGACCATAAACAGAACACCAAAGGGAAGCAAGAGATGCAACCCTTTCCCATAAGTCATTCGAGTCAATGAATCAACATTAAAAATTCTAGCACTGCTTTCCAACGAAATCACAGTGAAAACTGCACATTGCCACAAAACTGTGAACTTCATTTTTTCCCAATCAATTATACCAAATCAATAAAAATTGATCCAAATTTCAGGGCAGACCCAAAACTAGTCAAACATTCCAAAAAACGTATTATATAGCGAAGTAGCCATGCTATAATTTGAGAACAACTGTGTAGTTGTTTCCAAATTAGCCCTACACATAAAACAGATGTTAGGAGAAAGAGTCCCATTTGGTGTTTGAATCTGCAGCATGTCAGTGGTATTAATTCTATTGAGTACCACTTTCCATACGAAAGACTGAACAATTAAAGTAGTTTTAGATTTCCAAATAAAATTCTCAAGTCGAAATGATGCCCTGTCAGGATAAGAAATGAGAAAATAAAAATAGGACTTGCAAGAGAAAACACCTGATGAATCTAGAGTCCAAACTCTCTTAGAAATAGAGGAAACAAGACGAATGGGCTCTAGAATAAGAAGGACCTCAAGTTCATAAATGTTTTTGTCAGAGGATTTCTAGCAAAATGAAAATTCCAAGAGAAAACATCCCCCCCAAGACAACCAAAGACACCGAATAGGTGAATTATACAACCAGAAAACACAATGCAAATTAGGAAAAGCTTGACAGAAAAGAACGTTCCCTCCCCAAAGATGCTTCCAAAATCTAATTCAACCACCATCACCCACTTTGAAAGACACGAGATCTACAGAACTCTTGAGAAATCATTTTCCAAGGACCAGTACAAGTAGCTGAAGGAGCTAGATTAGCATCCCATCCATTATGATCCAAACCATACTTACTCTAAATAACCTAATACCAAAGAGAAGACATCTCTTGCGAAAACCGTCATAGCTATTTACAAGCCAAAGCAATATTTTTGGATACCAAATTATCAATACCTAGTCCCCCTTCCTTCTTAAGCTTGCAATACACCTCCCAACTAACAAGATCATCTCTCCATAACTCACCAACACCTGACCAAAGGAAATCCCTCATAATTTTCTCTAATCTTTGGGCAAAACCCACTGGAATTTAAGAAAGAAACAGATAATATAAGGGAATACTATTAGGACAAGATTGAATAAGAGTAATTCAGTAGCCTAAGGAAGTGAAAAACCATTCCAATTGTTTAAGCTTTTAGAGACTTTTGAAAAATTGACTCCCAAAAAACTAGGTTACGCCTTAGAGGGACACCCAGATAAGTAAGAGGCAATTAAGAACTTGACAACCTGCAAGAGAAGCCACAGAAGAAAGAATCTGGTTATCCACATTCAACCTCACTAAACCACTCATTGACAAATTGACCTTTATCTTAGGAACAATCTCAAAAATATTGATGATGAAATGTACATTTTCAAAACTAATCCTGTCCTCTAGAAATAGAATAGTATCATTTGCAGACTGAAGTTGAGAAATGACAACCTCATCAAAGCCAACTTGTAACCCCTTAATAAGAACACTATCAACAGCCCAAGAATTGCCAAGCACAACCACTAGAGTGAAACCTGAAGAATTTCAAAAAATAATGACTCTAATATTTCTTGTTTTATTCACGGTGGGAGACAAAATTATATAGGGACAACAATTCTGTCATTCAGCCCCTGAAATAAAGCTACCATTAAGGAAGCGAAAATCCTAGGATCTGAAAAAGAAGGAGGGGGGGAACTGTTGACATCCACACTAAATGACCAAATCAGACAACAAATAAAATACAATAAAAATAGAGAAATAAATGCATAATAAAGGACCTAATTAAAGTCTGATTACAATCACAAAAAAGGAAATAAAATGAGAAATAAATAAGTTTATTATAATGCTAAAATCCCATGTAATAAACAAGGCTAATCAGAAAATGAATAAATCTATAATTATGAGATTCCAACACTCCCCCTGAAATTGAGAATAGGTTGGAACTAACATTCCTAATCTTCCTCTTTCTCAGCATTTTGATGCCAGGTGTAGGTTTTTGGCTTCCTCACCCCACTTTGTAGGGAGGAGCAAGTCTTCTTCCTCACCCCACTTTTTGTAGGGTCTTGGTTTTCTCATGCTAACAATCAATGTAAGGTTTTCTCGCACTAACCACCGATGTATTTAGGCCTTGTAAGCTCTAATACCATGAAAATTTTCAGAAAATAATGACTTTGGAATTTCTTATTTTATTCATGGTGGGAGACAAAATTATATAAGGAAGAAGATGGCAACAAATCTACCATTCAAGCCCTGAAATAAAGTCACCACTAAAGCAACAAAATCCTAGGATCTAAAAAGGGGAAAAAACTGTTCCAATCCACACTCAATGACTAGATCAGATAACAAATAAAACACAATAATAACAGAGAAATAAATGCATAAGGCTAATCAAAAAATGAATAAGTACATAATTATGGGATTCCAACAGAAAGAAAAGGAGATAAAAGATCCCCCTGTCTAATACCTTGCTACCCTTAAAACCAAGAGTTAGCCTCACCATTGATAGTCATCAAAAAGGTTGCCATGGACAAGCAACCAGATACCCAACCTCTCCACTTCTCCCCAAATCCCTTCCTATTGAAAATTTTATCAAGAAAACTCCCACTAACACAATCAAAGGCTTTCTCAAAATCCAATTTAAACACACTCATTTTACTCAATATCATCAACTACTTCATTGGCTATCAAAGTCATGTCTAAAATGTGCCTACCATTACAATTATAACTCTTAAAAAGCATCAAAGTATGAGATTGAAACTTTCAAATTGCCATTATGTTATGACCCAAAAAAAAAAAAATGATATCAATCATATGATGGTAATAGCAACGAAAACATTGCACACTACCAGTCAGTCCTGCCCTCTACTCCTAAACCCTTTAAAATGGCATATAAGTTGGCATATAAGTTCATGCCCCACACTTATCTGGACATTTTTTTTTTTTTAAATAAAGAAAGCTACTGGAAGATTTTACATTAACCAAATATACTAAAGAGCCAACATAATTGATAACTAGAAGTTAGACAATGTAAACATTCATGGCTAGTAGTCTCAGAATCAAAGAAACAAATAATACGAACAAAGAGAAACCTTAGTTTGGTATGCAAACCTGCAACAAACCATCTGTGTTTTACTTTTTTTCAAAGAACATTTATTAGAAAAAGAAGGTACGCCTTGTTGAACAATAGGATATCCTCAAACCAGAAAATACAAGATAAAGCACAAAACAGGCAGCACAAAGTAACAAAATTCCTATCTAACATAATAGTGGAAAAGAGCTTTCCAATCTCTATGAATATCACAAATAGTGGTTCCCTTGGGGAAAAAACCTTGAGCAGAGCACCAAGGAAGATACATACACAGTTCTATCCCACAACAGATGTAAAGGCAAAGATATGCCCTTGAATTGTGGGGATTCCTCTCCAACCAAACAAACCACAGAATCCCATAAACCACATGTTGCGAAAATTTCCTTCTTATTATTAAATCCTATAAACCAAATTAGGAGAAACTGTTCAAAAGTACCAGGACACCTAACTTTCACCAAATATACCAAAGAGGTTATTCTAAAGGTAGCACATTGTTATTGGCCCAAAAAAAAGGTGGCACACAGTTGAACAGTGGAGAAATAAATGGAGCAAAGTTTCAGGGCCTAACCAGCATCAACAAATCATTTCTCTGAATCCTATTAAGTCCTGCCATCCAAATGAAAGACTTCACTTTAAAGCCTGTTTAGCTGTGTTATTTCACAATTTATAAGAACAATTATGCAGAAAAGGTCGCTAGTTTTCTGATGCTGTTTGGCCGGTAAACATAATTTTTTAGATAGAAAAAAAGAATATATTGAAGAAAAGAGAAGAGCAATGCAAAAGAGGACAAGAAGTCCTCCCAAAATAAAGAAAGAATTACAGATTCATTAGCTCAAGAGTTTCCAATCCCTTTGTGAATCCAAAAGGGAAACCCCCCCCCCCCCCTTCTTCTTCTAAAAAACCCATTAGCTGAAAATCAGAGAGGCCCAAAAAATGACTCTCCCAAATCAGATGTGAGGAAGAGCCTTCTGATTAAACACTCTCAGATTCCATTCTAACCAAAGACACCGAAAACCAGATGGATAGCCCACTGCCAAAGAACCTTATGCTCCTTCCTGCCAAAACCAGTGCACTTGATGATTAAAAAAACCTGCAGATTAGCTTGACACACCCAATCCTCCTGAAAAATTTCAAACAACCTATTCCAAATCTGCCAAGCCACTTCAATATATAATTTTGCAGTGGAAGAGACATTTGGAGCTTCTGCTAATTGCAGATATTAGAAGCAGAAACTGGCTAAATTGCTAATTTCTTAATATCAATTCTTATGGAAATGTTTTCCACAGAAACAGTCCTCATAACAGCAGAAATCTCACAGCAAGGCCAATTGTGTTTGTAGTGAAGGCCTTGGGCTTCCAAAGGAGATTAGCAAGGAGAAAATTACCCCAATCTGGAGACTAGGCACTGGTAATATGATTTATACAAACACAACCCCAGAGGAATCTCTAACATGCTAAAGAAGAGGGGCAAATAAAGCCAAGAAAACCAAGAAAAAAATTCCTGCTCCATAGCTTCTCTGCCATTATGATTTCCCCAAAAAACAGGGGGGGGGGGGGGATTCCAAATCAACTTGAATCCATTACATCCTAAATAAGCTGCAATCTAATTCCAATCATACACTTAATTTACCCTATCTACTGCCAAGCAAAATTATAGTTTTGCCAGCTTTCTGTCGATTTTTTAGAATAAGGAATGCTTAGAAAAGCTTGATTTATCTGAATAAAATGGAAAAGTACTTATAGGGACCATGGCAACAAGTTTGCCACTAGAATCCCGTAAAATCAGCAGAGAAAATGAACTACATTAAAATGGGTGATAAAATGGTTGGTTTTTGCTTCAAGTTCTGCTACCTTTTTTCTACAATGGCTAGTTTCCTTTTTTGGAGGAAAGTCAAATATTTCCCTTTATGTTACTTCATTTTCTATCCATTGTTTATTTTTAATCCTGTCATTAATATAGGTTTCCTTCTTTTTTTGGTTGTCTCTGGACCATTGCTATGAGCATCTATATATTTGGTCCTCGTTCTCATGTCAAATTATTGAAATATCAGTTTCTTCACATCGTATTAAAACCCCATGAGGCCTGCTTTTTTCAAATGGCCAAAGCTTGGTGGAGAAGAACCACAGAACACATGGTTCTGTCATTCATCCTTCCCCATAAAATGTTGGCTTCACAGGAACTAGAAGCCTAGTGTGCTTTTTCCCCAGACAAGTACCACGGACAGCAACACACGCTCTCATCATGTTTACAGGGCAACAATCGGCCAGTACCCAAAGTCCAACATCTGTTCGCATTCCCACATGTTATCACGCGCCACTACACCACTCTCATCGTCGCAAATGCGCCAGCACATGAGCCACCGCCTTTCGCCATTGTTCATCCAGAGCTGGTCAACTAGGCTTCCTCTACTGATTTGTGGCGTCTATTGATCCTACCTAAGACCATAGATGAAGCCACCATACTTAAATCAAGTTTTTCCACCTGTGAGCAATTAGAGCTGCATCCAAGGCTATTTGGACAGCAAACCTCAATCTCCAATGACTCCAAGGGTGATGTAGGCACTACAAACATAGCCTAATCAGGTAAATTTTCTATTGCACTACATGCTCAAGTCCTTGAAAATCAGTAGGTAATAGATTCAGGAGCCTTTGACCACATGACTCACAATACTACTCCTTTTGATAAAATAAATCCTTGCAACTCACCTTTAAAATTCAGTATTGGTGATGGAACTTTAACCCAAGTTTCTGGAATTGCAACCATCACCATATCAAAAAAATTTAATTTTTAAAGATGTGTTGCTTGTTCCTAAACTTGCTTGTAATCTCCTCTCTATTAGCAAGCCTGTGAAAGATAACAATTGCAAAGTTAATTTCTTTGATGGTGGTTGTAATTTTGAAGACTTTGCAACCAAAAGAATAATTGGTAATGCCAAAGAGGTTGATGGTCCATATCTCATGAGTGCTAAAGGTTCAAATAAATGGAGTCTTAATACTAGTTCTAATTTATAAGTGATTTTATAGCATAATAGACTGGGTCATCCTAATTTCCAATACATGAAAAGAACGTATCCTAATCTATTTAATAAAGATGCTACTACTACAATTTGTGAAATGTGCCAACTTGCCAAACACACCAAGGCTAACTATCCGACTCATACCTACAAACCCTTACATTTATTCATAGTGATGTTTAGGGACCTTCTAAAATTAAAGGCATTAGGGGTAGTAGGTGGTTTGTGACCCTCATTAATGATCATATTACGATCACTTGGGTGCTTTTGATGAGCGAAAAATCTGAAGTGCCTACCAGGTTCAAAAATTTTTACCGACTCATTAAAACACAATTTCAAACTAATATAAAAGTCCCAAGGAATGATAATAGAAGAGAGTATATTAACATGTCTCTAGGAACCCACCTCATTGAACAAGGTATCCATCACTAAACCTCTTGCTCCCACACACTCCAACAAAATGGTATAGCTGAGCGAAAAAATAGACACATTCTTGAAATAGCTAGAGCCATTATGTACACTATGAATGTTCCCCACCAGTTTTGGGGAGAAGTTGTCACCACTTCAGTCTACTTAATAGATAGGATTCCTTCTAAGGCTCTTAATTTTCAAACTCCTTGTGATAAACTCCTCAAAACTTACCCTACCACCCATCTCATCTCCAACATATCCATGAAAGTCCTTGGATGCACTGTGTTTGTTCACCTTCATCACAATAGCAAGCTTGACCCAAAGGCCTCTAAGTGTATTTTTGTTGTGTACTACTCATCTAAAATGGGCTACAAATGTTACTCTCTATCTCTCAAAATTTTTTGTCTCCATGGATGTCAACTTCTTTGAGAGACAACCTTACTACCCCAAAAACTACATTCAAGGGGAGACTTACCATGATGAATGGACCTTTTGTGTTTGTCCTTGTTCTTTCCTTACCATCACTGCCACTAACCCTGAACTCAAGCATTATATTGCTCATGAGCCTGAAATAGAAACCAGCAGTATTATTCTTGAAATCAATGTTGTCCCATCCCTTGAAATCAATAATAATCTTCCTGAAAGCAACACTGGTTCTGGTACTGACCAGCCTCAGCAGCACACTCAAACTAATGATCATTCTGATCAATTAAAAGAAAACTACCATTACCCTCAAATTTTCTCAAAGAAAAATAAAACCTAAAAGATAACAGCCTCTACAGCTCTTGAACAGCACCAAGAAACCCCTTGCCCAACTCCAAGAATTGATGAAAACTTGGATTGGCCCGTTGCCCTAAGGAAAAGCACTAGATCTTGCAGTCAATATCCTATTGGGAAGTATGTATCTTATGAAAAACTATCTACTGCATACAAAACTTTTGTTACTAATACTTTCAATAAGAAAATTCCCTAGGATATTCATGAAACCTTAAAACACAAGGAGTCGAGGAAAGTTGTGCAAGAAGAAGTGAAGGCACTTAAGAAAACAACACTTGGGAGCTGGTCAACCTTCCACATGGAAAACGTCCCATTAGGTACAAGTGGATATTTAGCATCAAGCATAACTCAGATGGAAGCATCAATAGACATAAGGCAAGATTTGCTACTAAGGGATTCATCCAAACCCAAGGGATAGATTATCAAGAAATGTTCGCTTCAATGGCAAAACTCAACTCCTAGATTGGCCCCTTCACCAATTAGACATAAAAAATATCTTTTTAAATGGGGAATTAGAGGAAGAAATTTACATGTCTATGCCTCCTAGATTCAAGGGTAAAAGTGATGGGAAAGTGTGCAAGCTACAAAAATCACTCTATGGACACAAACAATCCCCTAGAGCTTGGTTTGAGAGATTCACCAAAGCAGTTAAAACGCAAGGATATCACCAAGCCCAAGCCAATCACACTATCTTCACAAAGCTCTCTCCTAAGGGAAAAATTACAATTCTTATTGTGTACGTAGATGACATCATTATTACAAGGAATGGAATTCAAAACCAGGGACCTCATGCTTCTATAATATTTTTTGGGTATAGAAGTGGTGAAATCAACTAAAGGCATTCTTATCTCTCAATAAAAATACACCATTGATTTACCTACAAAGACTAAGATTGTTGGATGTAAGCTTGCCAATACTCCTATGGAAGCTAATTACAAACTTAAGTTTGCTAAAGAAAGTCCTCTTGTTGACATAGAGAGATTCCAAAGATTGGTGGGCAAACTCATTTACTTGTCTCACACTCAGCTTGACATATGCTTTTTGGTTAATTTCACAAGTCAATTTATGAACAAGCATTGTGAGGTTCATCTTGATACTATCTACAAAATTCCAAGGTACCTTAAACTAGTCCCTAGAAAGGGTATTTTCTTCCAAAAGAATTCTTGTGGTACTATGGAAGTGTATTGCGCTAGGGACTAGGTTGGATCCATCAGTGACCGAAGATTTACTACAAGGTATTGTACATATGCTCAATGAAACCTAATTAGTTGGAGAAGCAAGAAGCAATTTGTCGTTGCTCAAAATAGTGCCAAAGCCAAATACCAGGCCTTGGCTAAGGAATTTGTGAAGGGCTAGGGCTCAAGCACCTCCTAAATGAACTAAAGATCAAGTGCCAAGGTCCTATGAAAGTTTGAAGTGACAACATGGCGGCTATCAATATTGGAAAAAATCCAATCCAACATGACCGGACTAAACATGTGGAGATTGATCACCACTTCATCCCACCCCCACCCCCCCCCAAAAAGAAAGGAAAAAATACATATGCTAGATATGTTAACAAAGGCTCTATCTAGAATAAGAGTTGAAAAACTTGGGTGCAAGTTAGGGATGATTAACATCTACTTCCTAACTTGAAGGAGAGTGTTGGTGTTTGCTTCAAGTTCTACTACCTTTTTTCTCCAACGGCTAGTTTCCTTTTTTGTAGGAGAGTCAAATATTTCCTTTTATGTTACTTTATTTTCTATCCATTGTTTTTTTTCCCCAATAATCCTATCATTAGTATAGGTTTCCTTCCTTTTTTGGTTGTCTATGGACCATAGCTGTGAGCCTCCATATATTTGGTCCTTGTTCTCATGTATTGGGTGAATCAAAGTAATGAAATATCAGTTTTTTCTCAAAAAAGAAAGTCAAAGAACAGAAAATTAGGAGGCTAAGAATCTGGGATATAAGCAGAAAAGATAACAGTAACAATCAGAAGATATGAAGTGATCATCATAATAACCGACGCTATCCCTAGTCAATTTAATATTCAACCCAACCACATGTTAATCCCATTCAAAAGTGTGGTAAACTTTAGACAACATTTATGGAGCATTAAAAAGTATGTACATACACATATTCAAAGAAAATAACATGGGATCTTCTATAAAAATGAATGCATGAAATAAGCTTACATAACTCCAATTTGACAGGTAAAAGATTAATATCAATGATAGGGAGGAGAAAGAAAGCCACATACCTGCCTAAAATGGCCATGAACTAAAGCTATTGTCCAAGTGGTGTTATTGCATCTTGATCTGATAGCTTGCGTTAAATACGCATTCCAAACAAATATATTATCATACAGCATCCCTCCCTCTTCATTTGACAACACATTCTTTTGCAAACTTTGCATTACAGGATAGGCATAACTATAGAAAAAATCCTTTGTTAAATCAACACTAGATAAAAGTTTTTTGTACCTGCAATAAAGAGCATGTAAACTTAAGTTGCCTTGCAGTCAACATATACTGTTAAAGACTGTAAATCAACTATGATTCTTCATTACAGTTGCTAGATCTGTTGGCTTCTGCTCCCACATTAAGAACAAGAGTAAAGGAAGATCACCAATTCTATTCAACAAGTATATTGTCTGACAAATAAATCTTATAGATAACTAATATGGAAAATTAAGCATGCTGCAAAGAAAAAAGTAAACTATAAATAAAGGTTTAAAGTTTGCTTTAAATAAACTTCAATTCACTACACAATACGTCCGTTGTTAGTTAAATTCCTTCTTTCCTTCACAAGTTGACTACAATGTGCTTTGCAGTTATTTATATTGATCAAGAAGGTAGCTGCCACTTGTGCCACAAAGTATATGCTCTCCATGTTTTCAAATTTTTTTAAGAGAGGAAAAACAATATTGATAGAAAAATATATCATTAAGAAGAAAAAAGCAGTAAACGGGAGGAGGATAAGATATTTTCTTGTGAAAAGATGGAAAAGAACAGAACAGAATACCCCAAAAAAAAAAATCAAACATGAAACAAAGCAAACCAATCTCTTACTAAATTCAAAAGGAACACCAATTTAAAGAGACCATGAACCAAACATCAAAGGGAAGCCAAAATACAATTCTAGATTCTTAGCCCAAGACAACTAACTCAATAAAAAGTCAATCCAGATAATGTGGGCTTTTCTCTCTAACCAGATGCACCAAATCACTACAAAAACACCACATTGCAATCCAACTTAGGCTTTAAGCCTCCTTATTCTTACCAAAACCAATAAATCTTTACAGGGGAAACTACTATAGGGTCTGAGGGCACATGCTCACAGTCTAGGAAACAGCAATACTTCAACAATGGAGTCATATCGTATTTGATACTCATATCAGATACCACATAGTAATTTAAATTGCATTCGAACACACTATATATCTTGTTGTGTTGCAGTGTCTAAATCATGTCATGTTCCATATTCATGTCAATATCTTTGCTTCTTAGCTCACAATCAATTCCAGATAACTTATTTCACAACCAAAAAAAAAAAAAAATCCATGCAACAATTTAAACAAAAAATTTTCATCTAATTCAAAGTTATCCATGCATATAAATTAAGTATCAGGAGTAAAGCTGTCTTAGGCCAACATCCTTTCATTAAAACAGAGAAAATGGGAGAACAAATGAATAAACAGACAAGGAAAAAGGCATATCAAAAGAAACTAAAGATCAGCCAAAATTAGGAACAACATATCAAAACAGTAGATACATCCAATATTTCTCAATATTAAACAAAGAAAGCATAAGCTAAGCACCATAGAAATGCCAAGAAGACAAGTCTGTCCCACAAAGCAAGAGCAGAAATTAATCCTTGCAAATTTTGACATTTGCTCCAACCAAAGATACCATAATAGCACAAATAAAGCATGGTAACAAAGCATGCTTCCCTACTACTAATGCCCAAGCCTCTAAAATGAGTATGCAAAAGCAAAACCAAGGTCCCCCAAAACCAATATCCACCAAGGACCTCAAAAGCCTAATAGAAATGAACCAAGCAGTTGGCCAATAAAGAAGCAAATGTCTCTAATAGAAGAGGAACATTACTTATGACTAGGTGTCAACAAGAGTTCCTTGGTATCTTCCGGCCATAGTTAAGCAGTAGACTGAGTAGTACATAGCTATACCATCTATTGAATGGTTCAAATCATGAATCATACAATTTAGATAAATATGGGTGGAAAAGAGCAAGTTTGTGTAAAAGTGCATCAAACACTAGTACAGCTTGACTACAATATTTGGTGTTACATAAAATAGAAACATGATGATTTCAATTGACTGCCAATGATTAACCCCATCCCCAATATCTCTTGGTTTCGCTGCAAGTAAACTCTACAGAACAGCTTTGGGCTAAAAAAAAAACTAAAAGAAAAAAAAGAACACCAATACTGTCCAAGTTGCTCATCACATGACATGGAAGAGAAGAAAAGAGACTTGACAGAGAGCGTCTGAATGAAATGCCTCTAAAAAGTGAAAGGACTATTGTGGGTGCAAGCAAAATAAAGGAGATTGAGAGGCCAAAGTGTTAATATTCTTACAGCAAGCCTTCCAATTTTTATGCTTCTTCATAAGAATTAACGGAAATTTGAAAGATGTGAGAAACTAGTTATTAAATCCCCAAACCTTAAACTCATTCTTCTTCAATCATCTATCCTAAACCTTAATAACAAATATTTTGGAACCGTCCCTAATTCTAACCACGATGACCTATTCTAAATATATCCTACATCAGTCATTTTGTACCTGAAACGGCTTAGGAAACATGCACAAGTCACTGTAAATTCTTATAGGTCAACAACAAACAAAAATGATAAGCCAAATAGATCAAAATTGCAGAAGCTAGCAATCACACTAATTACTGTTATTTCAAAAAGCACTGCAACAAAGGTTATTAACAGGTACTTCTAACTTTAAATTAGCAATGTTATTGAGCAGTATAACCAACAAATGTCTGTAAAAAGTTGTCACAACTCCACTAATAAATTCACAATACCAGAAAGTTGATGCCTTCAAGCTCAAAACACCTCATTTACATCCAACATGTTAGATCTTGCTTAATCTAGTGGCTAAAGAAATCAATCGATGACAACTGAAAGTATGATACTACAGAAACCCAACAAAGGCAATTCTCTAGTCTTATTTACCAAATACTGTCCATGGACAATTCCTCCACAGATCAACACAGCGAAACACAAATAATTGCCCCAAAAAAAGAAAAAAATACCTCAGCTCAGTTTTAGAATGAGCTATATCGGATTGAATTGAGACATGTGGTATCGTTATCAATTGGCTCTCCTCTATGCTATATATTGCATGACCACATATACAACCAATTTGTCTGCGCTTAGTAACCAGAATCAAATAATATGACTCCAGAAACTTGATGCAGCCTACAGACAACAAATAAAACCATTCAGTCCCTAAAGCCCATAAAATCATAGTCCTATAAGGACAAATGAACTTGATGCAGATACTAACCTGCAATCCCAAAAACCTTTGCCACAGATGTCAGGCCCCCAGTGGCCTTATTACCTTCAGCGATTCGCTGAAGCAGGTTCTTGATTTCCAGAGGGGAATATACCACGGGGTCTTCACTGATATTGAGATCGGAGGGCTCTGATCGATCGATTTTCAACACCCGGAAAAACCTCTTGTTACGATCACTCCCGATCAAGTAAAATCTCTGCTTGGAAAACCCATTATAATGAATCCCACCAATGCCCATGAAATGAACATCCGGAAAAAAAAAACAACAAACAACAAACAAACAAAGAGTTCATTCAATTAAAACCGATCAAAGAAAGTTCGCTCCTTACATATTAAATTAAAATCCCTCTATTATTAGTTTTCTTTCTTGCATTTTCCAGCATTTCCTAAACAGCCAAGCAGAACGTTTCTGACCCTAGTTATGCAGAATTCACCACTTACCGCTCTGGTTTCGTAAAGTCGGAACTTCTCTAGGGCGTAGGAATTCGGATCAACCTCGGGATCATTAGAAGGGTGAACTTTGGCGGAGGACTGAATGTAAGAAAGCAAATTGGGTTTTGGATTGTCCGATTTCGCCATTTGTAGCATAAGAGGGTTTGAAATTGAAACCCTAGCTAAACAAACTTTGGATTCATCACCCTGCATAAAACTATAAATTGGGCAGTCGCAGAAAGACAACGTGCCCAAGATAAGACTGTGCGTGATTTGCATGGTTTATATAGGCTTCCATCGAGATTCGAGATAAAGAACAAAATAATAAAAAATATTTGGCACATAATGGTAAATGAGATTGACCTGCAACTTGGATTTTCTGTAAAGTCGGGGGAGATATACATGCAGTGATTCATATTTTATAAAATTTTTCATTTTTTTATATAAAATATATTTTTTAAAATTAATAGTTAAAATTTTATTTTTATTTTATATTTTGTATCATTAATGTAAAAAAAATTAAAATTAAAATTAAAATTAATATATATATATATATATATATATATATGAGGCCTGAAACATCAAAATCAAATTTAGACCACAAATGGAATGAACACATAGCGCATCTTACCTATATGCGCAAGATCCGTCCATGGTCTATTTCTTCTTCTTTTTTTTTAATATAGAGAGTGCGAGGTACAAGTTGATAATGAAAGAAGAATGGGCATTTATCTATAGAAGCAAATCTTCTTAAAGTTCTCTGCTCTATGTGATTACAATCAGAGTTGAACTCAAATCTAATTTTTCAATGCACAAACATTAAAAAAAAAAAAAAGAGTGTCTTTTTCTTTTCTTTTCTTTTCTTTTCCTTTTGGTTCTATGTCAAGAGTGGAGATAAGGTGCTTGGAAATATGATTATCGCCTCAATGCACCATCTGTTATACAATTTAATAACTTCCTTTCTTTTGCATTAAAATTAAAATAAAAATAATCTCATATCAAATTGTGACCAACCCTTTAAATTTTTGAATTTTAAAATAAAAAATTTAATAATGTAGTAATTAATTAACAAATAAATATTTTTATTAGTTAATTAATTAATTAATTTTCTATCTAAGAAAATTAGGTCAGATCAACCTACCATAGGCAACACATTTTTCAACATTTCTTACTCATACATGATGGAATGAGCAATAAAACTCTTCACTTCTCTCAAGCTTTTATATTAGGTACTTTGTTGTGACTCTAAGCTATTATCTTTAAGAGTTCTTACACTAAAAACTCCATTATAAAATCAACATAAAAGACATATACCTTAGATATACATTACACGCTTATCATGACTATAATAAGATATATAATGAAGTAATGAATACTGATTCATCTCCTCATTATATTATCAAAGTTATAAGAGTACTTTTAAAAGAATTTGTTTCTTTTTAAAACTCACATAATAATAAAATAGGTATTTATTCACTTGCTTCCCAATTATAGTTATTAAACACATGTTGTATAAATTATATATTATGGTATTTATCTGATTTCATATGAGTTTATGTCGATTTAATTTGTTTATCAGCGTCGTATCGATACAACCATAGTGCTTAACTAGAATTCTATCATTCTACTCACCTCGCATGGCACTTAGAAATGAATTCACATCTAGCTATAAGTATTATGAAAAGTGGGAATCCATAATTCAATCTGTGTGTGTGTGTTTGTTTGTTTGTTTAATCTTATGTTGACTTTCTTTTTTTTTTTTTTTGGTTAAGACAACATATTTATATTTTGTAATCCTCATTATTCCATATTGGCACTTTCCACTATCTCACATGGTGAACACAGATATCTTATCTTTGTTGGCTCCTCATAAGCATCAAATGTGGTTGCTCATGTGAAAGAGCTAACTTTATCAACCTATATGACATATTATTATTTTGTATATAGTATATATGATTATGGCATAATACATCTACTTAGTCAATAATTAAGTTGTACATAAAGTGTGATATTTTATGTTCTATACAAATCAAGAGACTTAACATTTTCTTTATGCACATCTCTAGGTATAAGTTTTATCACGGGATCAACTAATGTTTTATCCATAGACATATTTTAAAGTAATACTTTTTTGTGTTATTGGTCTCTTTCATCGTTTTATCTAAATGTTTACTCTTATTATGATACTTAAGACTATTAGTGTAGGCTATGGTTTTTTTTATTTATCATTATTAATCAATATTGTACTAAATGTCCCACCAATAATTTCCAATTATTTCACAATTCTTTTTAGTGATAGAGTTTCTTGCATTATTGCAAAACATACAATAAACTCTACTTGCATGGTAAATAACACTACGCATGTCTATTTTTTACTGTTTCAAGATCATTATTTAACAAAAAAGTGTATAGCTAAAAGTAAATTTCATACACTTGGATTTCATCTCCAATTCACATTAGAGTATCTTTTTAAGTGTGATCTCTTATTTAACAATATAGTGCATAGCTTACTATGTCCTATAAGTATTTTAGGATTCTCATACTAGCATTCTAATACCATTAGTCGGGATTTGACTATTACCTTTTTACAAAGTCAATTATTAACAAACGTTTGACCTTATATATATCATTGCATACAGTATCCAACAATGTTGAAAAAGAAACTTTCTACATAATTTTCAATATAGGCCTAATTTGTGGACATATCTTATAACTTACATGACCATATTTTATTGTAAGGATATTGATGGGTTTACAATAGTTTACATTCTTTCATACTAAACTGCTCAAGAATCTTTTAATTGTAATTATCTTCTCTAAAATTCATTTCTCTAAGCAATTCTCATGGATCTTAATTCCAAAGATATACTATGTTACACCCATATATTTCATCTCAATAATTCAAAGATAACTATTTTTTAACAACTATTAAAAAATATTAATTGTTCCTAACTAATGACATTATAACATTTCTTTCAAACTACTTAATATAAATATAGTGTTCTTTATCAATTATTTGAAATTCATACGAAGCTGTTGCTCAATGAAATCTCGAATATCATTATCTATTTGGTTATTTTAGTTCCAAATGGATTTCTTAGAGTCTATAAACTTTTTACTCCATTCCTTTTTCATTGGAACTTAATAGTTGTTTCGTGTACTCTTTCCATTTAGTTCTCCATTTGATAATGTGGCTTTCAAATCTATTTGATATAGTTCTAAATCCAAATTTGTAACCACAATAAGAATCACTCTAATTAATTTGAATCATACAATAGGTGAGAAAGTATTTTCATAATTTATACATTTTTGTTATGCATAACTCTTGGCAACTAAACATATCTTTTATCTTTTAATTAGTCTATGTGTCTTTGTCTTTATTTTGGGAACCATTTGTTTTTAATTACGTTTTCATTAGGTGGATGGTTAACTAAATCTTAGATATGGTTGTCCTCATTAGATCTATCTTTTATTACATTACTCTCATTTAATCTTTTTTAGTAGGGTATAATTGAGTTTTTTGAATTATGTTTGGTTCCTTACTATCTAGTTAAGTACATTTGAGTGTTCTTCCTTCAATATCAAATTAATGATGCTTAGGCACACTCTTGTGGTTACTTTAAAATAATAGTTATTTGTACAACATTCTCATCTTGCACTAATCTCTCACTTAGATCAACAGATCAAGATATAACTACTATCATCATTATCTTTGACTTTTTGTCTCATAAAGAAATGTATATTTGTCAATATCTCCCTGCTAAGAAATTCATTCTTTAAATGTATTATTCTTTGACTCAATTTTAGTTATACTTCCACATTTCTTTTCACCAATAAAGGTATATTCCTTTGATTGATGTAAGTATCTAATAAAGATACATCTCTCACTTTGTAAGTCTTATTCCCATACTCATAGAAATTATCATAGATATAAATAATTGACTCTATGGTCTTATGATACTTAAGAAAGTAGTTTATTACTTCTCTATAATACATAGGAGATGGATGTAATTGATTTAAAGGGCACTAAATTAACTTTGAAGGCATCAATTTATAACTCATTAACCCAATAGAAAATGGATAAGTTTGCTTAAGTCATCATTAACCTAACAATTTTGAGAAAAGTTTTTATTCTTTTTCTCAACATCTCCATTTCTTATAAAGTATTAGGGATCTTTAAGTGTTTCATGATACCTTTCTCTTTATAGAGTTCTTTGAACTCATGACAAATATTCATCTTTGGTTGCAACTCAAAAGTTTAATCTTTATATTCATTTGATTATCAACCATGTTCATATAACATTTAAAGCATTTAGGTGCTTCTAACTTATAGGATTTTAAATGGACTTGACCATATATTGCAAATAATTGCTTTGCCTTCACACTTTTTTAACCACACATATCAAAATGAATTAATTATAATAGATTTTCAACTCTAGTTCATTATCAAAATGGTTTTCTAATTTTCTTTGTCCACTAAACAACATTCTTATAGTGGCATTTTTAAACTAAAAATGAATGTTCACACTCTTTTAATATCTTTTATTTTGCTAGTCTATTCATTTTTTATCTACCAATAAGGCTTAGCCTAACATGCCATGTTCATATTCAAGGTGAAGCAGAGTATTAGGTAAATTATGAAAGAAACGTACTATACAAGCAGCGAAAATTTTAATTCATTTCCTCCTATGGATCCGTCGACTTGATTAAACTGAGTATGAGATAAAATATTACCTTTGTAGCACGCTTTGTCCTTTTGGATCTTTGGAACTAACGTCTATGCGTAGCCCCCTCTACCAGTATCCACACGAACGATCTAGCAACTTGAAAGGCGTGCTAGCACCTTCGTTCACCACGTCCGTACGTGAATTGATGAGAAGATGATCTTTTCTCTCTAGGCGACCGTACACTTTCTCTCTCTAGCTGTACAGCCATACTCTCTCTCTAGGGTGACGACTTAGGGTTTTAAAAAGCTGACTCTTTTTTTATATATCTAAACCCTAGCCTACCTCTCCTTTTATAGAGGTATATTTAGATTAAATTCATTAATTTAAATACATTATTTAAATTAATCCAAATTAATCTTAAACAAATTAGTTGAAATTCGAATTTATTTCATAAATTCAATTTTAACTAATTCATTTATAAATAAATATATAATACAATATATATATTCGTATCAAATATAAATATATATATTTCGAATTCCTATATATATATATATGAAATATATATATTATATATATAAATATCAAATAATATATATACTTATATTTTGAATTAATTATATATATATAATTATCTCACCCTAATTAAGCGTAACATTCATCGAATCTAGACATAATTCTAAGTTCAATGAATTTGGACATTCTTGTTCAAGTTGATTCGTTCTTGTGTGCGACTCTGTAGGCCTATATGATATTGGCAGTGAGCCAACAATGTTATTGCACTCATAAGTCACCAGTGGCCTCTAACAAAACATAGTGACTATCCAAATCATATAGGGTTTGGTAATCTGATACAGCCTATCGTATAACCCTGTCACATCCATTTTATCACACGATATCTTGATTGAGTATGAGGCATGGAAAAATCATCTTTATCTTACTCGATCATTAGTTTCTCGATTTACGTGCAGACTGACAGAACAAATGGAAAACCCTTCCATCCAAGCATGCCCATGCATTTCTCAATCTCACTCATCGAGGGGCCCAGAGATATCTTTCCGTTAACCAGATGGACAAATTCCATCTTGACCACTCATCATCCTCTACATGAAGTCCACTACGCCCAACCATAGCCTTTATGATCACTCGATCAAAGGTGACTTTTGACAATGCCAAAGCACAGTGTCTTTCATGTTGGAATCTATGATGATCTCAGGTATGAGGAATTAGTGACACGGTTATGTATGAGGTACGCTTGTGACTTAATCCATGAAGCTACCTCATGACAGGTCGATCCAGCACCCTGTTCCCAACAGGCGCCTATGATTTTGATTTGTATCTCCATACATGATTAACATATAACCATCAATCAAAATCATACTCATCTTAATTCATCATCATTCCCACAATGATGATTGACCAGGGATATTTAGGATAACTAATATAATTTATCCAAGGATATAATTATTATAGAAATATGAAAATATAATAATTGTAACAGAAAAACTCTTATTCTTAATGAAGCACAATGTTTACAAATGATTGGCTTAGGGCACAATCTTCAACAAATTAGTCATATCCATAATTGTGCTCAACATAATAAAACAATCATAGAGGAAACTAGAATCACATTGTTTGTACCTTTTTAATGTCTATGAAGCTATCATAAAAATCAATATTGAAACTCAGATTAAGAAGAGAAATAATAGAGATTTAATTTCATTAGATATCTAAGTTGTGTAAAACACAATCTAGGATAAGGGTTTGTCCTCCATACAAAATTAATTAAATTTGCATGTTTTGATCCCTTTTATTTTAATTCTTGCATTCCTTCTTATATAAAATCATCTGCTTTTGAAAAGCAATTGATTGTGTTTTATAAAGGATTACCAATTCTTAACTATGTTGTTTTTAGCCTTTAACTTATTTTACTTAGCACAATCACAAGCAAAGTGACCCACTCTTTAATAACTATAATACTTGACATTTACCATATCAAGCTTCTTTCCACCATGTTTGTGTCTCTTCTTATTTTTTTTAACCTTCTTAAAAGGTTAGCCAAATCTTTTCTTATTATGAAAGTATTACACTTTAAAGTTAGAGCAGTTTCAATCATATAAGCATGTCTAGGGGTTTCAACAACTTCTAAGTGCTCATTCTAAGCTTTATATGATGAACAATATCATCAAAAAAATAATGATGCTCTCTTTGTGCATCAAATTCACTTTTATATATTCTTAGCTAATAAGAAGAGATCTTATGATAGCCTAAACTTAGTATTCATCAATAAAGATATGACCAACTAATTTCAACTCTTTGGTTGTCAATCTTCTTAGTTTGGTTATACAAGTATGACCAAACTTGTTTTTAAGAGTTAATCATATAGCTTGAATAGTTGAATATAACTCACTTAGGCATAAGGTTTTCAGCCATGTTGCTTGCCATTGTTATTCAAGCAATGTTGTTCTTTTATAAAAAATTTTATAGATATCTTTTTTATTGAGTTGCATTTTTATGTTTAAAATCCTATGTGAATTGTTCAATAATTTTTTAACATCTTATTCTTTTTCTAGGATGTCAAAAACTTATAGCGTCAAATTTTTTAATTAACACCATCTAGCTTATTACTTTGATTTTAAGCAATGATGTTCTTAATAGTCATAATTATAATCTTAAATCTACATAGACATACACAGAGTAATTATGTATACACAATGTCTTATATTTGCAATAAACAACCCCAAATAAAAGTCACAAATTAGCTTGCATACTTAACAAACCCTAAGTTCGTTGACTGAAAATTAACTTGCATATAATCACAAAGCATATGAAATCTAGAAAACAAATTTCCTTATGACATTATGTCTGTCTTCATTTGTAATATTAATCTTCTTCATTGACAAACTTTCCTACTGCACAGAACATGCAATGGATGAAAGCATGAGATATAGGAAAGTGGCTAAAATCTAGTGATCAAACTAGAAAAAAAAAAAGAAATAAATTAATATAGGAAAGAGCAAGAAAACATGAGATATAGGAAAGCGGCCAAAACCATTTTTTATCAAATTTATATGTAATTTTTTTAATTATAGTTCTTAAATGATTTCAAGTCTATTAGTCTAAGAACTTCTACTCGATAAAGTATTTTTCTTTCATCTTCCTATTTAATTATTTAACTGTAGTTCTTAGATGGACCTAATCTATCAATCTAAAAACTTCCACTTGAAAAAGTATTTCTTTTATATTTTCCTATTAAATTCAATAAATTTATTTTTCAAATGAGCTCAATTTTACCAATCTAAGAAATCCTACCTAATAAGGTGTCTCTTTTATTTATTTAGTTTAATACAATGCATTCATAAATTGCATTAGTATCAAAATCACATTAAAAGAAACTCATTCCCAAGATGTTTATCTTTATTAAATATTTTCTCTTCAACTATTACAAGCTTATTTCTAATTACAAAGGTCACTTCAACATATTAAAAAAATATACTTCATGCGTTTAATCAATCTTTTACAGCAAACTCTCTTTCTATGTGCACAATGCCTAAAAGTTTTGTGGGTTTCTCATATTTGAAAAATTGAAAAAATAGAATGGCTCATTAACATTCATGATGACACGATGTAGTAAGCACTATCTTTAATGTACATCTATTAAAGAATAAATTCTTGTTTTAATTTAATTCTCCAAATTTTTTTAAGATTCGCATTGATTGACGTTTACCAAACATTATTTGAAAATGTGTTGATCAAACCTAAAACCTATGAGAAATGACTTTCATCTTTAGGCCTACCAAAAAAATAGTCTTTAAAATGTTTACCATGTATTTGAACATTATCTAAAACATGTCCAAACATAGCCCAACTATATGCCACCATGTAGAACATGATTTTAGAGATTTTTATGAACAAAATCACCTAAGAATGATGCCTTACATGCCTTCACGCATTCTAAGAAACTTCTACTTCGAAAACTATTAAAAAATAAGAAGATACAAGAAACTTATATGCCACCTTAAGAAACTTTTCTAGCAATAGAGGTTGCCACCATTGGACTCCTCTTTTCTGCCTCTTTCTATTAGTGCTAAGTTTAGGCCAAAAGGAGGTAAAGGTGAGCCACACATGCTACCATCAAGAGTAGTCCTACCACTTCATCTTGAAATTGTAACCTTAGAAATTTTTTTTGAATTTCCAAATTTTCAGTTTCAAGGGGCCAACCTTGTAAGGTCATATCTCATTAGTTTTATGTCCAAATTTATATGTCTTTATAAAGCTTGCAAGATAAACTTTCCAATAACATAAGGCATGTGTAGAGTCTTCACTTGAGGAGATAAAGATAGCCCTCAAAAGGGGGTTGCTTGGTCACATTTTCCCAAAAAATAATAATTTTAAACCTCAAATTTTGAATTGTCATATCTCACTCAATTTTCATCCAAATTGGATAAAATTAATGGCATTAGAAAGTTTATTTAACAAGCTTTTCTAGTTGTATGTAGTAAGAATGCTAGCCCTAAAAAATTAAAGGTTTCACCCCTGATTTTTCAAACCTTCAAGTTTCAATTTCTTTCTCCTTAATAGCTAATCTATTTTCCATCAAATTTTTACAATATCCTCACTATGTAGGCTACCTATGATACAAATTTTGTGGCATAATTTGGTCTTTATCAAAATCCACCATTAAAGGGGTTCTAAGGCTTAAACTTTAATTTCATGCATTTTAAACAACATTTAAAATAATTGCGTGAAAATAACTCAACACAAGCATGTAAAATCATGCTAGGACAAAAAATTTCAAACTAACCTAGCTTTAATACCAATGAAGGAAGATCTATGTATTTAACTAAGGAAATGGATCTTTTTGAAATTCTTTACCCCAAGCAGTTTCAATTATCGTTACCAAAGGAACTTAGATCTAATTTAGATGCATAAACATTCCAAAGGAGTATCTTTTTCTTTTTGTTTTTGGTTTTCTTTTGTGTCATGAGTCTTTATGTTCTTTAGAGAAAGTAAGGAAGGAGAGAGGGTGCTAGTTACTTGAATATGATCATTGCCTCAATGCATGATATGTTCCATAATTTGATAACTCCTTTTCCTTTTTTATTAAGAAAATAAAATAATAATAATCTCATGATAAATAGTAACCAACTCTTTTATTTTTGAATTAAAAATTAAAAAAACAAAAGATAAATAATTTAATATTTAATAAACCTTTTATTTATTTATTTATTTATTAAATTCCTTACTAAAGAAATTGGATCGAGTTATAGGTCAGCCTATCATAGGTGTCTCATTTTCCAATAGATAAGTATGTGCATGGATTGTTATGCCATTACAAATCATACATAAATCTCATACCAAGTTTCTCTTTTAACAACAATTAGTCATATTCACACTTTCGACTTTTGTTATTAAAAGCATCAATGACATAATTTTTACATAACAACAATTTTGATCATTTCTTTCTTCAATTTTATACTAAACCAATTTGTTAGACTTAAGATATCTTAAGAGAGACATAAATTTCATTGGTTTAGCTCTTTGTATCTTTTGACCATTTTAATATATAATAGGGTCAAACTTTGAAAAATTATAACTTCAGCTACACAAGTATGATTTGAGCAAACTCAATGGTTACGAAAAGCTTATAATGAGATCTAACTATTGTAAGACTTTTGGGTCAAAACAAGTTCATTTGCAATTTTCTATATAAAATAGCCAATTTCAAAAATTTCATAAAATATTTTATAGAGTTCTAAAACTTATAGTCTTTAACTCTGTGAAAAGCTCTCTATGTCCTCTAAATGGCTATCAAATTTCAGCCCAAAATTTATCCATTTGGTCTGTCAAGGGTGCATAGGCATATTATGGCTTAAAAGAAGTAAATGTTGGTTCAAAAGGGCACTAAATGAGCCATATTATGCCATGTCTCTTCTTAGGCATGATTCAAATGATAAATGTGTCATGTATGGCTAGCTCAACATGTCACAAGTGCCATACAACTCAAAATAACCTTTCTACTTGCCAATATACACATATTCATCTAAGAACTCAAGAGGCCAAATTACATAATATGACATATTATAATCCACAAATGGTTTTTACATTATATTCTCATACTTTTAAGTGTGTTGGAATGATCATACATCAACAAATACAATTGCATATTCATGTGTGCAAGAATATGTCTCAAGGCATAAACTATTGTCAAAGTAGCCATTCTTATGCTTTTTGTTACTTATTTTTGCTTCCTTAAAAGCCACTTGGCCATGGTTAATAGAAATACAGGATAAGTGAGATTCAAAAAATCCTAATAGCTAATCCAACATTTAAGCATACATATATAGTTCACTCAAGTTGAAGGATGCAAGCATGCATGTCATATAATCATATATCATTTATATTCATGCATTAGGGATCCCATGGCTTTATCAAGAGTAATCTCATGCTCTAAGAACTTGTAGTCTAGTCTCACCTAACAATTAAGGATTTTTTATTTAGTCTCAGTCTCTTTTAGAGACTTTTAACTTAGCTTCACTCACAATTGAGACTTTTAGCTTAGTTTCACCCATATTTAAGGACTTTAGGTATCACCTCACTTATTTCGAGGGACTTTTAACATAACCTCACTCATTCAAGAGCCAAACTAATTCCAAATACAATCAATGCCATATAATTGCATATGATTATCAAGCGATCAATAATATACATAATTTGCAATAATACATACAAGCAATCCAAAACATTCATGCAAACCAAGCGTAGATACACAAGAATGAAGGAAAAGCTACTTTGACATAAATAATTCAATAGATTCCTTTGGCTTCTATCTATTGCTCCACAGCCCTACACTTACACTTGAATGAAATTTCACTTGTTTGCCCTAGACACATTAAATGGAGTACAAAATTAACAATGGAAACATATTTATACTCACACTAGCTTAATACAAGTCAATTAGGAATTTAAGCATATAGATGTCTCACTTGAATGGCATTATGAAGCAACTCTTAAAAATCAATTTCTTGGCTCTAAAACCTTATTTAAAATAAGTTATATGACTTTATTAAAACTCATTAGAGCCATCATAAGCTTGGTTTAAGAAGCCTAGCACCAAATTTTTTTTATGCATAAATGAACACTAAATTTTTGCCTTTCAAAATAAGACTTTTAAATTTAAACTAATAATTCTATTAGTATCTATAATTCATATTTAGACCATTTGTAATCTTAGAGTCATTAAAAACTTTTCCTAGATATTAGTTCTCCCTCATGGCCAAGACATACACAAGAATGGGATTCTATGGAGTTTTTGTTTCACTTTTAGGGAATTTGACACATATGATCCATCCTTAACTCTTTTCTAGTTCAAATTTAGTCTTAGGCATCTTCAAAAATCTTCTTAAGATTCTAAAATTTCCAAGGTACAAACAAAACCTTAGGTGGCTTACTTTGCATGTTAAAGTTTCATACTTGATTCTAATTGTAAAATCTTAAACTTCACCATTCAAAACCCATAATTCCATCATGATTTCATCAAGTTTAAGTCGCCTCCTCTTCCCTTCTCTCTTGGTCGAATTGGTGTAGAGCTAGGTGTAACACCTCAAAATTAATTAAGAGTAATTATTTGGGGATTATAGAATTATTAAGAAGGATTTAAGGGAATTATGGGAAATAAGAATTTTTAAGGAAATGAATTTTTGGGCATTTTCAGACAAATAATAATTTTTTGCCATTATTAGGTAAAAAAAATTAATTATGGCTATATGCCTAATTAGAAAAACTAATTAAGTGAAGATTGATATTTAATATTTAGACCTTATGATCAATTTATGTATGCTAAGGACCATTATTAGAGGCCCAACTTCATTGTAATGTGACCTAACTCCATTAAACCCAATGAAATTTGGCTCAACACCATTGGGCTTATTTAGTTTTTGGCCTACACTTAGTAAAAATCAAACCATTTAGAAATAAAGCCCAATGGCCCAACCTACTTGCTCTAAAACCTTAAGAAAACCTAATAGCCTTTTATTTTGGATGATGAAGGCATATATTATGTAGAAACATAAAGCCATTTTTGCATTTGAAAAGAGGGGCTAGGGTTCCAGTACTTGATGGCTCTTATTTACACTCTAATTAGGAGATTTAGCCAAGATAATATGTATAGAACTTAATCCTATTTTTTTCCTTTACAATTTGGTTTAAATTTTTCTTGTTTAGTGGACTTTTACCCTCCTCCCAAATCTAAAACTTGTTGTTTTGATAATTTCTTGTTGATTTTCAGAGGTAGATGCTAGAAGAACCAATAGGTAAGTTTTTTCTCCCTATTTTGATGTGTTCTATGTTGGAAAATGGCCCCAATGACTGGCCTTCTTATTGGGCTTTTTTATATTGTGAAAATACAAAGGATTTAGAGTGAAACATTATGATTTTTGGTGCAAGGAGGCTCAAGTCTGAATTTGGGACTTTTTGGTGGTTGGGTAAGTGATTTTAGGTAGCTTGTGATAAATAAATTCCATAGGTGTTTGACTTATATTGTGATTAGTGACTAAGAGTAAATTATGATTTAATTTAGAACCTTTAGAGTGTTGAAACCCAATCTTGACTTTGAGAAGTCGGGCACGACAATTAAGGTAACCAAGGAATTTATTTTTAATTCCATGCATATGTTCATTTTAACCTTATAATTATTGCAATTACATGATTTTCTATGCTAATGGTTGGTTGGCTACTTATTTGTGTTTGAACCATAATTATGTCCTTGGTAGAGCTATGATCATGCTACCACCTGTGTATTGTGTTTCAGTTAGGCATCGAGTTATGATCAAACTCTTGAATGCACTAGCCATGAGCATGCTCAATAGGGAGTTGGTGCCGTAGATGAGCTTAGCCATTAACATGTATGTAATTGCTAACATAAGATAGTAGTTACTAGTAGCCTAACTAATTCATTTGTTATTTGTATTGATATATTTGTTGTTCATTTGCTCATGATGCATTTATATCAGTAAATGTGTACATATATGTGGAATTTCTCTTTGGTTGCTGAGATTCATGTCTCACCCTTTTTTATGGGCTAACCATTTTAGGTGAAGGATTTACGGTTAAAGAATAGGGGAAGCAAGTAAATGAACATCCCTAGCTTGAAGCCTTGTGTAGGATTTCTACACTTGGATATATCTAGATTCAGTTAAATGTTATTCTTTTTGTAACTAAACTTGTATAGCTTCATGTTGCACTCATTTTTGCCAAGTGTAGGTATTTTAATATTTGTAACTAAGGACTTATCTCTTAAAAGACTATAACTCTTTATGGATTCTAATGTATCTACATTTAATCTAGTACCTCTAAAACTTACATGTATGCATAGAGATGTCTTGCTAATATCATGGATGTAGGCATAATGACATTTGAATGCCTGGTTTGGCTTTTATTGCATGTGATTTCTTAACTGTCATGTGGGTCTGATATATATATATAATTAAGGAGGGCCATGACCAAATTTTTCATTTGAGGTTATTTAGAGGATTCAAGAGTAGGAACATAGTAACTTAGTCCATTAAAACTTGTACAAAGTAGTTTGAGTTCAATTGGTAAGCAATAACAACATTTGAGGTAGTCATTTGAGACTTCATAATCCTTTTGCTATTATAGAGGAGAATATACTGATATAAATTAAGTTTTAGTTGCTCTATTTTAATCCTAAATCCCTAAGTTATAAAGGTTAGTAAGTGAGATGTATAAGAGAAACTATATTAATAAAACCATGTATTTTTCCTTAGAAGGACTCTAGAACTTAAGTAGAAAGAGCTACAAGTAAGTTGGGGCAAATATGGAAGAGTTTAAGAGTAGTAGCAGGCTAAGTCACGGCCAATACATCTTGAGTCACAATCAAAAAGTGAGTTTGGGGTAATAAAGACTAAGAACGCCATGGCACAAGTTCATCAATCACAATGTAACTCAAGGAAAATAAAAGCAGAGAGTTCTAGAGAACAATCTCATCACAGTATGAGTGGGGCTTGCTGCAACGAGAATTGAGAAAAAGTGATAATAGTGCTCTTGTTGCACATTGATAACTACTGTTGAATAGTTATAAATAACTTAGTTTTAAAATAAATTTACAAATAATGTTGCAACTAAGATCGTCTCCAATGAAAATAGATTCTAATTACCCAAAAGAGTTTCCTAAATATCAAATCCAACTTTAATAACTAAAAAATTATAGAAATCAATTAGGGGTTTAATGATTAAAATTAAAAGCAATTCAAGAAGTAAATAAAGCTACTAACTAGAATCAAAAGAAGTGACAACAATCAAGCAAATGAATGTAGCTAGCCTTGAGTGAATACTTTGAAGTTTAACTCTCATCATCTAAATTATATTTTGCTAAGAATTGGACCTAATCTTCTTTAGTGTATTCCTAATTAATTTCCCTAAAGTGACCATTTAAGAAGCATGAAATTAGCAAATTTATGACTCTTGAAACCTCAAGATTAACTAACCTGTTAATCCTTGAATTAAGCTCCTTAAACACACCAAAATAGAGATCAATTGCTTTTTATAAGTTTTGCATTTTCATCTTAAATGTCTAATTAACCAATCAAACATCAAAATTCCTTAAGTCAATAATTAAGTATAAAATTCCAATAAGATTACACAATAACTATTACATTAGCGAAGCTAAAAAATTAGAGGAAAAAGGGAACAAAATGTGCAGCCTATAAATAAAACAATTAATTCCAATTCATTCTTCAAAATATCAATCCAATAATTCAACAAATTCAAGGATCCAATCTAAAATGTTAGCCACAATTCCTAAGCAATTACAAGTTAAACCTAGACGTATAAAACCAAAAAATCACAACATTAAATAGAGAAGAAAGGGAAAAAAAATTATCCAATCCTTGGAGCATATGTCTTGGATTTAAATCTTCACTCTAAAGGCCACATCCCAATCTAGCTACATGGTAGAATCAAGCTTCCATTGGAGGAAATTGAATGAGGAAATAATGGTAAGGATACATGGCTATAGAGCTGCTTGAAATGGAATTGACTGATGATGCTTTTTGATGTGTGCTACTGCCTTTGATCCAAACCTAAGATTCCACTTTCATCCATCCTCTCATCACGTTTTTGCACTTTCATTCCAAAAACCCTCTAATTTTCTCATTGGTTGTTGCCTCATCCAAAGAGCCTCCAAAACTCAAGAGTCCTCTCCTTCTTCCCAAACTCAAAAGTCCTCTCACGTGAAAGTGTTTGTAATCTTTATGGGCCCCCTCTTTCCAGCTGTGCATGTGTATTATGTGCATGTTTTGTGTATCAGCATAAGGCATGAGTTGTTTACATGGAAGTATGAATGAATCTATCCGTGTGTGCCTAGACGTAAGTAAGTGATGATTGTGTCCATGTGAGCTTGTGTGATTTGGAAAATGGAGTGCCTCATATTTCTACGTTTGTACCTCCTATGTCTCTCATCCCCCATTTCTCTCATGTGTGTTGTTCCTTGAATGAACCCAAGAGTCTACCTCCTCCATCCATGTCCTTTCCACGTTATACGTGCCTATCATCCCCCCGTGAGTGAATTCTTGGCATCTTGTGCATGTGAGTGTAATGTGATGAGTAAAATGAAATGCCCTGTGTGTATGAAGTGGTTCATGTAGTAAGAGACCTTAAGAAGAGAGCTCAAGAGTGTGATTTATGTGCCCTGATGCTATCTATGTGTCCATGCTTATGTACATGACTTCCCTTACATGGATGCATGTAAGAATGGAAGGAGAGTATGTTGAGTGTGTGTATGCGTGATTCATTCCCTCTGTAAGTGTAAGGACCAGAGAGTGTATGATTATGGTGCATGCTTGACGTGTGTGGGCTCTTGTGGCATTTTCTAATGCATGAAATGAGGCAGCATCTATTCCATATGTTGGACCTGGACTCTTAAGCTTGTGCCTTCCATTTATGTTTGAAAGAATGAAGAATCTCGTGCATGATGAGTGTATGACCTGTGCTCTTATATGTGATATGGGGGCATGTGAATGATCCATGTAAGAGAATGTGATGGATCTACCTTATGTATATGTTAGTCATGCATGTATGCATTACTAGATATGTATGTGGATGATTCTATGAGTGTGATTTGAAATTAGTGAATGCCATGAATGTGTGGGACCCTCATGGATGAAATGTGTGCCGTGTGTGATTGAGAGAATGCATGTGTGTGTCACGTGAATAAGTTGCTACTTCAATTCATTTAATATATGTGATGACTTGGTACTTAGATGTGAGACTCCCTTCATGTGACTTGGTGTGTGCTTAAATGCATGTGCCATTCATTTCATTTTTTTTTTCTAATTTTATATTCTTAAAAATGTATTAAAAATTATGGCAATTATTGCCCTCCTTGAAATTTCACACTTGAAGCTTCCATCTCTTCTCCAAATCAAGTTCCCATTCAAATTCTATTTGCCTATAAAAAGTTTGCAAAAAATATAAACAATATTAAGTAGGAAAAATTTACAAAATTATTTAAAAAATTTATGCATAAAAATCTAAAAATTTTGCAAATTTATTCCTAGAGTGCAAAAATTACTAATAAAATCAATTATCATCTAATTAAAGCCATTAAACCATAATTTATTATTAAAATGTCCAAATTAAGGGAGATAAAATATATAAAATATGACATTTATCATGCATCTCATCGCGGCACAAAATTTTTGAGTCATGGTGAGGATTATGAATTTTGCCCAGTGAAGTTACAATAAGCAACCTCACCATAACATAGGGAGTTTGAGTCTTAGTGGGGAATGAGAATTTTGCACCTCGTAGTTCTAGTAGTGAGTTAAGTCATAATGTAGGAACTTTAAGTAGCGACGTATGTGACGACCCTAACTTCTAATCATCATAATCGAAGTTTAAGTACGTAATTAATAATAATAAATCAAGGTTTGAAGTCATCAAGATTAATTACATTAGGAAAAAGTGAGAAAATTTAAAGCTCAACACATTAGAGACATTAACTGAACTACCACAAGTATTTGAGTGCAAAAGTGAATCTAATCATCAATAAGATGTCTTACTTCATTTTACTATTGATTCTAACTCATAAAAGCCTTCCATAAGAGTTTCTAAATCATTCCTTAGCATGACCATAGGAAAAACCAAGGTTTTTAGGTTAAAATGAAAAATTGTGGACCTTAGCCACAGCAAATTCCTTCTTGCCGCTGCCAATTGCTCTCAGGTTCATTCCGCTCAACTTCATGGACTTTGCCACAACTAACTTGGAGCTTCGCAGTGGCTAAAAGACCCATTAGAGCTTTCCTAAGTTGTTCCTCGATATTGGCCATGGCCAATTCTACATTTAGTCGCGGCAAATTACTCTCTGGAATGCCACCAGATTCGACTCTCGCATTTAGCCACAGCCAATTTATTGTTTGCCGTGGTCAATTCCTGTCTGTTACCTTCCTTAGGCAACTTCGTTGCTTTAAGCCTAGGCCAATTAAATTTTGGCCATGGCCAATTCTTTTCTGCTCCTAAAATTCCCAAATTTTGTCTCATGCACTCTAATTCTCCTTCTAGGAACACTCTCCCTCAATTTGTGAAATTTTAATAGTATTTATCTACTTGATTTACCTAACTAATCTATCATTATCCATTTCAAAATTTAAGTATTGATTTCTACTCACCAAACTATCACACATAAGCAAATTCCATAATTTAGTGACAATAAAAGTGTTCCTACCACAAGGCGTGTAGGGCCAATGCTTAATGTTCATATAAAATCAAGTTACTCATATATTATTAGCCAATTACAACCATAATGTTCAATTCCATGATAATTATATTACATGTACAGTCCTTATCCTTGGCAATTCATGATGCAATGCGACAATTATATAAAACTAGTAATCTAATTACACAATACAATTTGGCAAGGCTTCCAAACTTATGTGCTATGAAACCATATAATAAGTTTCCATTAATTTTCTCCTTGCCACTAAGGTCTGGTCCCTGAAAATGTTAACCCATAATCGGGGTGAGATATACAATCTCAGTAACAAGAGGCAAATTCCATATATGTGTACAGATTAATCAATATAATGTAATTTCATATCATTAATACCAAAATCATCAATTCAATTTGCAAATGAACTAATTGAGCTACCAATGACTACTGTCTCATACTAGCAATCATACACAACATGTTAATGGCCAATAACATCGGGAGAGGTCCGTCCATAGCACCCACTCCATAATGAGTACAACCAGGGCTCAGTGCATATGGGGTCTGATCACAACCCGGTGCCTGATAGAAGCATATGTACGGGTGGCAGTCGCACCACAGCTCCACCATGGACTCACAAGGTCCAATCACAATAATAATTCAAGTAATCAACTAATCATTTAGTATTTTAAAATTAAGCATGTGTAAGAAATATCATATTAATATAAGCATATACATGGAATTAGGAAAATAACCCTAGTTACCTCAATAAAACAAATTACTCTACCTCTAGCTACCATTATAATTCAACTGCACACCAAGCCTAAAACAAGTATAGTCATCATCATTTCTAGCAATAAATTATATATCCAAAGGGTTAAACTACCAATGGCTACCTAAAAGTTACTTACCTAGCTTCTTAAAGGGTTAATTGCACCAATTCAAGGTTAAGATATCAAAGCTCATAATGGTTAACTCCTCACATCTCCATTTTCACACATATACAAGCCATGCACCAAAAGTCAGTCCAAATATGGGAATTTAGTACATACATCTCATAAAAGGAGAGAAATCACTTACCCATGCATCTAAGAGGTTAAATGGACTGAGTTGAGTTTCAACTACCAAGAACATACCATAGGACATTCCCAAATTCGGATTTCAGTCATCAAGCCTAGAAAATTCAGTTTTTTACCTTTATCTCCTTGTACTTTTGCACAATAGTAGAACCCATTATGAAAATCTACCCTTAGGGACATTTTCTAGCAAAATAATACACAAAATGGAAAGGAACTGCTTACCTAATCATCCCTCTAACCTTCAACTCTGAAAATCTTGCAACAATCATCCAAAAATCAAATTTCATCCTAAAAGAGATGAAAATTCTCTGAATGACAAACCAATCAGACCAAAATGTAGAGGAAGATAAGAGGGTCAAGTTATATAGAACTTACCTTGGCTAAATCTCCCTCTAAGAGTGCAAATCTGAGCCAAAATGTTGAGAAACCCTAGCCTCTCTCCTAACATGCGAATTTCTTCTCTTACCTTTTGTGTTTTCTGCTAAACGGGGGGAGAAATTACTAAACCTTTAGGGTTATTAGGAGGAAATGGGCTGACCCATCAACCCATGTGTAACACCACAATTTCCTAGCCTATCTTATGCCATTCTCATGCTTCACATCATGCATTTCATGAAGGAGCAAGGAAAAATGATATAAAATAATGAATTTCTTAGTGTTGTGCTATGCATAAATTTTTTTATTTGGAGTCCTGTGGGCCATATGGACTCATATATCACATTCTCATTCTTAATTACATGAATACAACTTATTTGCATCATAAAATGTGGCCTACATCTCAAGAATCACGAGGGGAAGCTTAAAATATGCATATTAAAATTCGGCCAGATTTGGCCCCTTTTTTGACCAAAATTTGAAAATTCATAACTAATTCTAGAAAAATCAAAATTATGCATTCTTAGTTATTCTAGAAAGCTATGAATGTCTAATTCATACTAAAAATATGTCCATACCATAACATCCATCACAAAGGATGTTTGATATCTGAAAAGATCTAAAGGTCAAACTATCACTGATGTTGTTACAGATTTCTACAACATATGTTAAAAGTGTCCAATTAATTCCACATAAATCCAATCTATACAAATGATACTAATTTGGAAAGTAGTGAATGTTAGTTAGAGGGAAAAAATAGCTCCAAATCAGTTCAGGTAGCCTAGACCTCGGAATTCAATGGAACAGTAACTGGGGTAGGGTAAAGCTCCTAATACTGGACAGAATCTTTAAAAATTCATATCTCCCTCTCTAGACCTCCAAATATAGTGCTTCCAGTTGGCACGAGTCACTGTGAATGTATAGTTTCTTTGTATAACATTTCATGGCAGTTGGACATCATTCAAGCTCTGTGTGACAGATTTTATTTTCGGACTAAATGAATAGTGCATCAGACTAAAACCAAAAAATTTGCCAACTTTAAAAATTCCTCAAATATTTTGTAGATCTCTGAAAATTATGTTCTTTAGCTTCCTAAAAAGATCTCAATAAGATATAGTTGCATGTCAAATCTCAGATCAAGAAGAGCTCATTTGACTAAAAAGTGACATAGGATTTTATTATGGTCAATTTTGGCTCCATATGGGATACCAAAGTAACCAAATGGCTTTCCTTAGGGTTTGACACCTTTTGGGCAAGTCTAAAAGCATGATTAAGATTTGTGTAAGCTGCCCAAATGGTCCCAAACTCCATGCATCTCATTTTAACCATTTCACCACACATGCATAATTTTATCAAACCACCAATGAAGCTAATTTGCCACTATATACCCATTTCACATTCTAATAACTATAAGACATATTCTCTCATTCATACATAGCATAATATCATAATTACACATGTCTAAGAGGTCATAGACCATATACATCAAGGGGTTACAACATTTGACATCATTATGGTTTTAAAAAGCAATGATTGAGTATGTTGATGTCATACACTTCTCTTCAAGGTGGTTGGCTTCCATTACCTTGTCCACTTGGTCCACTTGGTCCACCTAGCATGTAAGATCATTGGAGAGGAGGGGATGAGATTCAAAGTATCCCAATAGCTCATCTCCCATTCAATAATACATATTGGATGCAAATAAATCTTATAAATGCATGTATGGTCATGTAGACATGTGCAAGCACTCGAGAAACATTTTCATCATTTAAGAAAGTCATATATAACATACAAGGGCTTGCCAAGAAAGTGGATTGGCCTCGCCTAATTTCTTGTAGATATTAGACTTGCCTCACCCATTCTTTAATGCATTCTTGGACTCAACTATGCTCTTGGGAGCTCACTTTGCTTTTGGGAGACTCTTTGCTTTGTCTCAACCAATCTTAAGGATTCTTGGCTCATCCTCACCATAGCTAATGGTTCTTGACCTCACCACACTCAAGTAAACCCAAGCACACATCACAACATTATATGAAACATAATATATTATCATAAAATCATGGCATATGAAATCATGTTATCATACTTTTTATGGCTTGAAAATACACATACACACATTCTAAGACAAGCTAAGCATGCATCCATGAATGATAGAAGGTAGAGAGAGCTACTTTGTACACAATCACACATTTTTTCTCTTGAAATTCCCTCTCTTACTTTGGTCACACATCCACAAAAGTGTAGGGAAGATTTCTCTTGGCCCAAACACAATTTATGGAAGCCAATTAGGTTCATGAAATAAATTCTAAGGCCATACAACTTGCTTAGACACTAGGTTGTTCTATAAACCCTATTATGGTCCATAAATGCACCTAATGAAGCAACACCCCTCAAATAAATTTTAGGCTCCATTATTTCGCTTCAAACATGATTCTTGACTCCTTTTAAGCCTCTTGGAGTCATCACACAATTAAAACAAAGAGCCTAGCTACATGTTGCTTCTTTAGGTCATAATATGGAACCTAAAGAACTAACTCACTTTCTATGAGTTCCAAATTTTTTCCAAGGCCTCCCCTCATTTTCATTTATCATATATGACTCAAGAATGGGCTTAGAAAAATTTAAAACTCTCCATAGCTAGGAGAACCCATCTAGGCCGAAGCTATGAAGCATATTGGGTTCCATAGAGCTTTCTTTGTTTTCTCAAGGGAAGATGCATGTGGGGAGCCTCTTAGGGATCTTAGGAGCTCATTTAAACTCTTATTTAGGTCTAGGAATCATCATACAAAATCAGATTTTACAAGGTGCAATTGAAACCCTAGAACTTGCATCTTGAAATCTAATGATTTTTTGTTATTTCCCTTTGCATGTTCTTAATCTTCACACCCTTTTTCCCTAGATTCACCCTTGGTTTTACCTAAAAATCAAGTCCTCCTAGGGTTTTCTCATTTTAGGCGAAATGGAGGAGGAGGAAACCAAAGATGACAGTCATAGGAAGAGAAATTATCTTGTTTTCTTGCTTTTTCTCACTTGAATCTTATGTTCTTTGAGCTCCTCTCTTCAAATCCGAAATTTTCCCTCAATTTCTCTTCTAAAATAGATCCATATACTTCATTATAATCATAGGAAATAAAGGAGAATGAAGGAGAAGAGTTTGGAAGAGAAAGAATATGAAAGACTACTAATTTTCATACCTTAGGCCTTTGATTTCTTCTTCTCTTTGCCTTGCTCTTGTGAGCTACTCTCCCTAGGGTTTTCCTTTAGTTTTGGGCAGAACTTGGTTGTGTAACATGAAGGGAGAAGAAGGGTGCATCATATATATAGGTGGAAGGAAATTATACTTTTCAAAAATTTCAATTTTGCCCTTTATTTTTGGCATTTTTGTTTCTACTTTGTTTTAGATCTTTTTTGAGAGCTGCCTTTTCTATTATGAAATTTAGGTTTCCAATTTAGTAAAATGCCTTTGGAATCACTCAAATTAGAGCTAAAACCTTTCTGAATGAATCAGTCAAAATTTGGGTCAACCAACGTTAAAAAAAGTCCATTGGAGGGGTTTTAATAGTCTTAGGGCTTTCCATGGTTTTTAGGGCCTCTGAAAATCCCAGAGAACTCAAAAGTTTTATTTAAAAAGACCTTCTATGTGAATTCTAAAAATTTCTCAAAATTACAAAAATGCGATCACGTTTTGTAACTTTTTCTTAAGAAATTGTTTCTTTATTCTAACTCCATTTTTCTTTCCGTTTGAGCTAGGGATTTTCATTTTAGGAGCCTATAATGCTTCCCAAATTTTTTAGGACCTTTACTAAGTCATTTCGGGGGACTTCCTTTTGTATCCAGTGAGTTTTATTGGTTTACGAAGAAACTATACGTTACGTTTCTAACGTTTTCTCTCATTTTTAAAAAACTAGATGTTACACCATGATCCACTTGGGCTCTTTTCTAGTCATTGGGCTTTTACTTAGTGAGGTGGGCTGCATAACACTTTGAATTAAGATAAAGTGTGCCGACCTTTAGGCCCAAATTCTAATGGGTTCAAAGATTGGTGTTAGTTGGGCTAAATTTCATGAGTTGTGCTACAGAGTTGTAGTAGGGTCAAGCCAAATTTCAAGAGTCCATTTATTTTGGATCTGTACCTATAATCATTGGGTCCAAATATTATCCATGGTCTAATTTATTTTTAGAATTAGTCCAAGATTCATTAGTTTGGGCTGCAAAATTTTTGTGTGTGTTGGGGATAGAATGTGTTGATCCAATAGCCTAAGACCTAATTGGCCTCATTTCCCCAAATTTGGGCTAAGGCCAAATGAGTTCTTGTTATCTCACTTACATTCACTAATAAGGTTTGGGCTTTCCAAAAATTTTAAGTTAAGCCTATAAGGAGATTAGTATTGGGCTCTCCTACTAAGCTTATGGCATATTTGGGCTTCTACATTTAGTCCAAAACTCAATTAAGTTTTTTATATGGTCCAAAGTAAAAGTCCACTCTCTTAATTAATTTTGCTAATTAATCCATGTTACTCCCTAATCAAATAATTAGTCTTAATTAATTTTGGGGTGTTACATTCTCCCCTCCTTTTAAGAATTTTATTTTCAAAATTAGTCATACCTTACTCAATTGATGTTAGATAATTCTTCCTCATAACCTCCTCCTTGACAACTCGGATAGTCTTACCAGAGACTAGTCCCTTTCTACTATTTTCTTGGAAAGGGTGTTCTTATCATGTTACTACTTCACTTGGTAGCCACAAGTCTATTCCCTCTAGTCAACCTACGTGAAATAACATGCCAATCTAAGCATGTTGTAATCCTTCTTTATCCGTAACTAAAGAGATCCTGACTAAGCTACACTTGATCATCTTATAGCAAGCTCTAGACACTTAGCTCAAATAAATCTCAATTTTCTCTCCCTTCATAGCTTTTGTTTTGTTCTATTTTATATTTATCTCCCCTTTTTTTTCTTGCTTTCTCCCCTCTCTCATTTTTTTTATTATTGTTCCCATAATCGATCATTGAATGTTCATGTTAACTTCCTTTCCTTCTTAACTCTCAATCCGTTTAAGAGATAACTCCAAGATACTTTAGCTTAACTCTCTCTAATAGTTGATACTAAGAACTACAAGGAATTCCACTTAGTTAGCCTTTTTAGTATTTATTCTACTAATAGTAACATAGGTAAGTAACCTTATTTCATAACGAAGTTCCATTCGTCTTTCCCTTAGATTACCCCTACATTTCTTTAGCTCAACCTTCTTAATTGAGATGGGTCTTACCTCCTATAGGGTCATCTAATCTAAGTTTCCAAATCTTGCGTTCAATTATCTCATAAAATCATTGCACATATTATATCCTCATTTATGGTTCGTCAGTAAAAGGTCCATTATTTCCATTAGATACATAAATTCTCTTCTCATCTCTAGTTAGTACCTAAGTTTCCCCTTTTTATTCATCAAGATTTTCCAAAGGTTCGAACTAATATAAAGTGTGATCTCACAACTAATCCATGTAAGGCATTTAGACACTCTAAGGTCACCTTCCACCTAATCGAAATCGAATATAATCTCTTAACTGAAAATAAACATGATACTTTAAGTCTAGGTTATATTTCCTGATGAGGCCTAATTTCAAGGGTGAAAATACTTTGTCTAAAGTATCAAGGTAATCTTTTAAGACTTAGTAATGAGTTTCCTGAAATCCTACAAGCCATAACTCCAGTGGATGTTTTATTAAATGACACAGCTTCAACAACTTGCCTATAACATTAGAAATTTCCAATTCATAATGATGGTTCATTATAGATAATCTAATCATTTTAAATCCTACAAGCCATAACTTCATTGGATGTTTTATTAAATGACACAGCTTCAACAACTTGAGCATAACATTAGAAATTTCCAATTCATAATGATGGTTCGTTATAGATAATCTAATCATCATCCATAGGTGTGACCAACATAGGAAAACCCTTAGTAGACCTCTTCTCTTTCTTTCTCTCTTTTTCTTGTTTTTTTTCACACTTGCAAAGGCATTACCACAATCACATACATGTGACTCCAAAGACTACCGTGATCAATAGGTCCCAATGTCTCATCTTGATTCTCAGTTACTACAAGCTTTAGTAGTTAACTTAATGGCATCTACACATGTTGGAAATCAATTGAACATCTCCTTAGTTTTTATGTCATTATATAGTCCCAAAGGACTGCGCTTTCATATCTTCTACCCGCAACTAAGATATTTTCATACAAGTATAGTCATTCTTCAATTAACCTACTTCTTACCTTTTTTTTTCATGATACTCCAAATTTTCTCAAACCTCCTCACATATTACTAAGTTTTTTTTATATTCTCTAGTTTGGAAATTCATAATAATTCCCAAAGAGTAATGAGATAATATCTTGTCAACAAAGTTTAAGATCCTGTCAACAAGAATGTAAAATTCGAGACCTTGTCAACAAGGTTCTCTGACAGCAAGTACAAGGTCTTTTAACCATAAGGCATATAAATGTAGAAGTCTCAACCTCTCACATATCATACGTTTGACATTCAAAACCGTCCACTGGTCAGAGGGGGTTCTATTACTGTCACAGTTTACTGATATGGACTTTGAAAATGTCTAATTAATTCCAAAAAAATCCAATGCTCGCAAACGATATCTAAATGGAAAGATGTGGATGTTAATTAGAGAGGAAAAATATCTCCATATCAGTTCACCAAGCCAAATTCCCGGAAACCGATGAAACAGTACTTCGGGTCTAGTTGGGTGCCTGATGCTAGGCAGGAACTTCAAAATTTCATATCTTCCTCTCTAGACCTCCAAATGAGGTGCTTCCAGTTCCTACAAGTCACTGTAACCATTTAGTTTCTGTGTATAAAATTTCGTATCCATTGGACTACATTTGCCCCTCGGATGACACAATTCCCAAACTGACCAAATGAACAGTGTTTTCTGAAATCCGAATTTCTGATGCCAACTTTGAAGAATCATAGAAAATGCTATAGACCTCCAAATGACATGAACTCTAGCTTCCCAAAAAGCTCTAAACATGATCTAGTTCCATGTCAAATTTCAGAATAAGAAGAGGTCATATGGTTAACTCTTGACATCAAATGCAAAAAGCCACTTTCTTGGCTAAAAATGTGGCTCATGGGGTCCAATCTTAGTTCTTCTACCTCTATGACTCTTTGAGCACATGAGAAAGCATCTATAGGGGCCATCAATCATGGCTCAAGTGTCTAGTAACCTAGATTGGAAAGACTCATTACCCCATGCCCACTTATACACTCATGTGGCCTATACTAACATTGTGCTTTTCATAATCAAGACTTGCTTCTTCATTCAAAATGGATCTCATTCTCATATATACATCATAAATACATTGACTTGCAAACATTCATAGATGCTACATCATGTACATCATTAATTTACATCCCTTATCTTAAGTACAACATAATTACAAGAAGTTCCTTTACAAGTCTTCATTAATCTCCCTAGCTTCATGCTTGGTGGCTCCCATCTCTAGTCTCACTTGGTCCACCTAGCATGTTTGGATGGTGGAGAGGAGGAGTGAGATTCAAAGAATCTCAATAGCTCATCTCTCATTCAATCATACATATATAGCATGCAAACAAGTCTCACTATGCATGTATGGCATGTTAGCATATAAAATCATAATGAAAGCATTTGCAACATATGAATTGGCCATGCATAAAGGAAAAACATTCTCAACATGTGAGTAGGCCATACATAACATTTTGAAGCTTGCCAAGTACATGGATTAGCCTCACCCACTCACTTGTAGATTTTGGACTTGCCTCACCCATTCTTAAGAGGTTCTTAAACTCAACCCTTGTTCTTTGGGAGTCAACCTCACTTTTGGGAGACCCTTTACTTTGTCTCAACCAACTTAAGGGTTTGGCTCATCCTCACCATGGCTAAAGGGTTATTGGCCTTTCCATTCCTCAAGCAAACCAAAACAAATCACATAAATCATCATTTCAATTCATAGTGTATCATCATGCTAACACACTCCTCATGGCTCACATCATACATACACACAAGTAAGACAATGTAAACACACAATTATGCATGAAAGAAGGTGGAGAGAGCTACCTTGTTGGCTAGTCACAACTTCCTCTTTCACTTGTCTCTTCCCTTGTGGATTTCACTACCACTTCTAGATGGGAGAACTTCTCTTGAGCCTAACCACACAAGAAGCATGAAATTAATTCTTTAACGCTTGATTCTTAAGCTAGGGATCTCTTCTTATCAACCCTACTGAGCTTCTCAAACTAGGTTTCTTTCTCTCACTAGAATTCATTAACTATCCTCTCTCTTTTCTCTAACTCTCAAGCTCTTAAAGAAGGGAAAGCAAGGAAAAGAAGACTACATGACTTCTAACCTCCCTCAAGAGTGGTTTCCCACTCTCCCTCAAGAGTGGTTTCCCACTCTCCCTCTTCTGAACCAAGCTCAAGACCTAACTATTTTGACAACCAAAACCGTGGAAAGAGAGGGTAAGGGGAGAAGAGTAACATACTAAGAGAAAAGCCATGGAAATCCTTACCTTTCTTGTTCTTCCTTCCTCTCCTAAGCTTCTTTCTCTCTCCTCCGCCCTTTTTTCTCTCTTAAAGTGAGCTTGAGTCAGTTAGAAGAAGAAAGAAGAGATTTGGAGACTTTTAAAAAGTCAAATTCTCTTTTTCTCACTTTTTCGGACTAACCCTCGCTATAGCGAGCCATAACCCTCGCTACGGCGAGCTTGAATCAGTCTCAGACCCCTGCCTTTGCTATAGCGTTCGCTACGGCAAGCAACTCCCTAGTTTTTGTATGGGGTGCTCGAACTCGCTATAGCTAGAAGGCAGTCTCGCTATAGCTAGACCATTTCTCGCTGTAGCGAACAGGTACATTCGCTATAGCCGGGTTGTAGCTAGCAGACTTAGAAAATTTTCAGCTTTTCTTTTCTTTCCCTTTTCTTTTTTCTTTTCTTTTCTTCTTCTTTCTTTTTCTCGGTTGTTACACGTTGTAACACCCCAAAATTAATTAAGACTAATTATGTTAATTAGGGAGTAACATGGATTAATTAGTAAAATTAATTAAGAGGGTGGACTTTTATTTTGAACCATATAAAAAACTTAATTGAATTTTAGACTAAATGTAGAAGCCTAATTATGCTATAAGCTTAGTAGAAGAGCCCAATACTAATCTCCTTGTGGGCTTAACTTAAATTTTTTAGAAAGCCCAAATCTTATTAGTGAATTTAAGTGAGACAACAAGAGCTCATTTAGCCTTAGCCCAAATTTGGGGAAATAAGGCCAATTGGGTCTTAGGCTAATGGATCAACACACTCTATACCCAACACTAAAAAAAATTTTGTAACCCCAACTAATGAACCTTGGCCTAATTCTAAAAATAAATCAGACCATGGATAATATTTAGGCCCAATGATTATAGGTGCAGACCTAAAATAAATGGACTCTTGAAATTTGGCTTGACTCAGCTACAACTCTGTAGCCCAACTCATGAGACTTAGCCCAACTAACACCAATCTTTGAACCCACTAGAATTTGGGCCTTAAGGTCAGCACACTTCATCTTAATTCAAAGTGTTCTACAACCCACCTTACTAAGTAAAGGCCCAATGACTAAAAAAAAGCCCAAGTGGACTATGGGCTGATGAGTCAGCCCATTTCCTTCTAATAACCCTAAAGGTTTAGTAATTTCTCCCCCCATTCAGTAGAAAATACAAAAGGCAAGAGAAGAAATTCGCATGTTAGGAGAAGGGCTAGGGTTTCTCAACATTTTAGCTCAGATTTGCACACTTGGAGGGATATTTAGCCAAGGTAGGTTCTATATAACTTAACCCTCTTATCTTCTTCTACATTTTAGTCTGATTGGTTTGTCATTCAGAGAATTTTCATCTCTTCTTAGGATGAAATTTGGTTTTTGGATGATTGTTGCAAGATTTTCAGAGTTGAAGGTTAGAGGGATGATTAGGTAAGCAGTTCCTTTCCAATTTGTGTATTATTTTGCTAGAAAATGTCCCTAAGGGTAGATTTTCATAATGGGTTCTACTATTGTGCAAAAGTACAAGGAGATGAAGGTGAAAAATTGAATTTTCTAGGCTTGGTGACTGAAATCCGAATTTGGGAATGTCCCATGGTATGTTCTTGGTAGTTGAGGCTCAACTCAGTCCATTTAACCTCTTAGATGCATGGGTAAGTGATTTCTCTCCTTTTATGAGATGTATGTACTAAATCCCCATATTTGGACTGACTTTTGGTGCATGGCTTGTATATGTGCGAAAATGGAGATGTGAGGAGTTAACCATTATGAGCTTTGATATCTTAACCTTGAATTAGTGCAATTAACCCTTTAAGAAGCTAGGTAAGTAACTTTTAGGTAGCCATTAGTAGTTTAACCCTTTGGATATATGATTTATTGCTAGAAATGATGATGACTATACTTGTTTTAGGCTTGGTGTGCAGTTGAATTATAATGGTAGCTAAAGGCAGAGTAATTTGTTTTATTGAGGTAACTAGGGTTATTTTCCTAATTCCATGTATATGCTCATATTAATATGATATTTGTTACACATGCTTGATTTTAAAATACTAAATGATTAGTTGATTACTTGAATTATTATTGTGATTGGACCTTGTGAGTCCATGGTGAAACTGTGGTGCGACTGCCACCCATGCATATGCTTCTATCGGGCACCGGGTTATGATCAGACCCCAGATGCACTGAGCCCTGGTTGTACTCATTATGGAGTGGGTGTCATGGACAAACCTCTCTCGATGTTATTGGCTATTAACATGTTGTGTATGATTGCTGGTATGAGACAGTAGTCATTGGTAGCTCAACTGGTTCATTTGCAAATTGAATTGATGATTTTGGTATTAATGATATGAAATTACATTATATTGATTAATCTGTACACATATATGGAATTTGCCTCTTGTTACTGAGATTGTATATCTCACCCCGATTATGGGTTAACATTTTCAGGGACCAGACCTCTTAGTGGCAAGGAGAAAATTAATGGAAACTTATTATATGGTTTGATAGCACATAGGTTTGGAAGCCTTGTTAGATTGTATTGTGTAATTAGATTACTAGTTTTATATAATTGCCGCATTGCATCATAAATTGCTAAGGATAGGGACTGTACATGTAATATAATTATCATGGAATTGAAGATTATGGTTGTAATTGGCTAATAATGGATAAGTGACTTGATCTTATATGAACATTAAGAATTGGCCCTATGCGCCTTGTGGTCGGAACACTTTTGCTGTCACTAAATTATGGAATTTGCTTATGTGTGATAGTTTGATGAGTAAAAATCAATGCTTAAATTTTGAAGTGGATAATGATAGATTAGCTAAGTAAATCAAGTAGACAAATACCATTAGAATTTTAAAAATTAAGGGAGAGTGGTCCTAAAGTGTTCCTAGAAGAAGAATTAGAGTGTATGGGACAAAATTTAAGAGTTTTAGAAGCAAAAAAGAATTGGCCACGGCCAAAAGCGACAAAGTTGCTCATGGAAGGTAACAGAGAGGAATTGGCGCGGCTAAATACGAGAGTCAAATCTGGTGGTGTAACACCCTGAGAATAATTAATAGTAATTATTTAAGGTTGAAATTATTGAGAAGGCTCAAGGAAAATGACAAATTTGAGTATCTTCACATAATAATTATTACTTGGAATATTTTGAAGAAGTATGATAATATTTATGGATTTAAATGTGACTTGGGCCCATGATTAAATTATGTGTGTCGAGAACATTATTAAAGGCCCAGTCTCATCTAATTAGGACCAAACTCTATTCTTAGGGAAGCCCAACCCATTTTGAACCTAACTAACCCATATATCATTGCCCAACATGTTAAGCATCGGCCCATTTGGAATAATAGACCCTTAAAGCTTGGTCTAACCCTTATTTGACCTATACAACTCAGGAATCCATGGCCCAACCTAACTAAAATCTGAACCCATAAGGAATTAGGCCTTTGGGTCAGCACATTCCTCCCTAACCCCAAAAGTTTCTGCAACCCACCTCACAAAACAATGGCCCAATGACTAGAAATGAGCTTAAATGGATCTTGGGCTAATAGGTTAGCCCATTTCCCCCTAATAACCCTAAAGGTTCAGCAGCCTCCCTCCCCATTCAGCAGAAAACACAAAAGGCAAGAGAAGAAATTCGCATGTTAGGAAAGGGGCTAGGATTTTTCAACATTTTAGCTCAGATTTACACTCTTGGAGGGAGATTTAGCCAAGGTAGGTTCTATATAACTTGACCCTCTTATCTTCCTCTACATTTTAGTCTGATTGGTTTGTCATTTGGAGAATTTTCATATCTTCTTAAGATGAAATATGATTTTTGGATGATTGTTACAAAATTTGCGAAGTTGAAGGTTAGAGGGATGATTGGGTAAGCATTTTCCTTCCATTTTGTGTATTATTTTGCTGGAAAATGTCCCTAAGGGTAGATTTTTATAATGGGTTTTGCTATTATGCCAAATTACAAGGAGATGAAGGTGAAAAACTGAATTTTCTGGGCTTGATGACTGAAATCCGAATTTAGGAATGTTTTATGGTGTGTTCTTGGTAGTTGAGGCTCAACTCAATCTATTTAACCTCTTAGATGTATAGGTAAGTGATTTCTCTCCTTTTATAAAATGTATGTATTGAATTCCCATCATTTGGACTGACTTTTGGTGCATGGCTTGTGTATGTGCGAAAATGGAAATGTGAGGAGTAAACCATTGTGAGCTTTGATGTTTTGACCTTGAATTGGTGCAATTGACCCTTTAAGAAGCTAGGCTTAGTGTGCATTTGAATTATAATGGTAGCTAGAGGCAGAGTAATTGGCTTCATTGAGGTAACCGGGGTTATTTTTCTTAATTCCATGTATATGCTCATGTTAATCTAATATTTGTTACATATGTATGATTTTGAAATGGTAAATAATTAGTTGACTACGTGAATTGTTGTTATGATTGAACTTGGTGAATCCATGGTAAAGCTGTGGTGCAACTTTCACCTGTGCATGTGCTTTGATCAGACACCGGGTTGTGATCAGATTCCAGATGTACTAAGTCCTGGTTGTGCTCATTATGGAATAGGTGCCGTGGATGGATCTCTCCCGGTGTTATTGGCCATTAACATGTTGTGTATGATTGCTAGTATGGGACAATAGTCATTAATAGCTCTACTAGTTCATTTGTAAATTGAATTGATGGTTTCTAGTATTGATTATATAAAATTGCATTGTATTGATTAATTTGTACATATATATGGAATTTGCCTCTTACTACTGAGATTGTGTATCTCACCTCGATTGTGGGCTAACATTTTCAGGGACCGGACCTCTTAGTGGCAAGGAGAAAATTAATGGAAGTTTATTATGTGATTTGGTAGTAAGTAGGTTTGGAAACCTTGTCAAATTATATTCATATAACTAGACTACTAGTTTTATGTAATTGCTGCATTGCATCATGAATTGCCAAGCATAAGGACTGTAATCATTTGATACATCAGATGTCTACTTAAACTAGTGATGTATGGAATAGAAATGTGAGTAATGTAAGAACTTTTTGTTGTCATTAATTTATGAACTCACTGGTTTATGGTGGCTAAAGGGTTAAGGATCCACATTTGAGTTTTGAATGGGTAATGATAGATGTGTTAAGTAGATTAAGTAAAAAAAAGACACTAAATTTTCATAAACTAAGTTAAAGTGGCTTAGAGTGTTGCTAGAAGGGGAATTGGAGAGCATGAGATGAAATCTTAGGAGTTATAAGAACAGAAGGGAATTGGCCGCAGCTAAAATTTAATTGGCCTCGGCCAAAAGTGACGAAGTTGCCCAGGGAGGGTAACAAAGGGAATTGGTCGTGGCCAAATTTTAATTGGCCTCGGCTAAATGGTAATAGAGAGTAATTGGCCACGGCTAAATATGGCAAAGCTGCTAGGGAAGAAAACTGAGAGCAATTGGCCGCGGCAAACAGTGAGGTTAGTTGCGGCTAAGTTTGAGAGGCAGGTTTGGGGGTGTTCTAGAGGGTATTTGGCCATAGTGAAATGTGAAAAATTTGTGAAGGTGTAAGGAGTTGAACCCGAGAGTAATTGGCCACGGCACGAGGGAATTTAGCCTTGGCGAAGGTGCTCAATTTTTCATATACACCTAGAAACCTTAGTTTCTCTTATGGTAATGCTAAGGAATGATCTAGAAACACCTGTAGGAGGATTTTGTGAGTTGGAATTAATGGATGAAAGAATCAAAGGCTCCTTATTGATAATGAAATTCACTTGCACATTCGAATAATTATGGTTGTCTAGTTAATGACCTTAATAACATTAAGGTTTCAAATTTCTCTGCATTCTTTTATGTAATTAATTGTAATGACTTTCAACCTTGATTTATGGTAATTAATCGCAGACTTAACCTTAATTATGATGATTAGAAGTTAGGGTGAAACACCATATATTTCTAGCTTGCTTCCTATCATTTCTAAGTTTCCCATGATGAATTGCACAAAAGGGAATGGAAGATGGCATTAAAATAATGCCTTATTTCGCGTTGCGTAGCATATGAAAACTCCATTCGGTGTCATGCGGACCATATGAGTTCATACATCACATTCTCACATTTAATTACATACATACAACTCATTTACATCACCAAAGTTGGCCCACAACTCATGGAAACCGAAATGGAACCTAGAATATGGAGGTTTATTTTCGGCCAGATTTGGCCCCTTTCTAGCACAATTTCAAAAAATTATAACTAATTCTAGAAAAATCAAAATAACATATTCTTGGCTATTCTGGAAAGCTACTGATGTCTAATTTATAGTAAAAATATGTACAGACCATAAAACCCATCACAGAGGGCGTTTGACATCCGAAAATGTCCAGGGGTCAAACTGCCTCCTGATGCTGTCACAGATGCTGCAGCAAACTTTGAAAATGTCCAATTAATTCCACAAAAATCCAATGCATGAAAATGATACCAATATGGAAATCTGTGGATGTTATCTATAGGAGTAAAATACTTTCAGACCAGTTCAGGTACCCAAAGTTTCGAAATTCAATAGAACAGTACATCAAGTCGGATAAGGGTCCTGATACTGGACAGAATGTTCAAAAATTCATATCTCCCTCTCTAGAACTCCAAATGAGGTGCTTCTAGTTGGAACAAGTCACTGTAAATGTCTAATTTCTCTGTATGAAATTTCGTGGCAATTGGACATCGTTTGCCCCATGAGTGACAGAATTCAATTTCGGACAGATGCTACAGTACCAAGGACCAAAACCAGAAAATTTTTCAATTTCAACAATTCTCTAAATATTCCACAGACCTCCAAAAATTACCAAATTTAGCTTCTCAAAAAGCTCTCAATAAGCTCTAGATGCATGTCAAATTTCAGGTCAAGAAGAGTTCATTTGGACAAAAAGTGACATAGCGTCATGAAATGGTCATTTTTGCTTCCTACCAAGAGTCACTTTGCACCAAATGGCCTCTTCTTGAATTTGGCACCCCTTGAGCAAGTTTCAAAGCACAAATATGACTTGTAGGGGCTGCTCAAGTGATCCCAAACCTCATGCAACTCATTTTGGTCTCTCAACATCTATTTATTCATAGTTACATCAAGCCATCCAAAAGCCAATTTGCACAATACTAGAGATTTAGTGTCATATAAAATGTACATCATATTCATACATCATTTTACACTTGTCCATGGTCTTACATCATAAAAAGATCACATACATCATTACTTTGACATTTAACCACCATTTAAAGTACATAATACACCAAAACAAAGATGTTCAATGTCCTTGGCTTGCATCTCCTTGACTTGGAACACCACCTAGACAATTCAAGGATGAAGGGGAAAGGGGGGTGAGATTCCAAGAATCTCAATAGCTCACACACCCATTCACACCACATTCAAGGCATACATATACCAAATGCATAACCATATAAGCATAAAGTGTGCAATAAACTCCATTCCATGCCACATTCACATGTCAAGATTACTTTCATGCTCTAGGGACTTTTGGTTTAGCCTCATCCCATTTCTAGGACTTTTGGATTTGCCTCACTCTTGGTCTAGGGACTTTTGACTTTGCCTCACCCATTCAAGGGACTTTTGGCCTTATCTCACCCATGCCATGAGACTTTTGGCATCTTCTCACCTTCATCAAGGGACTTTTGGCATCACCTCATCCTTATGGACTCTTTCCACAACCATAGTCATTCAAGACAACACATTGGTACCAATGCACAACAAGGATCAAGTGGCATATTATCAAGCATCAAGAATGCATGCAAACACACTAAGATATACATATGCACACAAGAATGCAAAGAGAATGAGGTGGAGAGCTATCTTTTTATATATGCAAGCTCACTTTGCAATTTCCTTCCCCTCTTTGGTTTCACAAGAGCACTTAGGTGGAGTAGGGTTCTCTTGGCCTAGACATTACAAACATCACACAATTACACATTTGAAGCAAGCCAAGACATTAAACTAAAGCTTATTACACACTTGGCTCTAAAATAGACATATTGGTTCCATAAATGGCCTATTGAAGCAACTCATATTATTCAAGTGCTAGGCTCCATTCTCTTGTTCTTTCTAAACTTCTTGGACTCATTTAAGGTCCTTGGAGCCATCACACATTCAATTGCATAATTGGAAAACCAAGTTGCTTCACAAAGCACCATTATGGACTCCATTAGGCCATCTCCCAATCTATGGCTCCTAAATTTTTCCCAATGGTTTCTCCCATCTTCTAACATCATATAAAGTCCTAAAACAAGGCTAGAACAAATTAAAACATCCCCTAGCCTAATGAACCTAGCTTGGCCGAAATATGCACCATAATAGAGGTTCATAGACTTTGTGATTTTTCCTTGATAGGAGAGCCACTTGGGAGGCTTTTTAAAGGTCTTAGGAGTTCAAGGAAACATTCAAATAGCCAAGGAAACATTCACACAAAATCAGATTTTGCAAAACCCTAGAAAACACTACACTTTTCTAACTTGTTTTCTATTAGTTTTTCTTGGAATTTCTTGCCATATGCCATCTCCCCATGGCCTAAAACCCTTGTTCCCTCCTTATATTTGGACAGAACATCCTCCCCTCCTTTGGTTCTGTTCTTGGCTGAAATACACACAAAGGGAGGGGGAAGAGAAGATGCAACAAAAAGCAAAGATTACCTATGGTTCAAGTGAGCTTTCAAGTGTCTTTCTCCTTCATTCTCTTCTCCTTAGCAAATTCGAAATTCTCCCCTTAGGTCTGGCTCAAAAACAGAACCAAATCATTCAAAAAATCCATGGAAAGAAAGGAGGAAGAGAGGAAAACAAGATTGGAGGAAGATGCATCAAGAAATTTCATGAAATTACCTAGTTTCTCCTTGGCTTTCTTCCCCTTTTTCTCCTCCCTTTTGTGTGCCTAAGAGAGCTGAAGATTTTCTGTATTTTGGGCAGAATGGGTCGTGCTTATTAAAGAGGATAAGAAGGGAGAAAAGTGTGGAACTCTTTAGAACATTCAAGAAACCATAAATTCCAATTTTGCCCTTCTGTAATGGCAAGTTCGTTTCAACTTCGTTTTAGCTCCTTTTTTAGAACCGTCTTTTCCATCATAAAATTTAGGTTCCCAATTTAATAAAATTCCTTTGGAATCACTCAAATCGGAGTTAAAACCATCTCGAACTAATCGGTCAAAGTTCGGGTCAACCGACGTTGGAAAGAGTACACCGGAAGGGCTTTACCAGTCCTAGGGCTTCCCATGGTTTTTGGGGCCTCTGAGAACCTTGGGCAACTCAAAATTTTCATTTAAAAAGCCCTCCCTAGGTGTTTTTTCAAAATTACACTTATTTACAAAAATGCCACTGGTCTTTCGGCAATTTTTTTGAATCGCTCCAACCCCAATTTTTGGGCAACTCAAGGCTCAAATCCTGATTTTCTATTATTTAAAATTTTATTCAAATTTTATTTGGCCTTGAATCACTCATCTCAGGGGACTTGCTTTTCAAATCGGCCCGTTCTAGTGATTGTACAATGTACCGCGCGTTACATAGGGTCGTTATAGGTGGCATTCTAGAGAGTAGTTCACCGCAACTAAATTTAGAATTGGCTATGGCCAATATCAGGGAGCAACTTGGGAAGGCTCCAGTGGGTCTTTTAGCCACAGCAAAGCTCCAAGTTAGCTGTGACAAAATCTATGAAGTTAAGCAGAGTGAACCCGAGAGCAATTGGCCATGGTGAGAAGGAATTTGCTATGGCTAAGGTCCACAATTTTTCATTTTAACCCAGAAACCTTGGTTTTTCCTATGGTAATGCTAAGGAATGATTTAGAAACTCTTGTGAAAGGTTTTTTTGAGAATCAATAGTAAAATGAAGTAAGACATCTTATTGATGATTAGATTTACTTATGCACTCAAATACTTGTGGTAGTTCAATTAATGTCTCTAATGTGTTGAGCTTCAAATTTTCTCACTTTTTCCCGATGTAATTAATCTTGATGACTTCAAAATTTGATTTATTATTATTAATTGCGTACTTAAACTTCGATTATGATGATTAAAAGTTAGGGTCGTCACAGTTGGTATCAAAGCAATGGTTTAAGAAAATCGTTCTAATTTAAATTTGATAGTTAGAAACTTGGCAATCATGATGCATATTTGGCATGGTATTAGCTCATAAGAATAACTAATTAGGTGAACATATAGTTGTTGCACTTTATGTTCTGGAAGGAAATATAGAGGAATAATGATATGAGGCTTGTAATGCTTCATTAAAATGATTGTTTCTTGAATTTTATATAGAACATCACCTATCACAATAAGTATGCTCCTGAGAATAATTGTGTAGTGAGATTCTACCTCATAACACTTTAGTAATACTAATTTTGAGACTTGAGGTTGTTAATGCCAATGAAAAGACTAGAATTTTTCTCTTCTTTTCTTCAAAGATTAGGTTACTAGTCTCAGTCTAGATAAACAACTGATTGAGGCTTGTTGCTAACTGGCTATGTGATAGATGCACCAATCACTCGCTATGAGGCACTAGTTAACTAAATAAATGAGACCAGGTAGCTGATGAGGATGATGAACAAAGCTACTAAGAGTATCTGTGATCAGTTGACCACCATTTATGAAGTAAGTCAATTGGGTACGACTGACCAGTTGACTAGCCTATCGAAGTAGTCAACTAATCCTAAGAAGAGTAGCAATTCTTTACCTTAGCAAAATTCTAAACTTTTCAAAGACCATCTAGAGTGATATTGAGAACTTAGAAGGCAACAAAACAGAGTAAAACTCATGACTAGTTATAAAAGCCTTACGGAAGGGTAAGATGTAAACCTTACTTACGATTAGGAAATTGATAATGGAAGTTTGGTAACCAATGTATAATAAATAAGTGTGATTGACTAAATATATGAAGTGATGTACAATCCATAATGGGTTAGAATATGTAGACTTCAAGAGGTCCCCAAAGTTGAAGCTTTATAGGTACAGAGGTCCTAACCCACTTGCTTGATCCCAGTTAATAAAGAATGCAATTACTAGATCCTAGCTACCATAACTTAGGTCTAACAAATAAGGGCGATAAGAGCTAAAGAATATTTCAAATAGTTTTATTCAAACTATTGGAATGAGTAAGCCATCTTTAGTTAATAATGACAAGGAAGGAGAGCAAGAAACCCTTAGGATTGTTGAATCCATTTCTAAATGAGGGATAGTGACTTTAAAGCAAGAGATTAAGGGAGATGATGTTTTGGAAGGAATCTTAAGAGCTTTGAGGCTCTTCCCTTAGTGTACTATGGCAAAAGAGAAAGATTATGATAAGGAGAGAGATAACCCCTTAGTGTGATAAGGGTGAGGCACACCGGTACGGGGTGCTTGTGCATGTTGTCTCTTTTGTGTAATTTAGTTTACTTGTGCTATGTGTAGATGTGCATTTAGGTGGTGGTTAGAGGCACTTTACGTGCATGATACACTCGAGGAATGTAAGATAAATTCTATAGCACTCTGGTGTTAGAGGCACGTGGGATGTGCTCATTCATCGGCACTTTGGTGCTAAGGGCATACGGGGCATGTCACTTATCATATGATTTGATGAATTTTGACCACCAAATTGGCATCAAACTAGACTAAGTAGACTTTCTACCTAGAAGGTGAGAGGAAATCTTGATAGTAAGGATCCATTTAAAAAGAGAATAAAATGGTACCCGTGTGCGTACAAATGGTTGAGGTACAATCATCATAGGGTGATGAGCATGTATATAGCCACAAGAAAGAATGGCTTGCTAATATTGAAGACAAAGTCTGATTTTGCCATCAGTAGTCCTATTGTCATGTATCACGTATGGTGTGATTAAGGGGATAGAGACAACATTGAGAATTTGAGATGGATTAGTACTTACCATAGTAGTAAAACTCCCTAATTTTGAAAGAGGACTCCCTGACCCAAAATAATAACTCGAGGGAAATGAACGAGAGGTGGCAGTAATGCAATTAACTTATGTTATTACAATAAAACCTTAGTATAATGATTGATGAGGAAGGGTGTAACATTAGTGGTAAATGATACTTGAGTTCTCTCACTTGGAATCCCTACTTGATCCATTAATAATTAAGGAATGCTTGATAATTAAAAGACTCATTAAGTCTCCTTATTATGTTAATTTAACTCCCAATAGTTAGGCATGAATCGAGGCCTAAAAACTTTTAGGGGAGTGAAAGAGTTAGTTGTGGTTGGCATATTTGGTTTCTAGCCATCTTTAGTTTTGTATCCTCATTTTTAAATGTCTAAATTATTATTCTAATCTTGTTTAGCCTTTATTCATTTGATTATAGGGCCTTCCTTTTATATCTCATAAGTTTCAGTTCAATTTTAGGAAGACCAAGTATTATACTTCCCCTTCTTGAATAACATTTTGTCCTTGACATTTAGATACATACCTGATTAAAATAACTCTAGATGCTTCTTTCTCATCTCTTCTTCAAGTTCCTAAGTGGCCTTCTTAGGGGATAGTCTTTTTCAAATCATTTTCACCAATAATATGCTTTTATTCCTTAACTACTTTAACTTAGCATCCACAATCCAATCTGGTGATACCATATAAGATAGATCCTATAAATGCATATTTTCATACTCTGTGACATGTGAGGGGTCAAGCTGGTACTTTTTGAGTTAAGATATATGGAAGACATGATGTATTTGGCCTAGATTTGGAGGAAGAGCAAGTTTATAGGCCATAGGTTCAACTTTCTCAAGAATTTGGAATAGACCTATGTACTTTAGATTGAGCTTTCTACTCTTTATGAACCTACCTATTCCTATGATTGGAGACACTTTAATAAATACATAGTCTTCAATCTCAAACTCTAACAACTTTCTTCTCTTATCTGCATAACCTTTTTGCCTACCTTAAGCCATTAGAAGTTTCTCCCTAATCATTTTTGTTTGTCTAAAGGTTTGGTCCACTAGTTCTGGGCCTATAATGCTCCTCTCTCCAATTTCAACCCAACAAACTGGGGATCTACACTTCCTCCTATACAATGCCTTATATGGTGTCATCTGAATACTAGACTAGCAGCTATTATTGTAGGAAAATTCAACTAGAGACAAATAAGATCCCAGTTTCCTTTCAACTCTAATACACATGCCCTCAACATGTCCTTTAATGTTTGGATGGTTCTTTTTGTCTAGCCATTTGTCTAAGGGTGGTAGGTTGTGCTGAATTTTAATCTGGTTCCTAGGGTATCTGTCACATTTCAAACTTCCTGTAATTGTTAACATAACCCACATTAATTCACTCAGTCAAATAGCATGGAAGGAAGGGATTTTAATTATTTTAATTACACCCATTTGACACCATCACCACACAAGAGCATAAGCATTCACTTGGTTACCTGGAATTATGTTTAGTTATGGGGATTGGCATAATCTGCATAACCGTGGGGATTAGGCATCATACACAATTTGTATATTAGATGGAAGTAATATATATATATATATATATATTAATTGACCACGGCATGCTTCTTCTTTGGATGTGCGAAATTACCACCAATGCCACCTCGTGCTTCCATGTATAAGGCATGTGAGTATATGTGGTAGATGATATTTGATTACATTAGGTAGTACATTCAGCCATGGAGGAGCTAGGAATGAAGGTTGCATGTAAATGAATGGCTTAAGCAATCTAGAATGAGGACACCTCATGCTTGAGCCACCATGAAAATAAATAGCATAAGTAAGTTAGAATGAGGACACCTCTTGCTTGCGCCACCCACCTTCATATATATATATATATATTAAATTATGATTTTCTAATGCTGTATTTGGTTTGATAGCAGGAGCTAAATATTGCTTTTAATATATAGTTTAAATGAGAGTACGGCACATATCTGCTGCCACCTAGCAATTGCACCGATTCAAGGAATTATGATTTTCCTTCATGCCACTTAATAGCGATGAAAAGGCAAGAGCTACCCATTGCATTAATTATCATTCACTTTAACTCATTTTAGGCTGAGGGAGTAGTGAAAAGAAGGAAGAAATTTTGGACAGCCATAGAAGAGGAGAGAAGAGAAGAAAAAAAACCAAAGTACAAGGACTCTATAAAAGGTAAGCTCTAAGTTGCTTCCTTGTTCTGGACTGGGATGTTTTGGCCTTTGTAGAATTAGTTAGAAAAGGATTTTGAAGCCAAAATTTTTATAACAGGTTGTCCATCCTTTATATTTGAAATCTGGAAAATTACAAAATTTTTGGATTAAGGTAAATCAAAGAAACAACCCACTAATTCAATTTAGCTTCTGTACAGGACAGCTTGGGGCTAATTTCATAAAGAATTTTGTTAAAAGGGTAAATGAAGGAATTAGTGCATAAAATTTGGTGGGGAGTAACTAAGATGTATGATGTTAGGTTTACAAAGTCCTAGAATTTTCTGGGCTCATTTGGTAGGATAACAAAGCCAGAAACAGCAAGGGCAGTGTACAGCGAGCTCAACTGAGGTAGTGACCAAAACAGTAGGAGTTCAGGGGCTATCCCTAGGAATTCTTGGAAACTGTTTCTGTGGCTCATAATTAACATAATAAGGGGTCACACTGCCAATTTTTATGATTTTTGGAGGTCATTTAATGGAGGAAAGAAATTTCACAAAAATAGGTCCAAAAATGTAGTTAAATTGAGACTATGGTAGTTTTCATTTTTTTTGCTGTTGTAGTGCGACTTTGTATGGAAAATTTGAGAATCTAGCTTGAAAATAAGGGCTAAGGACTTAGCTTTATAGCACTGGACCACACATGAATAACTTAGATAGTAACTAATTAATGAGAAGGAAAAGAAAACGATGATGTGATTGTTTACAATTAGGAATTCCAATAATTAACTAGCGAAAGGGAGTGAGGAATTTCGTATGGGGGGATTAGTAATTTAATTGCAATGTAAATATTAACCATGACTCATTCTTAATTAGTACAATGCATGATTGAAATTTAGGAAGGCCATTGGGACAACCAGAGCTAAGGAATAACGTGACAGAACGACGGTAACGAAACAGGTAGTTAACACTGTACTCATTTTGCTATTTATGTTAATGCATTGGATGAAATCCCGAAGTCCCTATGCTGTGTTTGGTTGCATGTATATCTACTAAGATGACTCTTTATGAGTACTAAATTGCTGTTATTGGCCAATAACCGAAGCACGGTAGTCTAATGAATGAGAATATGCTGCTACGTAGCCTAACAAATGAGAATATGCTGCTACCTAGCCTAACAAATTTGAATATGCTGCTACTTAGATATTACATGCTCTGACACTAAAGTATGCATCGAATGTATCCTAGATAGTAGTCCATGCAATTTATATGTGTGATTCTTGAGTACATTGTTAGCTACTAGGATTTTATCTCATTATAAATTGACTATTTTACAGGTATTAACTATGCTACGAATGGAGCCAGACAAATAGAAAACGAACAAACTGACCAATAGATTACATATTAACTGTAATTGGTTTTATGAATCCTTTGAACAAGGGTTGAATGTAAAGTTTGACTTCAGTGAGGATGCAACATTGCAATGTTAATCTCTCTTTTGATTTGTATAAATATTACAATGAGAAATCTATCGTAAGCTAATTGTGGTGTTTATTAGGGCTACTGAACTCCCTATACAAGTAAACTCTTATATTTGCATTTGCATGAAATTGATTATGATAACCATGGAAGTAGTTCTAGCACATTAACATTATCAACTTATGGTTTTCTTGTGAAAATGATGAAGGTTGTCTAGGTATGACAATTATCTTTCTAGGTCTAGGATCTTGTTGACAGGATTTTGGACTCTACACTATGGAAATTAAAGACCTTGTTGATGGGATCTTGGATTTTTCCTTGTAAAACTTAAGACCTTGTCAACAGGGTCTTTTGTTAGTAGTACAAGATCCTTCCATATGGTAAGTTATAGTGTATGCAAAGTGTAGGTGTGACAATTTGGTATTAGAGCAATGATTCAGGAAACTTTTGCTTATTAGGAGACATTGTTATGACCTTTTTGCACGTTAAATCTTTGGTTCATATAGGTCCTACTTTTTAGGCATATGGACTAATAACTCATTTGGTTTATTGTTTTTGCTATGTATGAATTTGTGGGTGGCAGGTTTACATGGCCTCAAGAAGAACATAATTTGAGATCCTAGAAGAATTAACGGCCACTATACAGTCGATGTTAGATAAGTTAGATGAACAGGCAGTTAAGCAAGTTACTACTACTGAGGTACTAGAATAGGTGCAAGAAACCTTGAGGAAGAGTAATGAGGGTAGAAATGTGGAGAAAAACCCCATTGAAGTAGATGAGCCAATAGAAAACCGTGAGGCACATCAGGAAAGGGAACCTGGGTCCAACCCTATACTTTCAGTTTTATCTCATTTTAGAAAAGCCCATCCCCCAACATTTCAAGGAGAGTATGATCCCACTAAGGCAGAACGATGGATTATGCAGTTAGAAAAAATATTCAGGGTTATGGACTGTACCTCAGAACAAAAAGCCCTACTGGCCACTTATATGTTTGAAAGAGAAGCTGAATTTTAGTGGAAGAGTACAGAGAGAACCTTGATAGCCAGAGGGACGCTGCTTAACTGGGAAACCTTTCAGAGGGTGTTTTACGAGAAGTATTTTCCCTTCTCAGTAAGAAACCAAAAGGAAGTAGAATTTATAAAGTTAGTACATGGTGATATGACAATGGACCATTACATAGCTAAACATGTAGAGTTGTCCAGATTTTCTTCTTATTTGAGAGAGCATGATGATGAGGCTTGGAGTGCTTCTAAACTAGAATAGGGACTTTGACTAGATATCAGGGAGAGAGTGATCACCCACAGATAGAGGAACTTCAAGGAGTTGGTGGAAATCTGTAGGTTGGCAGAAGAAAGTATACGGGATGCAGAGGTAGAAAGGAGGAGAGTATAGTCGAAAAAGAGAGAGTGAAAAAAATAATACTTTTAAGAGAGGGAGTGGGGGATGAGTTTGGAATAAGAAACCTAGAAGGGGTGGAGAACAATTTAGAGGAAAACAGCAAGGTCAGGGTTCTACAGATAAGATATGCGATAAATGTGATAAAAAGCATGGATACAGTCCCTGCAGAGCCGGCAAAAATGTGTGTTTTAGATATGGATAGCCAGGACACTTCTCCCGAGCTTGCAGAGTCCAGAAAGAATTAGCCCCAGTAGCCAGACCACAGACGCAAGGGCGAGTATTTGCTCTGACTCACTAGGATGCAGCTTAGTCGCCTAGTTTGATCCAAGGTGCGATTTTAATTAATAATTGTATTGTAAATGCACTGTTTGACTCTGGGGCAACCCACTCATTCATTTCATATGATTGTGCTAAGAGTCTGGATTTGAGAGTCAACATGTTACCATTTTCATTGTCCATAACTACCCCTACCGGTGGATCTGTTGTTACTTCTGATGCATGTTTAAATTGTGCAATTCAATTTGATAAACGATCCACTACTCTTGACCTAGTATTCATTCCCATGATTGGAATTGATCTTATTATTGGCATGGATTGGTTATCTACAAATAATGTTATCCTTGATTGTTCTTATAAATTGGTCTCATTGCCTGTTTGTGTTTCAAATTCTAAATCTTTCAATGAGTTTCCTATATTATCCACTGCCCAGGCTGAGAGTTACCTTAGGAAAGGTTGTTAGGGGCTTTTAGTCTTCTTTTCTCTGTAAGTTGAGGTGGAAGAGGGAATAAAAACCATACCAGTGGTTAGAGATTTCCCCGAAGTGTTTCCTACTGGAGTTAGTGGTCTTCCTCCTAATAGAGAATTAGAATTTTCCATTGACTTAGTGCCTAGAACTAGTCCTATATCTAGAGGGCCCTATAGGATGGCCCCAGCTGAGTTAGCTGAACTAAAAAAGCAACTAGAGGAACTGTTAGAAAAAGGTTTCATTAGACCTAGTATGTTTCCGTGGGGTGCGCCAGTTTTGTTTGTGAAGAAGAAAGATGGGAGCATGAGATTGTGCATAGACTATAGGCAGCTAAACAAGGTGACTATAAAGAATAAGTATCCACTGCCTAGGATAGATGATCTCTTAGATTAACTAGCACGAGCCTCTATTTTCTCTAAGATAGACTTAAGGTTAGGATACCACCAACTGAGAATCAAGGCGGAGGACATTCCAAAAACTGCCTTTAGAACTAGGTATGGACACTATGAATTTCTTGTTATGCCTTTTGGTTTGACCAATGCCCCAACTATTTTTATGGATTATATGAATAGGATTTTTAGGCCCTACTTAGACCAATTTGTGGTTGTTTTCATAGATGATATTCTTATTTATTCCAAAAGTGTAGAGGAACATGAGACACATCTTAGGAGGGTCCTTCAAATTTTGAAAGAGAAAAACTATTTGCTAAACTCAGTAAGTGCGAGTTTTGGTTGAGGGAAGTACAATTCTTAGGGCATATAATCTTTGAAAAAGGGGTAGCAGTGGACCCTAACAAAATAGAAGTAGTAATGAATTGGGAAAGACCCAAAATTATCACAGAGGTTAGGAGTTTCCTGGGATTAGCCGGGTACTACAGGAGGTTCATCAAAGGATTTTCTCAGTTAGTTACACCTTTGACTAGATTTACCTGGAAGGACCAATTATTTGGAATGATAAATGTGAAAAGAGATTTCAGGAGTTGAAAACCAAATTGACTTCCACACCCATCTTAGTGATACCAGATCCCCAGAAACCTTTCATAGTATATAGTGATGCTTCTAAGAAAGGGCTGGGATGTGTTTTAATGCAAGAGGGTAGAGTAGTCGCCTATGCTTCTAGACAGTTAAGACCCCATGAGGAGAACTACCCCATCCATGACTTGGAATTAGCAACCATTGTGTTTGCCCTAAAAATTTGGAGACATTACTTATATGAGTCATCATTTGAGGTTTATAGTGATCATAAAAGTTTAAAATACCTTTTTGACCAGAAGGAATTGAACATGAGACAGAGAAGGTGGATGAAATTTCTTAAAGATTATGATTTCACCTTTAAGTATCACCTAGGCAAAGCGAACATAGTTGCAAATGCCTTAAGTAGAAAGTCCATACATATGTCACTTATGATGCTTAGAGAACAAAAACTGATAGAGGATTTTAGGGACCTAAACCTTTCCATCTCCCTACATCCTGGTAGCCTTTCAATGAGCGAGTTGAGGATTCATAGTGACCTACGAGACCAGATTAAAGATGCCCAAGTTTCTGATGAGTTCTTAGAAAAGATTAAGAAACATATAAGCTAGGGGAAGTCCAAAGAATTTTGGGAATTTGAGGATGGACTGATTTGGTACAAGGATAGATTGTGTATGCCCAAGAAAAGAGAATTGAGGGACACTATCTTAGCAGAAGCCCATAGAAGCAAATACACTTTACACCCAGGCACCACGAAGATGTATCAAGATCTTAAAAAGAATTTTTAGTGGCCTAGCATGAAATTAGAAATTGCCCAATATGTGTCTAAGTGCTTAGTTTGTCAGAGAGTGAAGGTAGAACACTAAAGACCTACAGGAATGTTACAGCCTCTAGAAATCCCCGAGTGAAAATGGGACAGTATCTCTATGGATTTTGTTATAGGCTTACCTAGGACATCCTCAGGATATGACTTATTTGGGTAATAGTGGATAGATTGACCAAATCTGCCTACTTCTTACCATTTAAGTCTACTTATGCCACTGACAAACTAGCTTAGCTTTATGTGAGTGAGATTGTGAGACTCCATGGAGTGCCTATTAGTATCATTTCGGACAGAGACCCTAAGTTTGTTTCTAAATTTTGGACATCTCTTCATCAAGCTTTAGGTACCCAATTGAAATTTAGTATGGCCTATCATCCTCAAACAGACGGCCAAATAGAGAGAACCATTCAAACTTTGGAGGATATGCTTAGGTCATGTGTCTTGGAGTTTAAAGGGAACTGGGATGTATACTTACCCTTAGCAGAATTTGCATACAATAATAATTACCATTCCAGTATCCAAATGGCACCATTTGAAGTCCTTTATGGGAGAAATTGCAGATCCCCCTTATGTTGGGTTGAACTAGGAGAAAGGAGACTTTTAGGGCCAGAGATAGTGGACCAGACATCCAGACACATATAAATCATCAGGAAAAGGCTACTAGCTGCTCAAAGTAGGCAAAAGAGCTATGCAGGCCAAAAGAGACGACCCCTAGAATTTGAAACTGGTGACCACGTATTTCTTAGAGTAACTCCAATCACAGCAGTGGGTCGATCCTTGAAATCCAAGAAACTTAGCCCCCGTTACATGGGTCTTTTCCAAATTCTAGATCGGATAGGACCAGTGGCTTACAGACTTGCCCTTCCTCCAAATCTTTCCAATATTCATAATGTTTTCCATGTCTCCCAGTTAAAGAAATATCAACCAGATCGTTTACACATCATAGAGCATGAATAAGTGCATTTGCAACACAATTTGTCCTATGTTGTAGAACCAAAGGAAATAATAGACAAGCAGATTAAACAATTAAGGAACAAGAGTATCTCACTAGTCAAAGTGGTTTGGAAAGGGCTATCCTCAGATGAAGCTACTTGGGAGACCGAAAGAGACATGAGGAAGCACTATCTGACATTATTTGCATAAGGTACGTAAATTTTTGAGGAAAAAAATTTTTAAGGGGGAAGGAATTGCCACATCCGAACTTCCTGTAACTGTCAACATAACCCACATTAATTCACCTAATCAAATAGCATGGAAGGAAGGGATTTTAATTATTTTAATTACACCCATTTGACACCATCACCACACAAAAGCATAAGCATTCACTTGGTTACTTGGAATTATGTTTAGTTGTGGGGATTGGCATAATCTGCATAGCTGTGGGGATTAGGCATCATACACAATGTGTATATTAGATGGAAGTGATATATATATATTAATTGACCACGGCTTGCTTCTTCTTTGGATGTGGGAAACTACCACCAATGCCACCTCGTGCTTCCATGTGTAAGGCATGTGAGTATATGTGGTAGCTGATATTTGATTACATTAGGTAGTACATTCAATCGTGGGGGAGCTAGGAATGAAGGTTGCATGTAAATGAATGGCTTAAGTAATCTAGAATGAGGACACCTCATGCTTGCGCCACCATGAAAATGAATAGCGTAAGTAAGTTAGAATGAGGACACCTCATGCTTGCGCCACCCACCTTCATATATATATATATGTATTAAATTGTGATTTGCTAATGCCATATTTGGTTTGATAGCAGGAGCTAAATATTGCTTTTAATATATAGTTTAAATGAGATAAGACACATATCTGCTGCCACCTAGCAATTGCACCAATTCAAGGAATTGTGATTTGCCTTCATGCCACCTAATAGCGGTGAAAAAGAAAGAGCTATCCATTGCATTAATTACCATTCACTTTAACTCATTTTAGGTTGAGGGAGTAGTGGAAAGAAGGAAGAAATTTCGGACAGCCATAGAAGAGGAGAGAAGAGAAGAAAAAAAACCAAGTACAAGGACTCCATAAAAGGTAAGCTCCAAGTTGCTTCCTTGTTCTGGACTGGGATGTTTTGGCCTTTGTAGAATCAGTTAGAAAAGGATTTTGAAGCCAAAATTTTTATAATAGGTTGTCCATCCCTTATACTTGAAGTCTGGAAAATTACTGAATTTTTGGATCAAGGTAAGTCAAAGAAACAACCCACTAATTCAATTTAGCTTCTGTACAGGACAGCTTGGAGCTGATTTCATAAAGAATTTTTTTAAATGGCTAAATGAAGGAATTAGTGCATGAAATTTGGTGGGGAGGTAGCTAAGACGTATGAAATTAGGTTTACAAAGTATTAGAATTTTCTGGGCTCATTTGGTAGGATAACAAAGCCAGAAACAGCAAGGGCAGTGTACAGCGAGCTCAACTGAGGTAGTGACCAAAACAGTAGGAGTTCAGGGGCTATCCCTGGGAATTCTTGGAAACTGTTTCTGTGGCTCATAATTAACATAATAAGGGGTCACACTGCCAATTTTTATGATTTTTGGAGGTCATTTAATGGAGGAAAGAAATTTCACAAAAATAGGTCCAAAAATGTAGTTAAATTGAGACTATGGTAGTTTTCATTTTTTTTGCTGTTGTAGTGCGACTTTGTATGGAAAATTTGAGAATCCAGCTTGAAAATAAGGGCTAAGGACTTAGCTTTATAGCACTGGACCACACATGAATAACTTAGATAGTAACTAATTAATGAGAAGGAAAAGAAAATGATGATGTGATTGTTTACAATTAGGAATTCCAATAGTTAACTAGCGAAAGGGAGTGAGGAATTTCGTATGGGGGGATTAGTAATTTAATTGCAATATAAATATTAACCATGACTCATTCTTAATTAGTACAATGCATAATTGAAATTTAGGAAGGCCATTGGAACAATCAGAGCTAAGGAATAACGTGACAGAATGACAGTAACAAAACAGGTAGTTAACATTGTACTCATTTTGCTATTTATGTTAATGCACTGGATGAAATCCTGAAGTCCCTATGCTGTGTTTGGTTGCATGTATATCTACTAAGATGACTCTTTATGAGTACTAGATTGCTGTTATTGGCCAATAACTGAAGCACGGTAGCCTAACGAATGAGAATATGCTGCTACGTAGCCTAACGAATGAGAATATGCTGCTACCTAGCCTAACGAATGAGAATATGTTGCTACTTAGATATTACATGCTTCGACACCGAAGTATGCATCAAATATATCCTGGATAGTAATTTGTGCTATTTATATGTGTGTTTCTTGAGTACATTGTTAGCTACTGGGATTTTATCTCATTATAAATTGACTATTTTACAGGTATTAACTATGCTACGAATGGAGCCAGACAAATAGAGAACGAACAAACTGACCAATAGATTACATATTGACTGTAATTGGTCTTATGAATCCTTTGAACAAGGGTTGAATGTAAAGTTTGACTCCAGTGAGGATGTAACATTATAGTGTTAATCTCTCTTTTGATTTGTATAAATATTACACATGAGAAATCTATCATAAGTTAATTGTGGTGTTTATTAGGGCTACCGAACTCCCTGTACAAGTAAACTCTTATATTTGCATTTGCATGAAATTGATTATGATAACCATGGAAGTAGTTCTAGCACATTAACATTATCAACTTATGGTTTTCTTGTGAAAAAGATGAAGGTTGTCTAGGTATGACAATTATCTTTCTAGGTCTAGGATCTTGTTGGCAGGATTTTGGACTCTACACTATGGAAATTAAAGACCTTGTCTATGGGATCTTGGATTTTGCCTTGTAAAACTTAAGACCTTGTCAACAGGGTCTTCTGTTAGTAGTACAAGATCCTTCCATATGGTAAGTTATAGTGTATGCAAAGTGTAGGTGTGACAGTATCCTATAATGATCTCTAAAAGTTTAAAGTGAATCTAGGATCTCTATCTAATACTATGCTCCTAGGTACATCATGTAATCTCACTATTTCTTTCATATACAATTCAGTGTGTATGCGGATTTAATTGTTAAGAAATAAGCTGACTTAGTTAACCTATCTACTATCACCCATATAGCATCATGCCATGAAGATGTCCTAGGTAGTCCCATAAAAAAACCCATAGCATTACTATCTCATTTCTACTCAAGGATATCTCGGAACTGAAGTAACCTAACTAGTTTTTGGTGTTCAATCTTAACTTTTTAACACACCAAACACTTACAAACATACTCAGCTATGTCTGTTTTCATTCCAGACCACTAGAACATTTTCTTTAAATCATGATACATTTTATTATTGCATGGATAAATAGTGTATTTGCTCTTATGTGCCTCTTCTAATATCCTTTCTTTCAATTCTAAGTTTCTAGGCATAAATAACCTATCTCTGCATCTTATTATTTTATCCTTAGATAGATTAAATTATGAGGCTCTACCCTAGGACATTTGGTCTCTAATCTTCCTTACATATTCATCTTCTTGCTAGATGTCTCTTATTTGACTCCTTAGGTCACTTTCTATTCGAGTTTCACTTATTAATAGCTTTGCAAAATGCACCTGGCAGGAGAGATTCATATATATAAATCTCTCAATGAGTTCTTACTCTTTCAACATTATATAGGCTATATGTATGGATTATCTACTTAATGTAGCTACAACCTCATTAGCCTTGCCTGGATGATATTTCAAAAAATAGTCATAATCCTTTAGGAACTCTAACCATCTCCTTTATCTCATTCAATTCTTTTTGCTCAAACAGATATTTAAGGCTTTTTATGATCATTGTATATTTCTACAGTTGCACTATACAAGTAGTGTCTCCATATTTTAAGAGCAAGCACCACTTTTGCTAGCTCTAAGTCATGAGTGGGATAGTTTTCTTTATATAGTTTCAACTGTCTAGAAGCATACACAACCACTCTATCTTTTTGTATAAGTACATATCTTAACCTTTTCTTAAAAGTATTGTTGTAGACTACAAAAGCCTCCCTAGGGTTAGGAATCACTAAAACTACGGTTATGGTTAACCTATGCTTCAATTCTTCAAAACTTTGTTCACACTTCTCATCCCACACAAAAGGTACATTCTTTCTAATAAGCCAAGTCAGTGGCATAGCTATATGAGAAAAGCCTTGGATAAACTATCTATAATATCCTGCCAAACCTAGGAAACTCTTAATCTCTATCACTATTCTAGGTCTCTCCCACTGAAGTATTGCCTCTACTTTATGGGGATCTACTACGACCCCTGCTTGGGAGATCATATGGCCTAGGAATTTTACCTTAGTAAGCCAAAATTCACATTTACTAAGTTTAGCATACAATTACTTTTCTCTCAGGGTCTCCAAGACTAATCTCAAATACCGTTCATGCTATTCTCTGCTCTTGGAATAAATAAGAATATTATTTATGAAGACTACTATAAGTTTATCTAAGTATGACATAAAAACTCTATTCATATAATCCATAAATATAGCAAGTGCATTTGTCAACTTGAAGGGGATTATTAAAAACTCATAGTGCTCATATTTGGTCTTAAAGGCTATCTTAGGAATATCCTCAGCCTTAATCCTAAACTAATGGTATATTGACCTGAGATCAATCTTAGAGAATATTGACACTCCTACCAACTGATCTAAGAGGTCATATATCTTGGGAATTATAATGAACGTAATTCCTGTAAAATGACAAAATGAGCCATATAAAAGTAAGTCTATTGGAATGAGCTAGAAAATATCCAAGAAAATTTGGGTAGAGTCTTAGGCTCCTAAAAATGATAATTCCAGGCTCAAATGGAAAGAAAAATAGAGCTAGGATAGAGAAATGACATTATTATAAAATTTGATGAAACATAATGGCATTTTCTTAAATAAGTGTAACTTTTGGAAAAACACATAGGAGGGCATTTTAAATGAAAAATTTGAGTTGTCTAGGGTTTCCAAAGACCCTAAAAATTATGGGAAGCCCTGGGACAGTTAAAGCCCCTCCGATATACTTTTTCCAATGTTGATGAACCCAAACTTTGACGAATTTATTTATGAGGATTTTAGCTCTAATTTGAATGTTTACCAAGGCATTTTATTAAATTGGGAACTTAAATTTTATAATAGAAAAGAAAGTTCTAAAAAAGGAGCTAAAATAAAGCCGAAACGAACTTGCTATTACGGAAAGATGAAATGGGAATTTTTAAAAAAGTTTGTTTCTTGAACCTTTTACCATCTTCATGCCACTTCTTCTTATTTCCTTGCCCAACCTTCTTCTGCCCAAAATATAGAAAAATAAATAGCTCCTTGAGGCACGCAAGAAAAGAGGAAGAAAGGAAGAAACAAGGTAAGAAAGGTAGGCAAAACTGAGGAATTTCATGGTCTTTCTTCTTCCAATCTTACTCCTCTCCTTCCATGCTTTTTTTCTATGGTTTTCTTAAATGGATTGGTTCTATTTTTGGTCTAAAACAGAAGGGAGAGTTTTGAAATTGAAGAGGAGAATTCAAGCAAGGGAAGAGGCATCCAAAAAGAGCTAGAAATCCAAGGTAGTTTCTTGTATTTGTTGCTTTTCTCCTTTGCTCCTTGAATGTGTGTTTTGGCCTTATACAGAACCGTGAGAGGGGAGGGAATTCTATCCAAAAACAAGAGAAGAACTAGGGTTTTAGACCATGGAAAAGAGGTATATGGCAAGAAATTGTAAGAAAAACCAAAGCAAACTAAGATAGGAAAGTGTGGTGTTCTTGAGGGAATTATGAAATCTGATTTTGTGTGTGTATTTCCTTGACCATTTAAGTGTTTCATTGAACTCCTAAGACTCCTAAAAACCTCCCCAAGTGGCTCTCCCATCAAGGAAAAATTGAAAACTCTTAGAACCTTATTATTGCTTTATGTCTCGGCCAAGCAAGGTTAGATAGGCTTGAGAGTGTTTTAAATTGTTTAGCCTTGGTTTGAGACTTTATATGATGTTAGAAGATGGGAGGAACCATTGGGAAAAATTTAGGAGCCATAGAATGGGAGATGGGACAATGGTATCTAAAATGGTGCATTATGAAGTAACTTAGTTTTTTAATTGTGCAAATGAATATGTGAGGGCACCAAGGACCTTAAATGAGGTCAAGAGGCCTAGAAATGAAAAGAGAATAGAGCCTAGAGCTTGAATGATAAGAGTTGCTTCAATGGTCCATTTATGGAACCATTAACCCATTTATAAAACCAAGTGTGTGTTTAAGAGTGAGTTTAGTGTCTTAGCTTACTTCAAGTGTATGATTATGTGTTATTTATGGTGCTTAGGCCAAGAGGATCCCAACTCACCACATTGTGTGTGTAGAACCAAGAAAGGGAAGGAAGAGGACAAAAGGAAGCTTGCATAAATTCAAGATAGCTCCCTACCTCATTCTCCTTGCATTCTTGTGTGTATGCATGTCTTTGTGTGCATATATGTGTCTATGTGATTGGAAAGTATGCCACTTGATGCGTTGAGATTGCATTAGTACCAATGTGTGTTCTTGAATGACTTTTCTTGTAGGAATTGCTCACAAGGGTGAGGTTGTGATGACCTTAACTTCTAATTGTGGTAATTAAGCTTAAACATGCAATTGATAGTCATAAATCAAGGTCTAGCACCATTTAAATTAATTAATTTTAAAAAAAAAGTGAGGAAATTTGAACCTTAATGTTATTAAAATCATTAACCAACCATTTACAAGCATTCATGTACATAAGTGAAACACATCTCTAATTAAAAGCCTTTAAATCTATTACCTATTCATTTTCAACTCTCAAGAACCTCTTACAAGTGCTTCTAAGTCATCCCTTGATATTGTCATTGGAAAAACCAAGGTTTCTAAGTTAATATAAGAGTTTCAGAACCTTTGTCATGGCTAAATGATTTTACGCTGCGGCCAATTGCCCTCGGGTTCACTTTTTACATCTTTACAGATGCCGCAGTGAGTTGGAGTTTCGCCGTGGTGAGCCTATATGGCGTCGCGGTGAGAGGACCTCCTAGAGCCTACCTTACTCACCTCTCACTATTAGCCATGGCCAATTTCCATTTTTGCCTAAGCTAATTCCTCTCTGGAACACCTGGCACATTTTCACAAAGTTCAACGCGACCAATTCTCCATTTTGCTGCAGTGAATTACCCTTTGGACGATTTTAGTTTAGCCTCTCACATTTCACCGCAGTTAATTTCACTTTTCATTGCGGCAAATTTCTCTTTGGTACTCTCTCTGGGCAACTTCACCTCTATTAGCCGCGGCTAAGACTATTTTAGCCATGGCAAAACACCTTCTGATCCTATAACTTTTAAAATTTTATTTCCTACACTCTAACTCCCTCTCTAGTGACACCCTAGGGCCACTCTACCATAATTTGTGGAACTATAATAGTTGTCATTTACCTAATTTATGCAGCTATTCTATCATTACCAATCTAATATCTAAGTGTTGATTTCCTACTCATTAATCTGTCATATATCAACAAGGATTCATAAACTACCAACAATCATCATTTAAATACACATATCATCAAGGTTCTATGCATCACTAACTTAAGTCACATCTAATGTATCATATGATTACATTTCCAAATGGTAGGTCGTATCATAAATTTAACAAGTTCATTATAGATGTTATGAGTTCATACATTCAATACCAAACTAATATGAAATCTAGCTCCTCAGTAGTAACACTTTAAGTGATCAACATACAAATTCCTACACTTGGCAACATGATTACATAATGATGCTATGTAAAAGAATAACAAAATTGCATCTACTCTACTTAGATCAGCCTAAATGTAGCCTCCTCTATACATGATTGAAGCTTATGGATTTTCATTCCCTTGCTTCCCCTTATCCTTACCCGAAGGGGCTTCACCTGAAAGTATGATCCCATGAAATAGGGTGAGATACAAATCTCAGTAACTAAGGAAATTTTCATTAATATAATCCAATTTAATTAACATATATCCATGAATCAAAATGAGCATCAGAATCATATCAGTCATATCAGCAAGTGAAATGATTAGGCTACTATGATTACCATCCCATACTAGCAATCATATTTTCACATGTTAAAGGCCAATAACACTAGGATAAGCGCGTTCATGGCACCCACTCCCCAATGAGCACAATTAGGGCTCAGTGCATTTGAGGTCTGATCATAACCCGGTGCCCAATTTAAGCACATGCACGAGTGGTAGCCACACCACAACTTGACCATGGACTCACAAGGTCCAAACACAATACAACAAATAGCTAATCAATTCATTTAGTATTTCAAATCATTCATGTGCAACAAATATAAAATTAAAGTAGATATATGCATGAAATTACAAAATCCCCAGTTACCTCACTTGCGGACAATTTTTTAGAGAACCAACAATAGTGCTACCTTAGCCCAACCACTACAAGAGTGAAATTCAGATTGAATGTTTCCTCTACTAGAAACTTCAATGTATTACTCTAAATCCTAAGCAAATTCATATAAAATTAATACACATACTACAAATCAACCATGGGGGTTTTAAACTAACAGAAAATACATTAAAATGAAGAGTTTATGCTTACCTAATAACACCTCTAGCCTCAAACTACGAAATTTCACCATGGAAACATCAAATAGCAAGTTTAAGATTTTGGATATGGGTGAAAGTGCTCCAAATGAAAAGCCAATTGGGTCAAATTGAAGAGAAAGATAAGAGGATTAAGTTATATAACTATTACATTGGCTAAATCTTGCTCTAGGAGTGAAAAATGATGGAATTTTGCTGCTAACCCTAGCCTCCCCTTTGGACCTTCGAATTTGCTCCTTGTGTTTGTGTTTTAGCAAGGTATGGAGGGGACTGCATGTGTTTAGAGTTTTAGTTGGGTTTAAGTTAGGTCATAAATGGGTTATGGGTTAACCCAAAGGTCCAACTCCAAGTGGGTTTCAAATTTACGCTTTATTGGACTAAATTTCATGAGTTGGGCTATAGAATTGTAGTTGGGTTAGGCTAAATTTTAAGAGCTCATTTGATTTAGGTCTGCATAAGGGATGTTGGGCCAATTAGAAGAGCTTATATAAATTAGGTCTTGGGCCTCTATCTTACTAAATTAGATTGGGCCATCACTAGGTGATCTCTTTTAGGCCAAGTCTTACAATAAGAGATTGGGTCTGCACCTAAAATCATTGGGTCTTAATTAGTCTCTAACCATGGCCTACTTAATTTAATTTGGGCCTAGATGAAGTTTTTAACCTAATTAAATCTGAAATCCATATTAATATTTTATCTTTCTATGATTTCTATTCACATAACCTGCCTAATTATTCTATATTAATTATTCTTAATCAACTCAAATCTATGATTAACACCTTAATTAATTTTGTGGAGTTATAGAGGTGATGCCAAAAGATCCTTAATGTGGGTGAGGAGACACCAAAAGTCTTAAGGCGAGGGTGAGACTAGGCCAAAAGTCTCTTGAATGGGTGAGGCCAAGTCAAAAGTCCCTAGGCTAAGGGTGAGAAAAATCCAAATGTCTTAGAAATAGGGTGAGGTAAAACCAAAAGTCCCTAGAGTATATTCTTGAGTTAATATGTAATGGTGGCATAGAAATGAACTTCTAGCATGTTTTATGTTCATATCACTTTTGTATTTATGCACTTGATGTATGTATACCCTGAATGTGTGTGTGAATGGGTATGTGAGCTATTGAGATTCTAGAAATATCACTTCCTTCCCTCCTTTACCTCTATGGCATTAAGTGGCTCTCAAGAACCAAGGAATGCAAGCCAAGCATCTTAAAGAGACCATAATTTGATTATCATGTAGTTCCTTTTGTACCTAATAGTTAAAATGATAATGTAAATGTCATTTTTGGACTATGAGTTATTGAGAAATTGTAATATTATATGTAAATGGTGTATGAACATTGTATGGTACCAAGACAATGAGAATATGAATTTCGAAAACTTGGATGCTTACTTGGATGTATGCATTATTGAGTGTGGGATGGTCAAAATGAGATATATGGTGTTTGGGATCACTTGGATAGCTTACACAAGTCCTATTTATGCTTTTAAATTTGTCCAAGGGGTGACACATTAAAAGAAATCATTTGGGCAGATTTGGTACTTCATATGAAGCAAAATAGGCCATTTTGGTGAACTATACCCCTTTTGTCCAAATGAGCTCTTCTTGGTCTAAAATTTGGCATGCACCTAGAGCTTGTTGGGAAACTAAAGTGCAGAATTTTTGGAGGCAGATGGAATTTTTGGTAAATTTTTGAAGTTGGCTGAAGAACTAAAAGTTATTGCTAGTACTGTTCACTTGGTCAAAAATGAATCTTTGTCACTCATGGGCCAAATAAAGTCCAATTGTCAGAAATTTTATAAGGGAAAACTAGTGACCTGTGCCAACTAGAAGCACCTCAATTGGATGTCTAAAGAGGGAGATATGAATTTTTGAAGTTGCTATTCTTGCCCAGGCGCTCAATCAGACTCGTGTTACTGTTTGATTGATTTTCGAGGTCTAAATGCACCTAGGTTAGTTTGGAATTATTTTTCTTCTCTAGTTAACATTTGTAGCTTTCTAAATTGGTATAGATTGCACGAATTGTATTTTTGGGATTAATTATGAATTTTCAAAGTTTATATCAATAATATGTATGTGTTTTTAGACAACTTGACCTTTGTGCCTTTTCTAATGTCAATCATGATCTAGATGGGATTTTTGTGGCTGGGAATTATTTTTAATGTAAAGTTAACATTCAGAGCTTTCCAACAAGCTATGTTTTGCTTGATTTTAATATTCTAGATTTAGTTATAATTTTTCAAAGTTTCCCCTAAAATCTGCCACATGTTGTTCGAGAAGAATAAGTGGAAATTCGTGGATTTCAAGCTTGAAACCGTGGATTGTGTGATGTTTTGAGCTATACATGATTTGTATAAGTGACAAGTAATTAGAGAATGATATTGGGGTACTCATGGGGTCCATATGTGTAATGAACGTAATTTTTGTAAAACGACGAAAGGAGCCATATAAAAGTAAGCCCTCTGAAATGGCTTAGATAATATCCCAAAAAATTTGGGTTGACTCCTAGACTCCTAAAAATGATAATTCTAGGCTTAGATGGAAAGAAAAATGGAGTTAGGAAGGAAAAACAATTTGTGACAGAAATTGACAAAATGTAATGGCATTTTCGTAAATAAATGCAAATTTTGGAAAACCACATAGGAGGGCTTTTTAAATGAAAGTTTTGAGTTGTCCAAGGTTCTCAGAGGCCCCAAAAACCATAAGAAGCCTCGGGACTAGTAAAGCCCCTCCAATGTATGTTTTTCAACGTCAGTTGACCTAAATTTTGACTGGTTCATTCAATAAGGTTTTAGCTCCAAATTGAATGATTTCAAAGGCATTTTATTAAATTGGGAACCTAAATTTTATAATGGAAAAGATGCTTTTCAAAAAGGGGCTAAAATGAAGCCAAAACAAAATTGCCATTATGGAAGGATAAAATTGAAATTTTTGGAAAGTATGCTTCTAGAAACTCCCACACACTTCTCCTTTCTTCTTCCACCTTTTTAAGCACAAAATTTTCTGCCCAAAATACAAAAGTTGATCTGCTCTCTTAGGTGCATCAAAAAGGGGAAGAAAAGGAGTAGAAAAATCAAGGAAAAGGTAAGGAAACTTGTAGATTTTCATGCTTCATCTTCCTCCAATCTTGTTCCTCTCCTTTCCTCCTCTCTTTCTATGGTTTAGTTGAGCTTTTTGGTTCTATTTTAGGTCCAGAACCAAGGGGAGAATTTCGAATTTGCCAAGGAGAAGAGAACCAAGGAGAAAGACACTTGAAAGCTCACTTGAATCCTAGGTAATCCTTGCTTTTTGTTGCATCTTCTCTTCCCCCTCCCTTTGTATGTATTTCGGCCAAGAACAGAACTAAAGGAGGGGAGGATGTTTTGTCCAAATACAAGGAAGGAACAAGGGTTTTAGGCCATGGGGAGATGGAATATGGCAAGAAATTCTAAGAAAAACTAATAGAAAACAAGTTAGAAAAGTGTAGTGTTTTCTAGGGTTTTGCAAAATCTGATTTTGTGTGAATGTTTCCTTAGCTATTTGAATGTTTCCTTAAGCTCCTAAGACCTTTAGAAAGCCTCCCAAGTGGCTCTCCCATCAACGAAAAATCACAAAGTCCATGAACCTCCATTATGGTGCATATCTTGGCCAAGCTAGGTTCATTAGGCTAGGGGATGTTTTAATTTGTTCTAGCCTTGGTTTGGCGCTTTATATGATGTTAGAAGATGGGAAAAACCATTGGGAAAAATTTAGGAGCCATAGATGGGGAGATGGGATAATGGTATCCATAATGGTGCTTTGTGAAGCAACTTAGTTTTCCAATTGTGCAATTGAATGTGTGATAACTCTAAGGACCTTAAATGAGTCCAAGAAGCCTAGAAATAACAAGAGAATGGAGCCTAGAACTTGAAATGCAAGGGTTGCTTCATTAGGCCAATTATGGAACCATAATGCCAAGTATGAAAGTAAGTGTGTGTTTAAGCTTTAGTTTAATGTCTTGGCTTGGTTCAATTATGTGATTGTGTATTCCTTGTGATGTCTAGGCTAAGAGAATAATCAACCACCTAAGTGCTCTTATGAAATCAAGGAGGCGAAGGAATTAGCAAAGTATAGCTTGCATTAATTGAAAGGTAGCTCTCCACCTCATTCTCTTGCATTCTTATGTGCATATGTATATGTTGTGTGATTATATATGCTCCTGTGATTTGAGAACATGCCACTTGATGTCTTGAGGTTGCATTGGTACCAATGTATTGTCTTGCATGCCATTGACTATGAGAATGGCTCTCAAGGGTGAGGTGATACCAAAAGTCCCTTAGAGTGGGTGAGGATATGCCAAAAGTCTCAAGGCATGGGTGAGACTAGACCAAAAGTCCCTTGGATGGGTGAGGCTAGGTTAAAAGTCCCAAGACCAAAAGTGAGGCAAATCTAAAAGTCCTAGAAATGGGGTGAGGCAAAACCAAAAGTCCCTAGAGCATGAAAATGGCTTAATGTGGAAATGTGGCATGGAAATGTAGTATTATACACTTTATGTTTGCACACTTGAGATTTTGATGTATGTATATTTTGAATGTATGTATGAATGGGTGTGTGAGCTATTGAGATTATAGGAATCTCACTCCCTTTCTATCCATTATTTTAAAATGTCTAGGTGATGTTCAAGAAACAAGGAGTGCAAGCCAAAGATTTTGAGAGATTGCATTTTGTATACTATGTAACTAATGATTTAAAAATCAGATCGGATCGGTCAGTTCGACCGGTTCGACTGGGTACCAGTTCTTGGTCCGATCTGGTTGGCTCAAGAAACCGGTTGACTAAAAAATCGGTCAAGAACTGGTCAAAACGGTCAAAACGGGCCAAAACCGATTTTAACCGGTCCGTACCTATTTTTTTTTTTAATTTTTTCTTATATAACAAAATAATTTATCTCAAATAATTTTAACAAATTAAAAATAAAAAAAATAAAAAAGGAGGAGAGAGTTGAAATATATATATTAAAAAGATAGAGAATATAAAAGAAGTAAAATATGAATACTTTATTATTTTTTATATTTGATCTCTATTATGTTTATATTCAATTTTATAATAACATTTCTTTTAAATATAAATGTATTTAGCCAAAATTATTATTTAGTTTTTGTTTTTTTATGTTTTAATAATAAGTAGAATTTTAATATAATTTAAAAACTCAAATAATTTTTGTAATATCTTAAGAAATATTAAATTAATAATCAAATATTTAAAATTTACTAATATTTATTTTTTACATTAAATTTTTAATATATAAATTTTAAAAAAATATAATTAATTATTACTGATTCGACCACGGTTCGACCATGGTTGGACCAATGAACCGTAAATCAGTACTTTCATCGGTTCAATGATTGGTTCGGTTTTAAAAACATTGTATATAACCTTATTTGTATTTGAATGTCAAAGTGAGCTTGTATATATTATTTTTGTGATGTAAGACCATGATCAAATGTAAAATGATGTATGAATATGATATGGACCTTATGTGACACTAAATCTATGGAATTATGCAAATTGGCTCTTGGATGGCTTGATGCAACTATGCATTCTTAGATATGGAATGACCAAATCTAGATGTATGGGGTTTGGGACTATTTGGATAGATCTCACAAGTTATAATTATACTTTTAAACTTGCCCAAGAGGTTCTAAACTCAAGAGGAGGCCATTTGGACTAAAGTGACTCTTGATAGGGAGAAAAAATGACCATTTCATGAGGTTATGTCACTTTTTATCCAAATAAGCTCTAAAATTTGTCATGCATCTAGATCTTATTGAGAGCTTTTTGGGAAGCTTAATTTGGTAATTTTTGGAGGTCTTTGGAATATTTGGCGAATTGTTGAAATTGAAAAATTTTCTAGTTTTGGTCCTTGGTACTGTAGCACTGGTCCAAAATTAAATTCTATCACTCATAGGGCAAATGATGTCCAATTGCAACAAAATTTTATATAGAGAAATTAGACCTTAAAGTGACTCGTGCCAACTAGAAGCACCCCATTTAAGGTCTAGAGAGGGAGATATGAATTTTTAAACATTCTGTCCAGTATCAAGAGTTTTACCCGACCTGAGTTACTGTTCTATTAAATTTCGAGGCCTGGGCTGCCTGAGCTGGTCTGAAAATATTTTTCCTCTCTAGCTAACATCCACAACTTTCCAAATTGGTATCATTTGCATGGATTGGATTTTTTTGAAATTAATTGGACATTTTCAAAGTTTGCTACAGAAATCTATGATAGTTCCAGAAGGCAGTTTGACCTCTAGACATTTTCGGATGTCAAACATCCTCTATGATGGATGTTATGATTTGGACATATTTTTAGTGTGAATTAGACATCTGTAGCTTTCCATAATGACGAATAATGCATGGTTTTGATTTTTCTAGAATTAGTTATGATTTTCCAAAGTTTGGGCAGAAAAGAGGCAAAAGCTGGCCGAAAATGAATGTCCATGTTTTCTGCTCCATTTCGATTTTCTTGAGTTGTGGGCCACATTTTATGATGCAAATGAGTTGTATTCATGTAATTAAATATGAGAATGTATGATATGAGCTTACACAGTCCACATGACTCTGAATGAAATTTTTAAGTACGACGCAATACAAATAAATTCACTATTTTATTCCCTTTCTCTTTACACTCTCATGAATTTGACAATATGAAGCATATGAATATCATGAGATGAGTTAGAAATATATGGTGTTACAATATTACCCGAAATGAAAATTTAATCCTCGATGTAACGCAAATAAATTCAATATTCTCATATAGTTTTGTTGGATTTTCCTTGAGAATGTATATAAGCCATCCCAAATTGAGAAATATGGCACTAAAATATTATGATATGACAAGAATGGGGTATTTATTCTTAACTATGATCTTATTGAACTCTCTATAATACACAGTCTAAGACTCCCATCCTTCTTTTTAACAAATAGGACTGGAGTTCCCTACGGTGAGACATTAGGTTTGATAAAACCTTTTCTTTAATAGCTCCTCTATTTGTTTCTTTAACTCTACTAGTTCAATGGGAGCCATTCAATAAGGAGCCTTAGACACTAGATTTGCCCTAGTACAATGTTTATAGCAAATTCTACTTCTCTGTTAGAGGGTAATCTGCTAATTTCTTTAGAAAATACCTCTAAGAACTTTCTTACTACAAGTATCTCATTTATACCCTTTTCTACCTCTACTTTTACAGAAAAGAAAACTAGGAACCTCTGGCAACCATGCATTAGAGATCTCTCAGCTTGGGCAGTAGTCATAAAGGCTAACTCAATCTTGGTACTAGACACGGTTCCAAATTTAGGTAAAGTAATACATTTGATATGGTAATTAAGCATGGCATTATTGGCAGACATTCAATTCATACCAATGATCAAGTCAATATTAGTTAGAGGCATACAAATCAAGTCAAGTGTGGTATAACAATGATTAAATTAGACTATATTGTTCAAACATACATGGGAGGTAATGGCTCAGTTTCCTATGTGGGTGGATACATGTAAATCATATGGTAACACATATATACTCAGACCTAACTTTCTAGCACAATCATAGGATATGAAAAAATGACTAGTACCTAAATCAAACAATGCATTTACAGCATAATCATTAATCTTTATAGTACCTTAGATCAGGCTCGGGGATCAATTAGACTCCTCTTGTGTCAGAGCAAAAACTCTACCTTAGGTCTATGGTCTATGCACAAGAGCTACCTCCCTTTGCTGTGTGCAGTCTTCTAGCCATATGCCCTAACTTGCCACACCTGAAATAAACATTTTGGCCTACATAGCATTGTCTGCCCCTATGGTTCTTGTCACACTGGCTGTATGATGCTAGTATGGAATTAGCTCTGCTAGATTGAGCTGGTCTCTTTCTGTTCTTTCCTCTTTTGTTATATGGACCTTTGCCACCTCTCTTATTACTACTAGTGGTAATACCTTTTCTCATGGCCTTTTGTTCTCAGGGAAGGGAGGTTTGGCACTTGGAGATATTTTCATTGTTCTCAAATTACTCTTTGTCACTTTGCAAACCTCCACTAAAGCATTAAAGTCCCTGATCCTCTAGGGCACCACTTTGTCTTTAATTTCTGGTAACAACCCTTTTCTTTAGCTTGTCTACTCTTTATCTCTCATCATCATACTTCTGTAGGTAAGATAAATATCTGGAGAGCTCTAAGAACTTGGCCATATATTGGTATACAAACATGCCCTCAGTCTATCTTAGAAGGATGAACTTTGACTTCTTCTTATCCTAAGTAGAACTAGGGAAATATTGCTATGAAAAAGCCTATAAAAATGTTTCCCAATTAGTTGGGAGGTTTTCTTACTTCAAGATTGGTTCAGTACTCCTCTACTAATAATGAGCTTCCTTTCTAGCTGAAAAATGGCCATCACAGCCTTTTACTCAGATGCACACTTTATTACTCTGAAAATTTTCTCTAAGTGCATAATCTAGGCCTCTACTTTCTCTACATTTAGTTTACCATCAAACGATGAAGGCCAGTACTTCTTAAACTATGCTATGGTTTGCTGAATAATAAGCTGCTGTTGGATAAGAGGCGTCTGAGCTGGTGGAGTCTAGGAAGTCTATGGATTCTATCAGTTCTAGCTTGAAGGGATAGCCTTTGAGTTCTTGGGATGATCTGAGTACTGTAGTTGGGCAAAAAGATTAGGCCTTTCATTTTCTCTCTAAGCGAGCCTCTGTTACAGCTGCATGATTACTTCCTATTACTGTTGTATCATAGCTTGCCACTGATCCAAACAAGCCAAAATAGCCTGGAGGGCTCCATCCATGGGATCAACTGGCTTTGCTCTAGAAGCTCTAGAAGGCTTACCTCTACCTCTGAGTTCACCATCTTATTTAGAGCAATTTAAATATGATTTAACATAGAACATGAACAGAAGCCACCTTTAGCACTCAAAGCATCATATATAGATCATACATAATCAGCAAATCACACCCTTAAGTTATAACCGACACTAGAATGCCTGAACCATTTCTTTAATACCAACCAAAATGTCAAACCTAACTTTACTTAACTCATTTATACAATACATGATGATTTAAGCAAGGTTCACATCCATTCATAGGTTTTTCAACACCAAAATCAGGCCATTTACGAGTCATTTGAGCTATAGGGGTCCAAACTTAATTCTTTCTTTTTCTTAATTCAATTCCATCATAAAAATATTTTTTTAATACTCATTTTATCATGTTTAGCTTGTGGGACACTCAAGAAATGGCTAGAACCTGAAATGACAACATGGCCCAAAAATCTGCACTAACTTTGAAAATTTATAAATTGGGCTATAAAACCCTAAATCATGCAAATTAGGTGTCTATAGAAAGTTTAGAATGTGAACTAAATAATATAAAATTTTCATGCAAAATTGAACTTGTTTGCCCTACCAAATGCAATGGAATAGTAACCTAGGTGAAAATACAAGGCATATGACAGGCCCAAACTTTGAAAATGCATATCTTGGGCTACACAACTCCAATTCGGGTGATCTTAGTGGCCATGGAAAGCTTATAATGTCAAATATATGTTTATAAAATTTTATAAGTATTGGAGTTCATTTGGCCCTTCAAAGATATGAAACATCAAAGCTATATAGGATGAACAATACTAAGACTATTTTGAGAAATCTGCATAATTTCAAAAATTTTTAAAATATTTTGTACAACTCTGAAAATTATGATCCTTAGCTTGTTAGAAAACTCTAGGAGTGTTGTAAATGTTACTAAATCTGAGACTCAAAATAAGTCATTTAGGCCACCTTTGACATATGAGTTGTTTATGGCAAATTTAAGACCATCCTTGGTTCCAATTTGGACCATTTGGGATCTAATTGGTTTCCTTCCACTTTGAATACATTTCTTTCATTTTAAATGTCATTTCTAACCATTCCATAGCATGCCAAAAGGGTTAGATCAATACTTGACGCCTTGACATCCAAGGTTACACATTTGCACCATTCCATCTCATAAGCCATATTCTACCATATTGCACATACATTGTCAAAAATGGTCATACATTGCTATTCTCATAATTTTACACATGGTTCCACTATAAGACATGAAATATCACCATTAAATACAACATAGGTCCATCATAATGCATATAAAGTGTCATATAGGTACATATAACAAAATCTAATACAACAACATTGCTAATACATCATTTCTCAAATATCTAAGCCTTCTCATGATCTTGGCTTTAGCTTGGTGCACCTGAAATGGTTAGTGGGAGCATGAGAGTGAGATTCTGGAGAATCTTAGTAGCTAATCTTAACCAATTTAATACATACAAGAATGTCATGATTGTATGCCATGCATGTGGTGCAAGAATGTTATGCTTATGCTTCATATGAATCAAATGCACCATAAAACATGAAAACTCATTCACATCATCATAAACTTGCTATGCTTAACTTTTCTCAACTCGGGCCAAGGAAGAGCTACTGTGCTCAATTCTATGTCTTAGCTCATTATGGAAATTATGCTAAAACATATCTCATGAATGCATCAAGCAACAACACATACAAGCATTTTAACTCATTCAAACATTCAAATGTATGCAAGAAAGGGAGATAAAACTACCTTGATGCTTGTAAGAACTTAATTAGCCATTAACCCACTTGATCATGCTTTCCTCTTGACTTTCCTTTTCTTGGCACTTATACTTTAGGGTGTTTGAGCCAGATGGACTTACACATAACAAGTTCAAGACAAATTAATCCCATAGGATTCATTATAGGCTTCATTATCCTTCTTGAACCTCATTAGAGATCAATGTGATGCATAAAGCTAGTTTTAGATCCATAATAAAGCTACCCTTGGTTCTTTCTTTTTATACCCTAAATTTTTTATTGCTACAAGTCTTATAACTCTCAAGAAACTCATTTGAATTATTACATGCTTAGTTAGAAGGGTTTAGGGCTAATTTTCTTCATTAATATCATTTAGGCCTAAAAATTTCAACTCTCATTCTAAGGCCCTTAAATTCAATCCAATGCTTCCATAATTACTTATTCATCAAACCTAAGTCTCTAAATTCATTAGGACTCAAAGAAACATTCCTTAGCTATCCATTCTGCCCTTTAGCCAAACACCTAGTTAAGGAAGACAACCATAGAATTTTGTTCATTCTTGCTAGGAGTTTAATGCATACCTATGTTCCTTGGCTTCTCTTATATCTAATCATAGTTTCATATGGCTTAAAATACCCTTCAAAGATCTCAAAACTCCTAAGGTACAATTGAAACCCTAATTTCTATATCTTGGTTTCTAATGCTCTTTTCTTGATTCCAATTGCATATTCTAATTCTCCATGCCTTAAAACCTTTCTCCCTGATCTGTTTTGGTCAAGAATCATCTATGTTCATCTTCCCTTAGGTTTGGCCAAACATGAAAAAGGAGGAAGAACCAAGGAGAAGCAACTTTTAGCCATAGAAACATACCTTATCTTAAAACTTATCAAGAAGAGAATTCGGTGGTACAATTTGTTTCCTCAATTCTTCTCCTTCTTCCTAAAGTTCAGCCAAAAAGTACTCCTTCCAAGAAGCTAAAACAGTCAATAGAAAGGGTTTGGAGAGGAGAAGTTTGGTGAAGGAAATCTTATGAAAAGGTGGCTAAATGTTACGCTTTTTGCTTTGTTTTTCTCCTTCCTTCCTCTCCCTTCTTGTGCACCTTTGAGTTCTAGTTTAGAGCAGCCAAAGTCGATTTTAGGGAGTGAAGGGTCTGCTAGCTAGATTTAAGAAGAAAAGGAGTAGGTTAATACAATTTTCCAAATTGTCATTTTGCCTTCAATTACAATTTTTCCATTTTTGCTCATTTTAGCTCTTTTTTAATAACCATTTTTTTCATATAAAAATTTAGGTTCTCTAATTTATTAAAAACATTTACTTTCAATTTTATGAGCTTCAGAGCTATCCTAAATCATTCAGTTAAATTTTAGGTTAATCGATAGCCTAAAATGTATACGGGTTTTAGCCATTCTAAGGGTTCGTATGGTTTTTAGGGCTTCTGAGAACCCTAAAAAACTCATTTTTACCATTCAAAACTTCCTTCTTTTTGTTTTTAAAAAGTTACTAAGAATTACAAAATTGCTACTGCATTTTCACATAATTTTATTTAGCCATCCTAACTTTTGTTTCTGGCCATCTTTAACTTTGTATCCTTATTTTTAAATGTTTAGATTATTATTCTAATCTTGTTTAGCCTTTATTCATTTGATTTTAGGGCCTTCCCTTTATATCTTCTTGATTTCAGTTCAATTTTTGAAAGACCAAGTATTACACTTCTGCTATCTCACATGACAAATATAAATGTCTCATTTTAACTTGCTTTTCATTAGCACTAATGGTGGTTGCTGGTGTAAAAGAGTTAACTTTATCAACTTGTACTACATATTGTCATTATATATGTGCTATCTTTAATTATGACACAACACATCTATTTAGATAATAACTAAGTTATATATAAGGTATGATACTTTATGTTCTATTCTTACCAAAAGCTTTACATCATTCTCATGCACGTCTCTAGGTGTAGGTTTTCCTAAGGGATCAACTAACATTTTATACGTAAACCTATTATGGAGTAACACTCTTCTATGCTTGTGATTTTTATCATTCTTATGTCTATGCATTTATTTGTTATGATACTTAGGGACTTTATTGTAGGCTATGGATTCTTGTCTGTCATTATTGATCAATAGCAGACTTAGTGTCCCACTAATGATCCCTAATTCTTTCATAATCCTTTTCAACCATATAACTTTTTGTAATGTTGCAAAACTTGCAATAAACTTTGCTTTCATAGTAAATAACATTATACATGTCTTCTTCTTTCTTTCATAGTAAAGATATGGTTTCACTATTAAGTGATAAGCATGAATTTTATATGTTTTAATCCCCCTAACTTAAGTATTTTAAATGTTAAATAAGGCTTAATGGATTTACTTAGGTGGATAATTGATTTTAGTGGCCATTTTTGCACCTTAGGAATTAATTTGCAAAATTATTGAGTTTTAATGCATAAATTCCTTTTTAATAATTTTTTGGCTGTTTCTACTTAACACTTTTCATTCTTTTATGTAGATTTCAATGGCTAAATGATGTTCGAATGAGAACTTGAGTTAGAGAAGAGAAGGGGAAGAATTAGGCCTCAATTGTACTTCTTGTTATAGCTTAAAAATGGAAGAATGAATTGTGGTTGGCACATGAATAGGATGCTCTCTCATTGCATACATTATATGCATGCACATTCACATGAAGCTATGGTCACTCACGTTACATAATCATGCTGCACTTTCACCTTATTCCTACGTCCATTCATTCACAAGGTTGCACATCATTCACACATGCAAAGAAACACGTGAGGTGAAGCCACAAGATCATGAAGCTGAGCATGAAAGACTACGTGAGAAAGAATTAAATGGGTACAGCAGCACGTAAGCAAGAAGAAAAAGAGCTACGGGCTACACGCATGAAGAAGCTAAGAAGCTACGTGGAAAGGAAGCTTGCCACGGGTTGAAGGAACTCATGGAAATGAAGTTCAGTCGGAAAAGCTATGGATTCTTAGAGTTGCTAGCTAACACAAGCAAGGAGCTGCAGAACAAAGGAATCACGCTGAAAAGCTGCAGAATGAAGAAGAGAAGCTCGAGCTAGCTGGAGAACATGCAACAGAAAGCTTGAGAGCTGAAGATTAAGTGAAGAAGCAGAATGCATGAAAGACGCTGAACAAGCTGAACGAGAAGCTTGGGAGCTGGATAACACGTGAATATTAACGCAAAGAAGAGCTGCATGGATAACGTGAAGAAGCACGAGGAAGCACCAGCTGAGCTCACACTCACGCAGAAACAATTGAAAACAAGTTAAGGAAGACGATGGGAGACACTGGAAATGGAGGCAACAGATGAAGCTGGGCTGCACGAGCTGAACTGGGCAGAACGTGGTTAATGCGAGATGAAGAAGAGCTACAGAAACAGTAGAAGAACATGTAAAATATAATAAAATAAACAGCGGGACCCACACCTATACACACATGCAGAAACACTTAAGCATATCACGTGGAAAATAAAAAGCTGAACTGCAGTTTTAACGTGAAGAGGCTGGAAGTAATGGGTTGCAAGGCAGAAACACGAAAAGAAGCTCGAGTGTGGGTCTAACGTGGAAAAATTGGGAAGCACAACAGCTAAACGAAGAAAGAATGAAGAAGCCTGAGCTTTGAGATTAGAAAACAACGTGGGTAGCTTGAGTTTAAGAGAAGCAGCTGAGCACGTGGGGTTTAAAGGAAGCAAGAGTTCAGATCCAAGCATAATACGCAAGAAAGAGGCTGCATGTGAGCACGTGGAATCATTAAAACAAAACGTGAGGGGAAGCAAGCATCCAGCATATTCACGCATCCTCCATTCATGCCTTTGATTTATTCACATCTCTCCAGCACATCCACGTCTCTATATTTCCGGAAATTCATGCCTATATATATCAAGCCATTCATTCATTCAAGGGACACCATTCAGCACACCATACACCATCCATCCACACCACGCCATATACCTTTCCATCCTCTTTTCATCATCATTCCATCTTACATCTCCATCATCCCATGAAGCTTTAGTTCATCTTGAGGCTAGCTAGGAGGAAGTCCTTGGAGAAGCTTGAATCCATGGAGAAAATTTAGAATTTTGGCTAAGAATTTCCTTATTTTTCCTACACTTTTTCTCTTTCATTTATTGTCTTGGTTAAGTTGTATTTGATAGGGAATTTGTGTAATTATAATTAGTGGCTGGTTAGACACTAATTAGGAAGTATTTTTGTTGATTAATTGATCTGATTAATTTCAATGTTATTTGAATTCCCATGTATGCTTCGAAGGTGTTCGGTAAAATACATGAGTGAGATTATTTGTTTGAATTGAAGATTCCTTAATGTTTAGTTGGTTAATTAAATATTTAGGATGATTCAGAAGCTAATCAAATTAGTTAATCAATCAAATTGGATGTTCATTGATCTTAGAAACAAGAATTGACAATTTAATGCGGAGTTGAGGTCTCAATTCAACATTAGATCGTTGATTTCTTGAATCTTGCGTGGTTACTCAAAGATAAATTGTTATGAACATGATTAGGGACTCTTAGATTAGAATTAATCACAATTAGATTAGGATAAGGATAGTGGATACCAAGGGATGAATCCAAAGCTAGTCACAAGTCCATCTTTCAACCATGATCCATACAATTAGATAGCAATTAGGAATTTTAATTCAATTTAGTTTTTGCTTAGTTTAATTAAATCAAAACCCCCCTTTGTTTAGGAAATTTTAGAGTCTTTTAACATTTAGTAGACTCAATTAGACATTGAACGCCAATTCTAAGGGAGATGACCTAGGTTGTGCCATTTGCTACATATTTTATCAACCTAGTATTATTTTGAGGGTTGCACGACAAGCCACTCATTAAGCAAGAATGTATATCTGGAAGTTAATTATCGCATATTTGAATCTCTCATCTAATTCATATTTGAGTATCTTGTCAAGTGTAATAACTTAACAAAACAATAGTTTATAGTACCCTACAATTATCTTAGGATTCCAATAATAGTATTCTAATTTTATTAACTAGAAATTGACTGGTATCAATTCACAAAGTCAATTGCTAATAAATGTCTAACCTTGTACCTATATTGCATACAATACACCAATAATGTTGGAGTAAGGAACTTTTTATATAATTTTTAATCTAGACTTGATTTGAGGGTATATGTAATAATCTGTATTTTGAAAGCTAAAATAAACCCTAAAAAATGAAAATGAATAATTAAAAAGGGTTACAAGGAAAGAAAATGTTAGTTAGAACTAAAAGAGCTAATTTGGGCCTAATTGACTAAAAATTTAGGGATTTAGAAAACATGAGATTTGACTTGAGAAATAAATATCCCTTATCATAATATTAAAAAATAAGGTTAGTAGAATATCCAAATAAGGTTAGTTTGACTAAGTCCCTTACGATGTATGATTTAAGACCATAGTTAGTGATAACTTTGATTGAACTTTTTTAGACTATTTTAAATTCCTATAATCTCTAAGCAGATATTTTTAATGAAGAGGAAAGTTTAAATTTTAGTGTGGAGTTGTTGTTTTTTGAAAATACAAAGAAATGAGCTCAAATAGTGGACTTAAAATGTAAGGACAAAATTGATATTTTAAAAATAGTTATAAAACCTTAGATATATATATATATATATAAGTTGCTAGTAAATAGAATTTTACTTGCGGCTATCGAATAAGCCAATATTAGGAATAATTCACTAGCTTACAATAGAGTGCCCACCAAGTCATCCCTTAAGGAACCTTTGATTATGAATTCACAAAATCAAAATTAATTCAAATAAGGGTTGTATGCAGAATTGAGAAGTTAATCAAGCAAAAAAATAACTAACAAAATGAATCAATTCACCAAAATGCAACCAATCCGACACTCCCTCCCCTAATATCTTACCTTCCTTGCCATTTGAACATTCCTTTGGTCTGATTTTAATCTCCTAATTAGTGATATTTAATGCCCTTAAGCTACCACTTAAAGTTATGATCAATTTTGCTTATTGTATCTAATGCAACCACATAAGATCAATGGAACAATGCTAATCCTATTCGAACATCTTAGGACAATCACATAGAAATCTCTAATATGAATAACACAACAAATTCCATTGATTAACTAACCAATTAAATCAAACATACTCCTTAGATAATGCAGACAAGCCAGTAATCATGCAATTCAAATCATCCAATCGATATAATTAAGATTAACATAAAAACAAAGAGGAATAGGAATGAAATTCATCTGTAATTAAAACTAAACCAATATTTGTTACAACCATAGGCTTGGATTCAACATCAATCTTCAGATTGATTACAAAAGAGAGTTTAGAACACTATTATACAAGCAAGACAATCTAACTAGAAAACGTTCCTGATGGCTCTTTGGAAGAATGACATTACTAACAGAAGAATATCTAACTAAATATGACCTAAGGGAAATCTAAGGTATCAGATGGGCTAGGTTACATCTAATGGTCTAGGATTTTTAAAGAAATACAATATTAATTCCTAGGCCTTGTGTTCAAACCCAATATCTATAATCAATTACCTACAAAAGCACAAATAAAGTTAATTGGGCCTTTGTTGATAAAAATGTAATAATAGCAATTTAAACCTAAACTCACTAATTATGTAATTAAAACTCATTAATCCAAATTTGACTTAATTAATATAACATGAACTTAAGGTTATCAAATTGGTCTCATTGAATTATTATAAAGCTAACTATGAGAAATATAAATGTATAAATATTTGAATTATCAATGCCATGCCCCACTCTTCCCTCACTTCATAATCGAATTAGACAGCCCTAGAATTCTCTCTTGGTGGTGTGAAGAAGGAAGAAGGAGAAAGGGAAAAGGAAGCTCCATATAGGTAAGCAAACTTTTTAAATTTGATTATGATGTTGTTATAAACCTTCACTTACTCTTCTTCTTTCTCATGGTAATTTTGGTTCCTTAAAAGGGTGAGCTTTATGGCTAGTACCTTGAGCAAGAAAGCTCTTTTTAGGAAATCAATTGTACTAAGATAATCTTCATTAAGAGCACATCAAAGCAAGGTATGATTTAGTCTAAAAACATTTTGTATCTTTGGAACCCTAACCATGTATAGGTTCAGTCAAGAGAGGGAAAAAGGGAAGGATACTTAAGCTTGATGAAAACTTTGTAAAACTAAGAGTTTTGAAGGATGAAAATAAGGATATGCAAATAGAATTAGGAAAGAACCAAAAGAAAAGCATATAACTTCACCTAGGGTTTGCTCTTGGTCTTGAAAGATTTAAAACCTTAAAAGAGTTCATTAATCCTTATAACACCATAATTGAGTTAGAAATGAATTATGGATATCTTAAAACCATCAAATTCCTTATAGAGTAAACAAAAATTTGAAGATAAAAAGCTATGGGATACTCTTGGCCAAGGTGGGTAATTGCTACCGAGGGAAGTTTTTAATTTGGTTTTATAGTTTAAGAGGCCTAAATGAGAAATATAAAGACTAGATGAACTATTAGTTTGAAAAGTTTTGATGATGTGCAAAATTAATACCATGAAAAATTCTAATTAGCCCTGGAAATGGAAAAGGTGATAGGACTAAGCTTTTGGACTTTTTTTAGCCATAAAAAGTGAGTAAATTGAGATAGGTGAATAATGCAATTGCTACATGAAATGTGAAAAATGGAATGGGCTGTTTTAGAACACTTAAAATAAATAAATCCATACTTTAAGACCTAAATATGCACATGAATATTAACATAAGGTTGAATATGTTTTACTTGATTATTTTATACTTCAAGTGATGTGTCTAGGGCAAGCAAGTGGGACCAAACCATTTGAGGCTATGGAATCAAGAAAAGGAGACAAAGAGATTTGATTGATTTTTGCTTGATAAGGTAGTTTTTCCTTCATTTTTATATTTATGGTTGGTTTGCTTAAGTCTCTGGTTGCTTGTGTGTATTGTTTGCAATGGATTAGCTTGTTGATTGTTGAATAGAATATGCAATTCCATGATGCCTACTTGCATTTATGAGTAGGGTGGTTCTTTGATAGGTGAGCAAAGCATTTATGCCTGCTTGGGATTGTTATACCTTAGGTATGGATTTGCTCTTGTTTGAGCTAAGAATACCTTTGGAGTATGGATTTACTTTCTTGTATATGATTTGGCCATGATTGCATAATATGCATACTTGTTTCCATGTGCTTAAGTGAACCACATGTGTGTTTGAATATTGGTTTAGATATTGGGATTTTTTGAATATCATATTTCCTTATCGCCACTAACTTTCCTAAGTCAAGGCTATTCTCCTTAATATCAACAACCTGGATACACTACCCCACCAATGGTTTGCCTCACCCTCTAGCTTATAAATGGCCAATCTAGCCTTTTGCTTGGTGGTGCAAGTCATAACTTTAAAGATTTTCTCCTATTGCATAACCCACCTCTTGGCTTTATCAATGTCTAACTCTTCTAAGAACATAGGAGGCTTAGTTTTTCTCAACTTGGCTAAACAGACAAAACATCTTCTTCCTCATGATGCCCTACACATGGATTTTAGCCTGCACTAACTAGGTTACCTCAAGGTACCTCTTGGTTCCACTTGTTAAATGATTCGTGTAATTGTTGTAGCACTTGGGCAGTCTTGTTCCTGAAGCCAAGTAGTCATAGCCCTCATAGTAGCCTTATGTGTAATAACCAATTTTTCAGAAACTAAACTAAAATTGATAAAATGATATGAGTGCACCATAAAGCAAAGTAAATTGAGGCTAATTAAGAATAGCATGTTAATTAGAACATATAAAGGAGTAGTTAACACATTAAGGATGGCACAAAATTAGAGCCAAAATAGCTAAATAGAGTGAATTAGAGCTTAGTGGCAAAATTGTAATTTTGAGTAATTTTTTGAAAACTTAAAGGAGGGAGTTTTAAATGATAAAATTAAACTCACTACAGTTCTTAAAAGCTTAGAAAATCATAGGAACTGTAGGAATTGTTAAGACTTTTCCAATGTACGATTTAGATTATCAGTTGACCAAAATTTTGACTAGACGATTCAATAAAGTTTTAAATCCTATTAATTCGAAATCAAATGCTTTTAATGGATTAGAGGACTTAAATTTTAAAATAGAAAAGATGATTCTTAAAAAAGAGTTAAAATGAAGTGAAACAGAGGAAATAAAGTTGCGAGGTATAATCAGTATTTTAGAAAATGTCTTATAATTATTCTTTCTTCCTTTTATAATCACTCACTTAGCATAAACATAATCATAAGCCACCTTCACACACTCAAAATACCTCATACAAGGCTTTACATAACCATACAAGCCTTTTTATAGCCTTATCACCATATCCTTAAGCCATGTCCAATCCTAGAAGGCCAGAAACTTTGCTCTAATACCAAAAATGTCATACCTTAATAGATCTAGCATCACATTCCTTTATTCAAGATGATTTGCATGTGTTATCAAATAAACTCCAAGAAAAGACAATAAAAATAATAAATATAATTGCGATACGTCGGGGTTTAAAAATTCATTTCGCATCTCACGGACCCCATGAACTTACTAATAGTGTAATAAACGTAATTTTCGTAAAATGACAAAATGAGCTGTATAAAAGCAAGTCCTATGAAAAGGAGCTAGAAAATGTCCCAAAATTTTGGGTAAAGTCCTAGACTCCTAAAAATGATAATTCTAGGCTCAAGCGGAAAGAAAAAATAGAGTTAGGATGGTGAAACAAATTATGATGAATACTGACGAAACGTAATGGCATTTTCGTAAATAAGTGCAACTTTTGCAAAAACACACAAGAGGGCTTTTAAAATGGGAAATTTGACTTGGCTAGGATTCTTAGAGGCCTCGAAAATCATAGGAAGTCTTGGGATTGGTAAAGCCCTTTCGGTGTATAGTTTTCAATAACGGTAAGCCTGAAATTTGACGAATTCGTTCGAAAAGTTTTAGCTCTAATTTGAGTGATTCCAAATGCATTTTATTAAATTTTCATAACGAAGGGATGAGAGTGAAATTTTTGAAAAAGTTTATTTCTTGAAGTTTTCATACACTTCTCCCTTTTTCTCCTCTCATATAGCAAGACTTTCCTCTGCCCAAAGTACAAAAAATGACCAGCTTCTTGTGGCGCACTAAGAGAGGAAGAAAAGGAGGAGAAAAATCAAGAAGAAGGTAAGAAAATTTGTAGAATTTCATGCTCTTTCTTCCTCTAACATTGCTCCTCTCCTTCCATGCTTTCTTTCTATGGTTTAGTTGAGCTTTTTGGTTCTATTTTGAGTCCAAAACTAAGGGGAGTGGTTCAAATTTCTTAAAGAAAAGCCAACCAAGGAGAAAGACACTTAAAAGCTAGCTTGAATCCTATGTAATTTTTGCCCTTTGTTGCTTCTTCTTCTTGCTCTCCCTTTGTGTGTATTTTGGCCAAGAACAAAACCAAGGGAAAGGAGGAACTTCTGCCTAAAACAAGAGAAGAACTAGGGTTTTAGACTATGAGGAAGAGGAATATGGCAAGAAATTCCAAAAAAAAAACTAATAGAAATCAAGTTAAGAAAGTGTAGGCTTCTTTAGGATTTTGGAAAATCTAATTTTGTGTGATTGTTCTCTTGGCTATTTGAGTGTTTCCTTGAGCTCCTAAGACTCTTAAAAACCCTCCCAAGTAGCTCTCCCATTAAGAAAAAATCAAGAAGCTTGTGAACCCCTTCCTTGGTGCATATCTTGGCCTAGGCTAGCACAAGTAGTTAGAGAGTGTTTTAATTTGTTCTAGCCTTGGTTTGGGACTTCATATGATATTAGAAGATGGGAGAAACAATTGGGAAATATTTAGGAGCCATGGATTAGAAGGTGGAAAAATGGCATCCACAATGGTGCTTTGTGAAGAAACTTAATTCTAAGCTTATATAAATGATTGTGTGAGGGCTCCAAGGACTTTGAATAAGGACAAGAGGCCTAGAAATGGAAAGAAATAGGAGCCTAGAGTTTGAATTGTAAAGGTTTCTTTAATAGGCCATTTATGGAACCATTATGCCATTTATAGAATCAAGTGTGTGTTCAAGAGTGAGTTTAGTGCCTTGGCTTGCTTCAAGTGTGTAATTGTGTGTTGTTTATGGTGTTTAGGTCAAGAGAACACTAGCCCACCTAGGTGTGCTTGTGAGGCCAAAAAATGGAAGGAGAAAGACTAAAAAAAGCTTGCATAAATTCAAGGTATCTCTCTACCTCATTCTCCTTGCATTCTTGTGTGCATATGTATGTCTTTGTATGCTTGTGTGTGCTCTTGCGGTTTGAGATCATACCACTTGATGTCTCGAGATTGCATTGGTACCAATGTATTGTCTTGGATACTATTGATTGTGAGAATGGCTTATAAGAGTGAGGTGATGTCAAAAGTCCCTTAATGTGGGTGAGGAAGTGCCGAAAGTCTCAAGACATGGGTGAGATTGGGCCAAAACTCTCTTGGATGGGTGAGGCCAAGTCAAAAGTCCCTAGGCTAAGAGTGAGGTATATCCAAAAGTCCTAGAAATAGGGTAAGGCAAAACCAAAAGTCTCTAGAGCTTCTTGATGACATGTTTGTCAAAGTGTGGCATGGAAATCTTGAAAATGTGCATTCATGATCCAAGTAGCTTGTTTATTTGTACGCTTGATGTATATATGCCTTGCATGTGTGTGTGAATGGGTGTGCGAACTATTGAGATTCTAGAAATCTCACCCCCTTCCCCTTTTCCTCTTGAAATGTCTAGGTGGTGCCCAAAGTCAAGGAAAAGCAAGCCAAGAGCCTTGAAAAGCCATATTTGGTCCTTATGTAGTTGTAATTGTAATTAAATGTCAAAGTTACTTTGTACATATTATTTTTGTGATGTAAGACCATGAACAATTGTAATGTGATATATAAATCTTGTATGGACCACATGTGGCGTGAAATCAATATAATGTGGATCTTGGTACTTTGATGGCTTATAGTTACATGTGTATTCTTAGAAATGGGATAGTTGTAACACCTACTCTAATAATCATTGGGCTAGGGACTCCGTCCCCTAAATATATGCTAAGTACTTATATAGTTATAAATTCTTGAAACTTCGCCTCACGCTAGTTAATACTCACTTAAAAGGGTTTAACCCTACTAAGCAATAATACCTGCTTAAGTTATTATATAACAATAAGGGCTCCACCCATTTTATTCAATTCAAAACATAGGGACTCACAGTTCACATCTCGAGCATATATTAGAATATTTTAGGAAATTAAATTTAAAGGTCTATAAGTATCAAACTGCTAGGTAAATAATATTTTAAGATTCAAAAATAGTAAAACCAAATAAAAATATCCTATGGTCATGGAAAAAAGTAAATATTAACCCAACACGAGCTCGAGGAGTATAAAAGCTAATAGCTCACTCTTTCGATAACTTCCCTTGCCTCTTATTCAGCCCTTCACCTGAAAATATTAAGAGAATGGGGTGAGCACTAACGTCTCAGTAACCCAGAGTCTTACTATGTGCATACAAACTAACAACCATGTCCAATAGGTCTCAATGCAAATTCAACATCACTATTATTAATTATTAACATAAAAGATCATAAGGTATAATTCAAAATAGTTATATGCACAACATGATAAAATATAATATGTGTAACCTCCCTTATTGCTTCGTCCAGTCTTATACCGCTGACTGAAGCCATAGGCTTATCCATGATCTGGCCCACACATTGGAATGACCAAAGCTACTCCGGTGCTCGAGATGTACCCGGCCAAAGGTACAAAGCCCAAGCCCAGACTATGGCTTCCCTTCTTAAAAGGCTAAACCAGGAGGTGTCACTGTCCCACGTTCCCCCTTTACCAACCCGGCCAGGTAAGTATTGAGGAACGGGGCCCTACAAAAAGCCAACCACTTTGCGCAAGGTGGAGGCAAACCACGTGGTCATCATATCATATATATCTCACCAACATCTCCTTAACCCATCATTTATGCATGTCATATTTATCCAAAATTTATACGAGCATGTTTGAAAAATAAAGAACCCTATATAGTATATCAAATAGGACTGACAAGCATGCTTGAAAGAAATATAATACTCTAAAATTTCACATCAAGAATTTAAGCTCACAAGCATGCTTGAAAATAAAAATACTACATCAAAATTTTATTATATCTGCAAGCATGTTTAACAGGATTCTAGTAATTCCATTAATTTCACAATCATTTACTTTTACTGTTTCATAATCTCATACAGCTTATTTACCTGTATCATGCTCAACAAGATAAATTTATTTATTTAATTAAAATTACAATAATAAACCAGTTTGCACACACATGGAAAAATCATGAATTACCTGTTCTCTTTTAGCTCACAAGTAGTCACACAACAAGAAAATCTAAGCAGTAAGAGCTTAATGAAAATCTACAAAAGTCACATATATACAAAAACGTCAATATATAATTTAAAACTATTTATATATTATCCTAAACTACTCTAAAACTACTTTAGAAACTTAAAAGCTATCATAGAGAATCTAAAATTCTCTTTCAAATCTATATTGCTTTATATTTTAATTAATTCATTAGAATAGTCAATTTTATATTAACTTAAATTTACAAAAGTTCTCAAATTCCTAAATCTTAATTTTCTCATCTAAAATTTATAATTTACGTATATAAATATAAATTAAATTTATATTCCCAAATTCACACACACACATATATCTATGTATAAAAATTTATATTAAATTTATATTCATAAATTCATATTATATACATACCTACAAATATATATAATTATATATATATATGTATGTATATTTATTTTAAGAAAATAAAGGGATGAAAGGATGCGTTTCTGCATAAGAATATATATATATTATAATTACATATATATATATATAAGGGATGAAGGTTGTATATATACCTATATATATATTTATTTAATTCACAAAATGACGAAAAGATGCATATTGCATATCACTTTTATTGAATAGTGCGTAGGGTGTGTTTATATATATATATATATATATAATCATATGAGACAAAGAACAAAAACTACTCTCGTACCTGGTATGGAGATGTATGTTCGAAGAGGGATTGAAAGAACAAGTTAGAATTACTTGAAGAAATGCTTTTGGCGACGTGAGAAAGAGCAGATGGATGGAGGAGTGAAAAATAAGAAATAGGTTAGATTTTAGATATATATATATATATATATATATCTTATTAGTTTTTATTATTGTATTTTAAAATTCTACTGGCTATTAAAATTAACTTTAAGTTATTTATCGGATAATTTGAAATAAATATATATATCTTATTAATTTTTATTATTATTCTATTAGTTATTAAAACTAACTTTAAGTTAACTCTCGGATAATTTGAAATATTGTAAAATTAACTAAAGATATATATCTTATTAGTTTTTTTTTAACTTTTAAATCTTTAGCTTTCTAAATTATATATATATATATATATAAATAAATTTTAAAATAGGTGAAAATTTGATTTTTCCCTTATCCTATCCTGTACCTTACTCTGTAAGCCTAATATTTAATCTTATATCATTTCTTAAAGTCACTAACACTTTTTGAGGATGTTACAATTCTCCCCTCCTAAAAACAATTTTGTCCTCAAAATTTAGAGGCACTCAAAACAATCCAAGTCAACACAAATACACATATATAAAGTACACAAAACAATGCATACCTAAACAAACAAGTGTGGATATTCTTGTTTTATCTTTTCTTCAGTCTCCCAATTTGCATCACCGGGAGTTATTCCCTTCCACATGACCTTTACTAATCGAATGATTTTATGTCTCAGTTGCTTATCCATAACATCCACAATCCATTCTGGTTCAGCTTTATATGTCATATTCTCTCTGACCTCTATCTCCTCAGGTTCAATGATATGCGAGGGGTCTGGTTGATACTTCTTCAGTTGAGATACATGAAAGACATTATGGACATTTGCTAACTGAGGGGGTAATGCAATTCTATACACCACGGGTCTTACTCTCTCCAAAATCTCATAAGGACCCATGAAACGAGGCGTCAGCTTCTTAGCTTTGATCGACCTTCCAATACCAGTCATTAGTGTGACTCTTAGAAAAACATGGTCGCCCACCATAAACTCCAATGGTCACCTTCGTTTATCAGCATAGCTTTTCTGTCTGCTCTGAGCTGTGAGTAATTTTTGTTTGATTAACTCAATCTTTGAGTAGTTTGGTCCACCAAATCAGGACCCAATAAGCTCCTCTCACTCAACTCTATCCAACAAAGGGGAGATCTACACTTTCTCCCATATAGTGCCTCACAAGGCGCTATCTGAATACTCGAATGAAAACTATTGTTGTAAGCAAACTTTGCTAGTGGAAGGTGACGATCCAAACTTCCTTTCAATTCAATTGCACATGCCCGTAATATATCCTCAAGAGTTTGGATGGTCCTTTCTGACTGTCTATCGGTTTGAGGATGATAAGCAATGCTAAAATTCAACTGAGTCCCCATAGCATTCTGTAGCAATCTCCATAACCTTAAAGTAAATCGTGGGTCTCGATCTGACACAATACTCTTTGGCACCCTATGTAATCTAACTATTTCATCTATGTAAATCTATGCCAGCTTTTCAAGTGGGTAGTTGACTTGATAGCTAAGAAATGAGTCGATTTGGTCAAACAGTCAATGACTACCCATATGGCATCATGTCTTGATGTGGTTCTAGGTAGACCCATGATAAAATCCATGGTGATACTATCCCATTTACATTTTTGAATCTTCAAATTTTGTAATAACCTTAGAGGCTTCTGATGTTCAATTTTAACCTTCTGACAAGTTAAACAACGAATTACAAATTCAGTCACTTCTTTCTTCATACTTGGGCACCACCAATCCCTCTTCAAGTCATGATACATTTTTGTTGCTCTAGGATGAATGGTATATTTACTCCTGTGCGCTTCCTCCAATATAAGTTTCTTCAACCCCTCATCGTTAGAAAGGCATATCCTTCCTTTATACTTCAAGATCTCATCGTTTCCAACCTCAAAATCTTTACCTCTTCCTTCCTCAACTTCTTCTCTAACCTTTAATAGAAACTCATCCTCTAGCTGTGCTAGCTTTACCTCCTTCAACGTTACACTCTCAATTGTCAATGCTTCCATGGTGGCGATCAATCCTAATATCTCAATTGGGGTATTTTGGACATCTTCAAATAATTTCTGCTTTTGAACCATCATTTAGGCTGCATGGATAGACTTCCTGCTTAAAGCATCCGCAACAACATTAGCCTTTCCAAGATGATATTTCAATTCGTAATCATAATCTTTTAAGAACTCCCTCCACCTTCTCTGTCTCATATTAAGCTCCTTCTAGTCAAACAAATATTTTAAACTCTTATGGTCACTAAAGACTTCAAACTGCGAACCATAGAGATAATGTCTCTAAATCTCCAAAGCAAACACTACTACTGCCAACTCCAAATCATGTGTCGGATAATTCTCCTCATGTGGCCTTAGTTGTCTTGAGGCATAGACTATAGCCTTGCCATTTTACATTAAAACACACCCAAGACCTTTCTTAGAAGCATCCGTATATAATGAAAAAGTTTGTGTAGGGTCTGGGATCACAAGTACAGGTGCTATAGTCAATTTGGCCTTCAAATCCTGGAATGCTGTCTCACACTTTTCAGTCCAGACAAATGGAGAATCCTTCTTTGTCAACTTAGTCAGTGGCATGGCTATCTATGAAAATCCTTTGATGAACCTCCTATAGTAGCCTGCTAACCCCAAGAAACTCCTGATCTCAGTAACATTCTGTGGTCTTTCCCAGTTTAATACTGCCTCAACTTTGTTGGGATCTACAGACACCCCTTTTGCCGACACAATGTGGCCCAAAAATTTCACTTTCTTGAGCCAAAATTTACACTTGGATAGTTTTACATAAAGTTTATGCTTCCTTAACACCTGTAATACTATTCTAAGATGCTTTTTATGCTCCTCCTCATTCTTAGAGTAGATGAGGATATCATCGATGAAAACCACTACAAATTGATCCAAGTAGGGCCTAAAGATCCTGTTCATGTAGTCCATGAAAATCACTGGGGCATTGGTTAATCCAAATGGCATAACCAAGAACTCATAGTGCCCATATCTAGTACGGAATGTAGTCTTTGGAATATCCTTAGTTCGAACCCGTAACTGGTGGTAGCCTGATCTCAAATCAATTTTAGAGAAAATAGCTGCTCCAATAAGCTAATCAAGCAAATCTTTAATTCGAGGTAAATGATACTTATTCTTAATGGTTACCTTATTCAGTTGGTGGTAGTCGATACATAGTCTCATGCTTCCATCTTTCTTCTTCACAAATAATACCGGTGATCCCCAAGGAGACACACTGGGCCTAATGAAGCCCTTATCCATCAGCTCCTCAATCTATTTCTTTAGCTCTGCCAACTCTAATGGAGACATCCGATAGGGAGCTTTAGAAATAGGCTCTGTCCCAGGCACAAGATCAATGGAAAACTCTACTTCCCTCTCTGGAGGCAAACCTATCATTTCTTTAGGAAACACTTCAGGAAACTCACTAACTACTGTAATCTCATCAACGCCTTCCTCTACTTCCGCTTGAATAGAGAAAAACACCATATAGGCTTGAAAACCCTTGCGAATACATCTCTCAACCTGCACAGAGGATAACAATTTTGGTCCACTAGGAAGCCTAGGAGAGACTGGTAGGAAAATAGTCTTCCTTTTACAGTCAATGATGGCATTATTTGCCGATAGCCAGTCCATTCTCACAATAAGATCAATACCCTTCAGAGATAGACAAACCAGATCGATGGTGGATGTCCTACCATCTAATTTAAGCACGTAATTTAAAGAAGCTTGGGAAGCTTTCACTGAAGCTCCAGCCAGTGTAGAGATAATCATATCAAATGACATTTTATAGACATATAAGTTCAATCGTAAAACACAAGCATCAGACACAAAAGAATGCATTGCACCACAATAAAAAAAGCTTCAATTTCAAAGCCTTGATTATGGTGGAGGGGGATTTTGAGGTGGTGGAAGTGATAGGTTAGAGTTGGTTCTACGGGTGTTCACCATTATTCTCCACTCTTATGTAAAACAACCAAAGAAAGTTTAAGTTAGAAAATACAATTTATGTAAATCTAAACTCAAATAAAGGGAAGTGCACATGCTGATATTTACATGCCATGACCTCTAAACGAGAAAAGTCAAACAACAAACAAATAGCCACAAAACAACAGGGCTCTGATACCAAAAATGTAACACCTACTCTAATAATCATTGGGCTAGGGACTCCGTCCCCTAAATATATGCCAAGTACTTATATAGTTATAAATTATTGAGACTTCGCCTCACGCTAGTTAATACTCACTTAAAAGGGCTCAACCCTATTAAGCAATAATACCAGCTCAAGTTATTATATAACAATAAAGGCTCCACCCATTTTATTCAATTCAAAACATAGGGACTCACAGTCCACATCTCGAGCATATATTAGAATATTTTAGGAAATTAAATTCAAAGGTCTATAAGTATCAAACTGCTAGCTAAATAATGTTTTAAGATTCAAAAATAGTAAAACCAAATAAAAATATCCTATGGTTATGGCAAAAAGTAAATATTAACCCAGCATGAGCTCGAAGAGTATAAGAGCTAACAGCTCACTCCTCCGGTAACTTCCCTTGCCTCTTATTCAGCCCTTCACCTGAAAATATTAAGAGAATGGGGTGAGCACTAACGTCTCAGTAACCCAGAGTTTTACCATGTGCATACAAACTAGCAACTATGTCCAATAGGTCTCAATACAAATCCACCATCACTATTATTAATTATTAACACAAAAGATCATAGGTATAATTCGAAATAGTTATATACAAAACATGATAAAATGCAATATGTGTAACCTCCCTTATTGCTCCGTCCAGCCTTATACCGCTAACTGAAGCCACAGGCTTATCCATGGTCTGGCCCACACATTGGACCGACCAAAGCTACTCCGGTACTCGAGATGTACCCGGCCAAAGGTACAAAGCCCAAGCCCAGACTATGGCTTCCCTCCCTAAAAAACTAAACCAGGAGGTGTCACTGTCCCGCGTACAAACTCGGCCAGGTGAGTATTGAGGAACGGGCCCCTACGTGGTGGAGGCAAACCACGTGGTCATCATATCATATATATCTCACCAACATCTCCTTAACCCATCATTTATGCATGTCGTATTTATCCAAAATTTATACGAGCATGTTTGAAAAATAAAGAACCCCATATAGTATATCAAATAGGACTGACAAGCATGCTTGAAAGAAATATAATACTCTAAAATTTCACATCAATAATTTAAGCTCACAAGCATGCTTGAAAATAAAAATACTACGTTAAAATTTTATTATATCTACAAGCATGTTTTACAGGATTCTAGCAATTCCATTAATTTCACAATCATTTACTTTTACCGTTTCATAATCCCATATAGCTTATTTACCTGTATCACGCTTAACAAGATAAATTTATTTATTTAATTAAAATTACAATAATAAACCAGTTTGCATACACATGGAAAAACCCTGAATTACCTGTTCTCTTTTATCTCACAAGTAGTCGCACGGCAAGAAAATCTAAGCAGTAAGAGCTTTTAATGAAAATCTACAAAAGTCACACATATACAAAAACATCAATATATAATTTAAAACTACTTATATATTATCCTAAACTATTCTAAAATTACTCTAAAACTACTTTAGAAACTTAAAAGCTATCATAGAGAATCTAAAATTCTCTTTCAAATCTATATTTCTTTATATTTTAATTAATTCATTAGAATAGTCAATTTTATATTAACTTAAATTTACAAAAGTTCCCAAATTCCTAAATCTTAATTTTCTCATCTAAAATTTATAATTTACGTATATAAATATAAATTAAATTTATATTCCCAAATTCACACACACATATATATCTATGTATAAAAATTTATATTCATAAATTCATATTATATACATACCTACAAATATATATAATTATATATATGTATGTATATTTATTTTAGAAAAATAAAGGGATGAAAGGATGCGTTTCTGCATAAGAATATATATATATTATAATTACATATATATATAAGGGATGATGGTTGTATATATACCTATATATATATTTATTCAATTCACAAAAGGACGAAAAGATGCATATTTCATATCACTTTTATTGAATAGTGCGTAGGGTGTGTTTATATATATATATATATATAATCATATGAGACAAAGAACAAAAGCTACTCTCGTACCTGGTGTGGAGATGTATGTTCAAAGAGGGATTGAAAGAAAAAGTTAGAATTACTTGAAGAAAGGCTTCTGGCGACGTGAGAGAGAGCAGACAGATGGAGGAGTGAAAAATAAGCAATAGGTTAGATTTTAGATATATATATATATATATATCTTATTAGTTTTTATTATTATTATATTTTAAAATCCTATTGGATATTAAAACTGACTTTAAGTTATCTATTGGATAATTTGAAATATTTTAAAATTAACTAAGGATATATATATATCTTATTAGTTTTTATTATTATATTTTAAAATTTTATTAGCTATTAAAACTAACTTTAAGTTATCTATCGGATAATTTGAAATAGATATATATATCTGATTAGTTTTTATTATTATTCTATTAGTTATTAAAACTAACTTTTAAGTTAACTCTCGGATAATTTGAAATATTTTAAAATTAACTAAAGATATATATCTTATTAGTTTTTTTTTTTACTTTTAAATATTTGGCTTTTTAAATTATATATATATATAAATTTTTATATAGGTGAAAATTTGACTTTTCCCTTATCCTATCCTGTACCCTACTCTTTAAGCCTAATATTTAATCTTATATCCTTTCTTAAAGTCACTAACACTTTTTGAGGATGTTACAATAGTCAAATTAAGATGCATGGGGTTTGAAATCATTGGGCAGTTCACACAAGTCATATTTATACTTTTAAACTTGCCGAAGAGGTGCCAAACATTGAAGGAGGCCATTTGGACAGATTTGGTATCTCATATGGAGCAAAAATGGCTATTTTGGTGAGCTATACCACTTTTTGTCCAAATGAGCTCTTCTTGGTCTGAGATTCGGCATGTATCTAGAGCTTGTTGAGAGATTTTTTGAAAGTTAAAGTGGGTATTATTTGGAGGTCTATAGATTATTTGGCAAATTTTTGAAGTTGGATGAAAATTTAGAATTTGCCACTGGTACTATTCATCTGGTCCAAATTTTGTTCTGTGCCAATAATGGGGCAAACAATGTGTAATTGCCACAAAATTTTATAGGGAGAAACTAGACCTTATCAACGACTTTTTCCAATTAGAAGTACCTCATTTGGATGTCTAGAGAGGGAGATATAAAATTTTGAAGTTGTTATTCTATTTTAGGTATACCTCTAGACCTGTGTTACTGTTTGATTAATTTTTGGGGTCTGAATACTCTTGGATTGGTCTAGAACTATTTTTCCCCTCTATTTAACATCTTTAGGTTTCCAAATTGGTATAGATTGAATGGATTGGATTTTTGGGAAATTAATTATGAATTTTCAAAATTTATATCAGTAAGCTATATCATATTTCTAGTCAGCTCAACCTCCCTATGTTTTCTATTATCAAACATCGTTCAAATAAGATTTTTTGGCTGGAAAATATTTTTAGTGTAAATTTGACATCTAGAGCTTTTCAGAAAGCTATGATTTGTATGATTTCTATTTTTCTACATTTAGTTATAATTTTTCAAAATTGCCCCTGAAATCTGTTACTATATAGCCACGAAGAATGAAGGGAATTTTAGGGTTTTAGACTCTTGATCCGTGGTTTGTGCTAAGTTTTGAGAATGTTATGATTTGTATGAATGGAACATAATTAAAGAATATTGTTAGTGAGTTCATGGGGTCCCAGAGATGCGAAATGAAAAATTTATCCACTACGCAACGCAATTTAATTCATTATTTTACCGTATTTTCTTGGGATTTTTTTTATGAATTGTATAATTCCACTTGTACAGAAAGGGGATCAATGTTAGAGATAATATGGTATTACATTTAATGGTATCAGAGTAAAGGTTCAGGCACTTTTGCTTGGTATTTGGCTCTTGAATGGTGTATTTGAGTTGTTTTCAAGTGAAATACTTGTATTTATGTGCTTGAATTGTATTTGTGAACTAAGATTTTAGTCCTTTTTCAGTAATAATGGTTGAAACTTGAGGAGGCAGGGGCAAGGACAACTAGCTAGGGAACCAAAAGTTGAGTCTACGAACCCCTTGCGGGCTATCATGGAATGGATTGATCAATTTGAGAATGTGATAGCCCAACAGTAGTATATGATCCATCAGCAGCATGAGATGATTATGCAGCTATAGGAATCCCTGGCTAGATAGGAGGAAGTCAAGAGAGAGGCCCCTCCACCTTAGCCTTAGCCATTTACTTCTGGTACTCCACAGCCTTCCACTTTGGGTGTTCCACTCCACCTCCTCAAGAGCCAGTCCAGACTCCGCCTTTAATTCAAAAATAGTTAAATCAATTTAGAAAGAACAACCCAATGGTGTTTGATGGGGAATTAGATGCGGATAAGGCAGAGGCTTGGGTGATAGAAATTGAGAAGATTTTCATAGTGATAGACTGCACCTTGGAATAAGAAACTCAATTAGCTACCTTTATGCTACAAAAAGAAGCTGACAAGTGGTAGTGTAGTACGAAGTCTCTAATGGAGTCTAAAAATTTACAGATTACCTAGGAAAACTTCCTAGTAAAGTTTTATGAGAAGTATTTCCTTAGTTCTATAAGAAAATAGAAAGAGGTGCAATTTATGAGGCTAAAGCAGACCAACGGCATAACAGTAGACCAATATATGGCCAAATTTATAGAGTTGTCTTAATATTCTTCCTACCTCTAGGGATATGATCATGAGCCCTAGAGGTGCGATCAATTTGAGATCGAGCTAAAGTCCTTAATCAAAGATAGAGTAACTCCACATAGGGTCTAGAACTTCAATGCCCTTATGGAGATTAGCAGAGTGATCGAGAATAATTTAAAAGAAATCATGCCTACTGCTACTGTATCTAGTTAAAGAGGGGCTTTGAAATCAAAAAGACCAAGACCAGAGGAGGGTACCAGCTCTACACCTACTAGTAAAAAGAAAGGCAAGATGTAGTAGAGGAGGAGGCCACCGAAAGGAAAGAAGATACAGCCCCTGAAGACTCAGTCATCCACACAGCACTCTATAGTGACCTATTTCAAGTGTGGGAAGTTGAGGCATATCACCAGAAACTGCCCTAGAAAGATGTAGTACCTTTGAGGCCACAGACCCAAGGTAGGGTGTTTGCCCTATCTCAGTAGGAGGCTAGTGCATCTTCCAGTCTTATTCGAGGCACGCTCATAGTGAATGATTTTCCTGTGATTGCTATGTTTGATTCAGGTGCTAGTCACTCGTTTATATCTTATGACTGTGTGAGACGTTTAGGTCTGGCTATTACCATTTGATTTGTCGATCACTACACCCACTAGAGGCCATGTGATTACTTCCCATGCTTACCTGAATGTCACTGTATAGTTTAACCATTGTTACACTACCATTGATTTAATCTATATGCCATTCCACAACATTAATTTGATTGTTGGCAGAACTGATGACTGCTAATAATGCCATCCATATCTATACCTTCTTGTGGGGCCATACCTAGGATAGGGGCCAAGTTATCCTTTATGACTACTTCCTAGGCTGAGTGTAATATCTGGTTCTCTAAAAATAAGAGAAAACATGAGAAACATAATGTACAATTTTTTCATAAACGAATGAAATTTACTAGATACAAAAGAAAGTCTCCCAAAATGACTTAGTTAAGATTCCAAAAAATTTGAAAAGCATTATAGACTCCTAAAAATGAGAATATCAAGCTCAGACGGAAAGAAAAATGAAACTAGAATGAAGAAACGAAATGTAACAAAAGGTTGACGAAATGTAAGGGCATTTTCTTCATTTTGAGCAAATTTTGGAATTCTCATAGGAAGGCTTTTTAAATGAAAGTTTTGAGTTATCCAGGGTTCTCAGGGGCATTGAAAACTATAGGAAGCCCCGGGACAGCTAAAGCCCCTTTGGTGGACATTTTCCAATAGCGGTGAACCCGAACTTTGACAGATTTATTCGGGAAGGTTTTGGTTTTGATTTAAGTGCTTCCAAAGGCATTTTATTAAATTGAGGACCTAAATTTCATAATAAAAAAGATGGCTCTCAAAAAAGAGCTAAAATGAGTTAGAAATGAAATGCCAAAAACGAAGGGCAAAATGAGAATTTTGTAAAAAAGTAGATTCTTGAACTCTTTATAAGAATCACGCCCCATTCTCCCTCATTTCTAGATCGACCTATTTTGTCCAAAAACTAAAGAAGACTCAAGGGAGGAAGGCACACAAGAACAAGGCAAAGGAGAAGGAAAAAATTCAAGAAAAAGCTAAGAATTTGTTAGAATTTCCTAGCCTTCTCTTTAGGAAATTTTTTCTCCTCCTTCTCCCCTTTCTCCCTATGGTTTTCTTAAAGATTGTTGGTGCTATTTTGAGGTCAGATCAAGAGCAAAAAATTCGGATTTGAAGAGAAGAGACTAACAAAAGTGAGAAACAAGCAAGAAAAGCCATAGAAACAAGGAAAAATCTTTATCCTATGATAGCTACTCCTTCCCCTTCTTTCTCCCCATTTCACCCCATATATAAAGCTACAAGAGGGTTGGAATTGAGGAGAACCAAGGGTGAATTCTATGAATTTAAAGGAGGAGAGTAAGAATATGTAAAGAAATCCAAGTAAAAGCCATAAATTTGCAAGATAGGGAAGTTAGGGTTTTGATTGCACCTGAAACTCTACCATGAACCCTAGCTATATTTTATGATGTTTAAGAGTTCATATAGGCTCTTAAGACACCAAGAGATCTTCCTACATAATTCTCCCATCAAAGGAAGCAAAGAAACTCCAAGGATGCCAAGAAAAGCGTATGCTTCTGCCTAGAGTAGAAATGGCACCTAGGGATAGATTTAATTTGTTCTAAGTTTATTTTTGAGTCATGTAAGATGGGAGAGTATGAGAGGAAGCCTTGAAAAAATTTTAGGAACTATAGAAAGTGAGATGGCTTTATATGTTTCATATTATGGCTTAAAGAAGCAACACCTAGCTAGGCTCATTGAATTGATTTTGTGATGACTCCAAGAGGTTTAAATGGAGTCAAGAATCATGAATAGATGAAGAGAATGGAGCTAAGATGATATTTTTCTAAGGTTGCTTCATTAAGTGCATTATGGAATTATAAAAGAGCCATAAGAACCACCTAACTATCTTAGTAAATGTATGGCCTTAGAATTTGATTCAAGAGTATAATTGGTTTCCATATGATGTGTCTAGGCCAAGAGAAGTGATCTCCACCTTCTTGGGTGTGTGAGGTCAAGGGAGAGGACTTGAAGCTTAAGGGAAAAGTTTACAAATGCAAGCAAGGTAGCTCTCTCCACTTTCTCTCATACATGTATGTGTTCTTACATTGTTTTTGAATATGTGTACGTATGTTTTGAGCTATGAAAAGTATTTTAACATGAACTTTTATTCCATGGTACCATGATGATTTTATGCATGCAAGATGATATTTTATATCACTTGCTCTAGTTTGCTTGATTGTGAAGAAGCCAAGAACGCTCTAGCCATGGTAAGGATGAGCTAAGAACCCAGAACTTGGTTGAGACAAGGTAAAGAGTCTTCCAAAAGTGAAGTTAACTCCCAAGAGTAAGGTTGAGTCAAAAACTTCTTAAAGAAAGTGGGTGAGGTAAGTCCAAAATCCATAAGTGAATGGGTGAGGCTAATCTACTCACTTAACAAGCCTATGTATGATATACATAATGTGTTCAAATGCCAAGAATATTTTATGAATGGTCACATATGTCAATATGCCCATGCATGCATTTTTTAGGCTTGTATTACATACTTTATGTGTGATTGAAAGGAAGATAAGTTATTGGAATTTTTTGAATCTCATCCCCTCCTCTCCAATGTTTTAACATGCTAGGTGGAGCAATTGAGCAAGGTAAAGGAAGCCACCAAGCCAAGGAGAAGAAAATTAACATCAAGATGCATTAAATGGCCTAGTTTTACCTCTTGTAGCCATACACATGGCATATGATGCAATCTCATGATGAAATTGCTATATAATCATATAAGCATATGTAATTACCCAAATGTATAATGTATGAATGAGAATTTTTATCAAATGTATGAAATAGCATGTTTTGGGTATTGAATGGCAAGAGCTAACATGTGTAACCTTGTGTATATCATGGGGTGGATGAGTGAGTTTGAGAACTTTAGGTTTATACACCTTTGAGACAAGTTTAGAGAGTCATTTTGGTGTATTCCCACGTGCTCAAGTAATCATGGTTGCTTTAGAACTTGAAATGGACCATTTGGACCCCTTGTATGACACCAAATGAGCTATTTTGCAACCTAATGTCAAGATTTAACTAAATGAACGAATTTGTCCATAAAATTTTGCATATATATAGATCTAATCTAGATCTTTTTGGGAAGCTAAAGACCATATTATTTGGAGCTCTATGGAATTAATTATGAATTTTCAAAGTTGTCATTTTTCTGTTGAACTGATATAGGTATTATTCATATGCTTAGAAACTTGGGCTGTGTCATTCATGGGTCAAATGATGTCTAATGCTCATGAAATTTTATAGGTATAAACTAGACATGATAATACCCAATTGGACTCTGAGTAAGGAGATATGAATTTTTGAAGTTAGAAATCAGTACCAGGGATGATAGCTGACCTCTAGTATTGTTCCATCAGTTTCCAATGCTTAGCAGCCTTTCTTGTGGTCTAGATTTATTTTTATCATAAAGTAGACATCTATAGCTTTCCATAATGGTATAATGTGCTTGATTTTGATTTTTTTAAAATTAGTTATGATTTTTTAAATTTTAGGCACAAAATCTGAAAAATTGATCTGAGGCTGCACTAGTGTATTTTATGTATTTACTCCCTTTGCTCGAGGTGTGGACCATCTCTTGATCTTTTTATGAGTCGTATTTATGTATCTAAATGTGAGAATAAGATGGATGAATCCATATGACCCATAGGATACTGAAAGAAAATTTTTACTTGTAAGGAAATACATTTTGATTTATGATTCCCTATGTCATTATATTGCTTCCCATAGAATTTACATGAGATGAGGCATGGGATTTGTATGAGTTGAGTGTTAAAGTTATGGTATTACACTAAAAGAAACTTATAGCATGGGTGTCAAAAGTTTCTAGTCTTTTTCTCTATTTAGGCTGAGGTAGAAGAAGGGATAGAGGAGATCCTGACAGTTAGGGAATTCCCAGAGGTTTTCCCTAAGGATTTTGATTTTAGTGGCCTACCCGCTGAGAGAGAAATAGAATTCCCTAACGATATAGTGCCTGGAGCTGGACCAGTGTCCAAGGCTCCCTATAGAATAACTTCCACCAAGCTTGTTGAGTTAAAGAAGCAGGTAGAGGAGTTGTTAGAGAAAGGGTTTATCCATCCTAATGTTTCACCCTGGGGAGCTCCAGTGCTATTTGTGAAAAGGAAAGATGGTAGCTTGAGATTGTATTATAGAGAATTGAATGAAGTTACCATCAAGAATAAATATCCTCTCCCTAAAATAGATGGTTTGTTAGATTAGTTAGCTGGGGCATCTGTATTCTCTAAGATAGACCTTAGATCTGGGTATCACTAGCTGAGAGTGAGAGCTGAAGACGTCCCAAAGATGGACTTCAAAACCAGACATAGGCATTATGAGTTCTTTATGATGCCATTCGGGTTGACAAATACACCCTTGGTGTTCACAGATTATATGAATAGGGTATTCAGACTGCATCTGGATTAATTTATTATGGTCTTTATTGATGATATCTTAATGTACTCTAGGTCTTTTGAAGAGCATGAGAGGCATTTGAGATTAGTCCTAGAGACTCTTATAAGTAAGAGATTATATGTCAAACTGAGTAAAAGTGAGTTTTTGTAACAACCGGGAAAAAGAAAAAAAAAGAAAAAGAAAAGAAAAGCTGAAAAATTTTCAGAAGGCTGAAATTTTTCTAAGTTTGCTAGCTATAGCCTAGCTATAGCGAATGTACTTGTTCACTATAGTGAGAAATGATCTAGCTATAGCGAGAATGCCTTCTCGCTATAGGGAAAATGCTTCTAGTTATAGCGAGTGCAGGCATCCCATACAAAAACTAGGGTGTTGCTCGCCGTAGCACGCTCCATAGCGACGGGGGTCTAGAACTGATACGTGCTCGCCGTAGCGAGGGTTATTCTTCACTATAGCGAGGGTAAGTCCGAAATAGCATGAAAAAGGAGAATTTGACTTCTTAAAGTGTCTAGATTCATTCTTTCTCTGAAAATCGACCTAAGCTTCGACCAAGAGAGAGAAAAGGGCTGTGGAGAGAAAGAGAGACCTAGAGAAGGAAGGAGAACAAGCAAAAAGGTAAGCAAGCTTAAGATTTTCATAGCTTTCTTCTTAGCATGTTATTCTTCTCTCTTTGCCTTCTCTTTCTATAGTTTTGGTAGTTGAGTTAGGTTTGGTTCAGAAGAGGGAAAATGGAAAACCACTCTTGAAGAAGGGTAGAACTCATGTATCTTCACTTCTTCTTCTTTGCTTTCCTTTTTGAGAGCTTGAGAGAGGAAGGAGAGTAAGTGAAATTCTAGAGAGAGAATCTTTAGTTTCTTACATATGTAGTGGGGGTTTGCTTCTATGAAGAGCCCCTTTAGCTTTGTGAGTGTTTATTTGAGTTATGAGAGAATAATTCCATGCTCTTTGTTGTGCCTAGGCTCAAAAGAAGCAACTCCATCTAGTTGTGAGTGTAAAATCAAGAAGGGAGAAGAGGAATTGAAAGGGAAGGCTTGTATTGGCTTATGAGGTAGCTCTCCACTCTTTTTTGTTGCATTCTTGGATGTGTAAAAGTCATTGTATGCTTGTGTATGTGCTTGTGTGATGAGACATGCTATTTGATGTTGCCTTGATGCATTGGTACCAATATACTTATGATATGAATTGTGAAAATTGCTCGGGTGAGGTGGTACCGAAAGTCCCTTGAGATGGGTGAGGTGGAGCCAAAAGTCCCTAAACCAAGGGTGAGGCCAATCCAAAAGTCCCAAAGCTCGGGTGAGGCTAGACCGAAAGTCCCTAGAGCCTATTCTTGGCAATGATATGATATTCATGGCATGGAAAGCATGTGTTGTGTAATTGTGAATGGTTTGCATGCTTTGACTTGTTTATATGCCTTGATTGCTTCCTTGAATGAGTATGAGCTATTGAAACTCCCTGAATCTCACCCCCTTCCCTCTCCCATCTTAACATGTTAGGTGGAGCTCAAGGAGAACCAAGTGCACACCAAGGAGCCTAGTTGAGCATGCTTAGGGAGTTGTGTAGTTATTTTGGTTCTTTTGTTGTAAAGAGGTGCCAAAATAAATATGCACCTATTATTTTTGAGATGTAAATATGTGAGCAAATGTAAACATATGTATAAATGATGTATGAATTGTAGAGCAAGTCCAAGCAATGAAAATATGGGATTTGGCCCTTTTGTCGCTCACATGTAATAGTGCATTTTGTTCTATAGCATAGTGAATTTGAAATGTATGATGACTTGGATCACTTGGGTAATTTATATATGCTATGTTTATACTTTCAAACTTGTCCAAGAGATGCTAGAACATGTGGGAGGCTAATTGGACCCACTTTGAACCATTTTGGGTGCCAAAACCTTCATATTTGTGAGCTCCATCAAAGTATGGCCAAATGAGCTCTTCTTAATATGGAATTTGGTATGCCTCTAGAGTCTATTGAGAGCTTCTTTAGAAGCTAAAGTGGGTAATATTTGGAGGTCTAGGGAATATTTGGTGAATTGTTGAAGTTTGGAAATTTTGATGGTTTTGGTCATGGTATTGTGCAACTAGTCCAAAAATGAATCCATGTCATTCATAGACCAAATGGTGTCCAATTGTCATGAAATTTTATGAGCATAAACTAGATATCCATAGTGACTTATACCAATTAGAAGCACCTCAATTGGGGTCTGTAGAGGGAGAAACGACTTTCTGAAGTTATGTATCAGCATCAGGGAAGCTTTCCGACCTTCGTTACTGTTCCATCATTTTTTGAGGTCCAAGAGCTCCTGAACTGATCTGATCCTCTATTTAACATCTTTAGGTTTCCAAATTGATATATTTTGTCCAGATTGGATTTTTGTGGAATTAATTACGAATTTTCGAAGTTTATGACAGCAAGCTGCAGCAGTACCAGGGACAGCCGGACCTCTGTCTCTTTTTCGATATCAAAGATGGTCCAAACATTGAGATTGTGGTTAGCAGTTATTTTTAGTGTGAATTTAACATCCAAATATTTCCAGAGAGCTATGATTTGCTTGAGTCCCATTTTTCTAGAATTAGTTATAATTTTCCAAAGTTACAGCCAAAAATCTGACTTTTGGGCTCATTTGAGAAATTGCATTTTCTTGGTTTTTGGCTTCATATCCGTGGTTTATGGGTTTTTTGAGGCTATGTACAAGTTTTATAAATGGTGATTGAGTATAGAATGTGAATGATGGATTCACGGGACCCACGGGGCAAAATATGACCGGTTAAACCCCGATTTAAAGTAGTAAAATACCACGGTTTTAGTAATTTTCTTGGGAAATCATATGGAATCAAGCCTAGAGGGAGATGAGTTAGAGTTAAGTCATTATGGTGTTACAGTTTTGGCTAACCAAGGTGAAATCTTAGGTTATGTGATCTCACGAGATGGGGTTGCAGTAGATCCCCATAAAGTTGAGGTTGTGTTATAGTGGGATAGGCCTAGGATGATCACCGAGGTTAGGAGTTTCCTTGGTTTGGCAGGATATTTCAGACAATTTATTCAGGGCTTCTCTCAAATGGCCTTGCTGCTCACGAGGCTAACTTGGAAGGATACACCTTTCATATGGGATGATAGTTGTGAGAGGAGTTTCTAAGAGTTGAAACTCCGATTGACCACTACCCCTGTGCTAGTTATTCCTAACCTTAGTGTACCATTTACGGTATATAGTGATGCCTCTAGGAGAGGGTTAGGATGTGTACTAATGCAGCAGAGTAGGGTAGTGTCATATGCCTCTAGGAAATTGAGGCCTCATGAGGAAAGTTATCCTACACATGATCTAGAGTTGGCAGCAGTAGTTTTTGCTCTTAAGATTTGGAGGCACTATTTGTATGGTGCGAGTATAGAGATTTATAGTGACCACAAGAGTCTAAAATACCTATTTGATCAAAAGAAACTTAATATGAGACAGGAGAGATGGATGGAGTTCCTAAAAGATTATAATTATGTATTAAAATATCATCCAGGTAAGGCCAACGTGGTGGCCAATGCCTTGAGTAGGAAATCCATCCATGTTACCCATATGATGATTAAAGAGTAAGAGCCTCTAGAGAAATTTAGAAATCTAAAACTCTCTTGCCAGATGTTATCATGTAGATTATATTTGAGTGAAACCTGGATTGAGAACGAGTTGAAAACCCATATTTTAGATGCCCAAAGAAAAGATGAGTTTTTAAGGCAGATTAGGAATGAGATCTCCTCGGGTAGGACCTCAGATTTCAGGATATATAAGGATGGTGTGATAGTATATCAGGATAGAATCTATATGCCTAGTAATAATGAATTGAGAGAGCAAATTTTAGAAGAGGCATACAAGAGTAAATATACTATCCACCTAGGTGCCATTAAGATGTATCAAGATTTGAAAAGAATATTTTGGTGGCCAGGAATGAAGAATGATGTCACAGATTATATGGCGAGGTGTTTAGTGTGCCAGAGGATTAAGATAGAGCACCAGAGACCAGCTGGGTTGTTGCAACCCCTAGGTATCTTTGAGTGAAAATGGGATAGTATAGCTATGGATTTTGTTATGGGGTTACCCAGAATATCCTCTGGACACGATGCTATATGGGCAGTTATAGATAGATTGATGAAGTTTGCACACTTTTTAGCAATTAGGGCTACTTACACATTAGATAAATTAGCCTAGTTATATATATGTGAGGTAGTGTGATTTTATGGAGTAGCCAGTAGTATAGTATCTGATAGAGACCCCAGGTTCACATCGAACTTTTGGAGGTCGTTACAGCATACCATAGGGACTAGGTTATGTTTTAATACTGCCTATCACCTCTAGACAGATGGTCAAATTGAGAGGACCATCCAGACCCTGGAAGATATGCTGAGGGTGTGTGTGTTAGAGATGAAGGGTAACTGGGATGCGTATTTGCCATTAATAGAGTTTGCATATAATAATAGTTATCATTCTAGTATTCAGATGGCCTCTTATGAAGTTTTATATGAGAGAAAGTGTAGATCTCTATTATGTTGGGTTAAGCTAGGTGAGAGGAGTTTACTAGAACCTGAGATAATTGACCAGACCACCCAACATATAGAATTGATTATGAAGAAACTTCTTATAGCCTAAAGTAAATAAAAAAGTTATACTGATAAGAGAAAGAGACCGTTAGAGTTTAAGATTGGAGACCATGTATTCATCTGAATGTCTCCAGTGATTGGGCTAGGTTAGTTTATAAGGATAAGGAAACTCAGTCCTACGTATATTGGTCCATTTGAAATCCTTGAGAAAATTGGACTTGTGGCCTATTAGATAGCCCTACCTCCAAACCTAGCCCAAATCCACAATGTTTTCCATGTCTCCTAACTAAAAAAGTACTTACTGGACCCCTCACATGTCATAGAATATAGGCATGTTCAATTGTAGGAAAATCTTTCTTATGTAGTGAAACTAGAGAGGATTGTAGACGCTAAGTTGAAACAGTTGAGAAACAAGAGCATCCCTCTAGTGAAAGTGGTCTGGAAGGTCTAACATTTGAAGAGGCAACCAATAGCTGGAGGATGAGATGAGATAGAAATATCAAAAGCTATTTTCCTAAGGTACGCATTTAAATTTTAAGGATAAAATTTATTTTAAAGGGGATAGAAAATGTAACAAACGTAATTTTTATAAAACGATGAAATGTGTCGTATAAAAGCAAGTCTTATGAAATGATCTAGATAATGTCCCAAAAATTTTGGGTCGAGTCTTAGACTCTTAAAAGTGATCATTTCAAGCTCAGACAGAAAGAGAAAATGGAGCTAGGATAGTGAAATAAATTGTGATTAAAACTAACGAAAAGTAATGGTATTTTTGTAAATAAGTGTAACTTTTAGAAAAACACACAAGAGAGCTTTTTAGATGGAAAATTTGACTTATCCAGGGTTCTCAAAGGCCTCGAAAACTATGAGAAGCCTCGAGACTGGTAAAGCTTCTTTGGTGTACGTTTTCTAACTAGGTGAGCCAGAACTTTGACAGATTCGTTTGGGAAGGTTTTAGCTCTAATTTGAGTGATTCCAAAGGCATTTTATTAAATTAGGAACTTAAATTTTATAATGGAAAGATAGTTCTAAAAAAGAAGGTAAAACGAAGTCGAAACAAAATTGTCATTACGGAGGGACAAAATTGAAATTTTTGAAAAATTTTATTTTTTGAAGCTTCCACACATTTCTCCCTTTTTCTGCTCCATATAACATGACTTTCCTCTGCCCAAAATGTAGAAAATGACCAGCTTCTTGAGGTGCACCAAGAGAGGAAGAAAAGGAGGAGAAAAATTAAGGAGAAGGTAAGGAAATTTGTAGAATTTCATGCTTTTTCTTCTTCCAACCTTGCTCCTCTCCTTCCATGCTTTCTTTCTATGGTTTGGTTGAGCTTTTTGGTTTTGTTTTGAGTCTAGACCTAAGGGGAGTGGTTCGAATTTCTTGAAGGAAAGCCAACCAAAGAGAAAGGCACTTGAAAGCTAGCTTGAATCCTAGGTAATCTTTGCCTTTTGTTACTTCTTCTTCTTGATCTCCCTTTGTGTGTATTTTGTTCAAGAATAGAACCAAGGGAGGGGAGGATTTTTAGCCCAAAAATAAGAGAGGAACTAAGGTTTTAGACCATGAGGAAGAGGAATATGGCAAAAAAATTCTAAGAAAAACCAATAGAAATCAAGTTAGAAAAGTGTAGGCTTCTTTAGGGTTTTAGAAAATTTGATTTTATATAAGTGTTCCCTTGGCTATTTGAGTGTATCCTTGATCTCCTAAGACTCTTAGAAACCCTCCCAAGTGGCTCTCCTATCAAGGAAAAATCAAGAAGCTTATGAACCTGTTCCTTGGTGCATATCTCAGCTTAGGCTAGCACAAGTAGTTAAGGAGTGTTTTAATTTGTTTTATCCTTGGTTTAGAACTTTATATGATATTAGAAGATGGGAGAAACCAGTAAAAAAAATTTAGGAGCCATAGATTGGAAGATAGGACAAAGGTGTCAATAATGGTGCTTTGTGAAACAACTTGATTCTAAGCTTGTATAAATGATTATGTGAGGGCTCTAAAGACTTTAAATGAGGCCAAGAGGCCTAGAAATGGAAAGAAATAGGAGCCTAGAGCTTAAATTGTGAAGGTTGCTTCAATAGGCCATTTATGGAACCATTATGCCACTTATAGAATCAAGTGTATGTTCAAGAGTGAGTTTAGTACCTTAGCTTGCTTCAAGTGTGTAATTGTGTGTTGTTTATGGTGTTTAGGTCAAGAGAACACTAGCCCACCTAAGTGTGCTTGTGAGGCTAAAAAACGGAAGAAGAAAGACTAAGAAAAGCTTGCATAAATTCAAGGTGGCTCTCCACCTCATTCTCCTTGCATTCTTGTGTGCATATGTATATCTTTGTGTGCTTATATGTGCTCCTGTGATTTGAGATCATGCCACTTGATGTCTTGAGACTGCATTGGTACCAATGTATTGTCTTGGATGCTATTAATTGTGAGAATGGCTCATAAGGGTGTGGTGATGCCAAAAGTCCCTTAATGTGGGTGAGGAAGTGCTGAAAGTTTCAAAGCATGGGTGAGATTAGGCTAAATGTCTCTTAGATGGTTGAGGCCAAGTCAAAAGTCCCTAGGCTAAGAGTGAGGCATATCCAAAAGTCCTAAAAATGTGGTGAGGCAAAACTAAAAGTCCCTAGAGCTTCTTGATGACATGATTGTGAAAGTGTGGCATGGAAATCTTAAAAATGTGCATTCATGATCCAAGGAGCTTGTTTATTTGTAAGCTTAATGTATATATGCCTTGAATGTGTGTGTGAATGGGTGTGCGAACTATTGAGATTCTAGGAATCTCACCCCCTTCCCCCTTTCCTCTTGAAATGTCTAGGTGATGCCCAAAGTCAAGGGAAAGCAAGCCAAGAGCCTTGAAAAGCCATACTTGTTCCTTATGTAGTTCTAATTGTAATTAAATGTTAAAGTTACTTTGTACATATTATTTTTGTGATGTAAAACCATGAACGATTGTAATGTAATGTATAAATCTTGTATGGACCACATGTGGCATGAAATCAATATAAATGTGGATCTTGGTACTTTGATGGCTTATAGTTACATGTCTATTCTTAGAAGTGGGATGGTCAAATTAAGATGCATGGGGTTTAGGATCACTTGGACAGTTCATACAAGTCATATTTATACTTTTAAACTTGCCGAAGAGGTGCCAAACATTAAAGGAGGCCATTTGAATAGATTTGGTATCTTATATGGAGCAAAAATGGTCATTTTGGTGAGCTATACTACTTTTTGTCCAAATGAGCTCTTCTTGGTCTGAGATTTGGCATGCATCTAGAGCTTGTTGAGAGCTTTTTAGAAAGTTAAAGTGGGTATTATTTGGAGGTCCACAGATTATTTGGCAAATTTTTGAATTTGGCTGAAAATTCAGAATTTGCCACTGATACTATTCATCTGGTCTGATTTTTGTTCTCTGTCAATGATAGGGAAAATGATGTCCAATTTCACAAACTTTTACAGATAGAAACTAGACCTTCCTAATGACTTGTGTCAATTAGAACCACCTCATTTGGATATCTAAAGAGGGAGATATGAAATTTTGAAGTTGTTATTCTGTTCTAGGCGCACCTCCAAACCCGTGTTATTGTTTGATTGATTTTTGAGATCTGAATGCTCTTGGATTAGTCTAGAACTATTTTCCCCTCTATTTAACATCTTTGGATTTCCAAATTGGTATAGATTAAATGGTTTGGATTTTTAGAAAATTAATTATGAATTTCCAAAATTTATATCAGTAAGCTGCATTAGATTTCTGGTAAACTTGACCTCCCTACTTTTTCTATTTTCAAACGTGGTCCATATGAGATTTTCGTGGCTAGAAACTATTTGTAATGTAAATTTGATATCCAGAGCTTTTTAGAAAGCTTGGTTTATATAATTTTTACTTTTTTACATTTAGTTATGATTTTTCAAAGTTGCCCCTGAAATTTGTTATTATAAAGCCGCGAAGAATGAAGGGAATTTTATGGTTTTTTGACTCTTGATCCATGGTTTATGCTAAGTTTTGAGAATGTTATGATTTGTATGAATGGAAAAAAATTAGAGAATATTAATGGTGAGTTCATGGGGTCCCAGAGACGCCAAATGAAAAATTTATCCATTACGCAACGCAATTTAATTCATTATTTTACAGCATTTTCTTGGGATTTCTTTGATGAATTATATAATCCCATTTGTACAAAAGGGGATCAATGTTGGGGATAATATGGCATTGAAAACAATATTCTCTATTTATTTTCCATCCATACAATTATAAACATCCCAAAACTTTGCATAAACTACAGATCAAGAGCTAAAAACTCGAAAAATGACTTATTCATCTCGGGTCCAAGGTAGCATATTTCTAGGGCAGTTTTGAAAAATTATAACTAAATGTAGAAAAATAAAAATCTATTGAACCATAGCTTTCTAAAAATATTTGAGTGTTAACTTTAGATAAAAATAATTTAAATCCATGAAAACATCATTTGGACCATGTTTGATAACAGAAAAAAAGGCAAAGGTCAGGTTATCCAATGTTTCTGATACAAGTTACTAATATAAATTTTAAAAATTCATAACTAATTTCACAAAAGTCCAATCTTGGCCAACTATACCAATTTAGAAAGTTACAGATGTTGACTAGAGGAAAAAAATAGTTTTAGATCAATTTAAAAGCATCCAAAGCCTAAGAATCGATAGAACAGTGATAGAGGTCTGACTGTACGCTTGGAACAGAATAGAAACTTCAAAAATTCATATCTCCCTATCTATACATCTAATTGAGATGATTCTAGTTGGCATAGTTCATTGTGAATGTCTAGTTTCTCCTTGTAAAATTGCATGGTCATTGGACATCGTTTGGCCCATAAATGACAGAGGTATATTTTTAGACCATATGAATAGTGCCACTATCATTTTTTGAATTTTTAGCCAACTTCAAAAATTTGCCAAAATCTTTGTAGACCTCTAAATATTATACACTTCAACTTCCCAAAAAGCTCTCAACAAGACCTATGAGCATGCCAAATTTTAGATCAAGAAGAACTCATTTGGATAGATTTTGTCATAACTCACCATTATGGTTATTTTAATACCATTTAATTGTTCAACTTGGTCCAAATGGCTTTCTTTATGTGCTAGCACTTCTTGGGCAAGTTTGAAAGTATAAATACAAATTATATGAACTGCTCAAGTGGTTTCAAGTATCATGCATCTCATTTTGGTCATCCCAAATCCAAGAATGTACTAGCATTTGTAGGCCAAGCAGTATGCAAATCTCACAATTACTTTACTTTGGTGCTAAACATAATTCATACATGATATTACATTTGCTCAAGGATTTACATCTTAAAAATAATATGTACACAGTTACTTTGATGTTCTTGTACATTCCAAAACTATATAAACTACATTATTGTCACAACATTGGCAACTATGCTTCTTTGCCTTCATTATTAGGTTCTTGAAGTCCACCTAGACCATATGAGATAGGAGAGGGAAGTGGGGTGAGATTTATGGAATCTCAATAGCTCATACACCCATTCAAACACACATTCATGGCATATACATGTCAAAGGCATAAGTATGAAAGTTCACATAACCATAAAGCATTCAAATTCACATTTTCATGCCATAAATTCACATCAAAGCTAAGAATAAGCTCTAAGGACTTTTGATTTTGTCTCACCCCATCTTAGGACTTTTGGCATCACCTTACCCTTTTAAGCATTTTTTTCACAAACTAATGACATTCAAGAAAACATATTGGTACTAATGCAATATTGAGGATTGTGTCACATAATCTCAAATAGAACTAGGTAGAAAAATAAATTTGTAGGTAATGGTGCAACCTAGGTCATTTCCTAAGGAGTTTTTGGCTCTAATTGTTTGTGAAAGAGTATTTCAAGTTACTAATTGGGAATTGTTTAGGGGATTTTGAAATACTAGAATTTAATTGAACTAAATTTGAAATAACAATAATAAAAAATTTAAGACTAAGTGAAGTGAACAATTAAGAAAATGTGGTAGCTAGCCTTTAGATGGACTCCCTAGAATTCAATTATCCTTACTCTCTTTTTAGTATACCAAAAATTAGATTTAAATTCTTGCTCATTAGTGTATTCTTCATAAAAACTCTTAAATGACCATCCAAGATTCAATTCACCAATTATTCAAGGATTTTTGCAACCACAAGAAACTTTGAAAAATTAATCAACTGAATTAGGAACCAAAACACACTATAACCAATCCTAAATACTCATAAAAATTTGCTGCGCAATCCACTTAAAATGCTAATTAATCAATTAGATTAATGAATTCCTCAAACAATCAATTGCACAAAATTTTTATCTACTTAATCTAATAACCATTGCATTAATTGGCCTATAATCAAGAGGAAATTAAGAGTAAATTGGACAGCCACTAAGTTTGAAATTTTCACAAACATGTAGAGATCATAATTAAGATTCAAATATCAAATTACACTCAATCCACAAATCAAATTAATTCAGCAAATTCTAGTAAATTCCAGCAATGAAATTCCTAAATTAATAGTCTAAACCTAGTCAAATTAATAAAAGAATCAATGTTGAAATTAAAATAGTAAGGAGGAAGAATTTATCCAAATTGGTGAAGATATGTGGAGCTCAAATCTGCATCTAGGAGTATCCTATCTTCAGCTAGCCACCAAGGAGACTTCAAGCTGCCATGGAGGAATTAAGCAGAGGAAATTTGATGATAAGAGCTGTAGCCATGGAGAAATCAATGAATGAACTTCTGTTGTTTCCCCTGGAGCTCAGCGTCTTCAGTCGTCTCCTCTCGTTCTATTTTTTCCCACAGCTCCTGTTCTTTTTTTCGCCTTCAGCTTGCGTTACTCCTCACATTCACACCCTCTCACGTGTTTTCTTTAGTCACTCAATCTCCAGCTCATGCTTTATTAATACAAGTCAACCCTCTCTAAACTCCAGCTCATTCATCTTGCAATTATTCCCACGTTAGCCCGTATTATGATCATATGCTACCTCTCACGTGTTTAGATGAAGCATGGATGGGTGATCTAGATGATTAGATGATGGATTAATTCGTGTGTTCAGCCTCAGCCTCCTCATTGAAAAATCACATGCCCAGCTCCTTTTTCTTTTTCTTTTTATTTAATTGTTTCCTTTACAATATTCCATGTGCTACCTCATTTTATTTCTTTTGCTAGTATTATGATCATATGCTGCCTCTCACGTGGGTTTCTCATTCTCCTCATCAGCCCAAGCCTGCTCATGTGTTTAGATGAAGCATGGATGGATGATCTGGATTCAATGAAGCATGAATTCTATCTCTGGATTAATGAATACGTAGATGAAGCTCTCCTCTTGTGGCGTGCTAGTTGAGTGTGTTTTCCTTCATGAATCACGTGCTTCAATTGTTTACTATTCACGTGGTTTTTCCTCAGCCTCTAGCTCATGTTATTTTACGTTATCCTTTTCTTCCACGTATTTTCCACACATTTTCCACATTGGCTCCTTCATGCAGCTGGGTTGTAGCTTCTTCTTCTTTCCAACTTCCTTGCTTCTTCGTCTATTCAGCTCTTCCTCTTTCCTCTTAAAGCACCAAACCCCGTGGCTTCTTCTTTTATCATTTTTCGCATTCTGGAGCTCCTTTTTGTATGTCACAAGCTCAGCCAGTAGCTCCCTGTATGTGTTTCTTCTTTCTCTCCATAAGCTTCTTGCTTTGCCTGTAACCTTCATGTTAACTTCTGCATGCTCTTGTGTGTTTCTTCTTTCTCTCCATGCCTTATCCAACTCTCCAAACTTATAGCTTCTCTTTGTTCTGCTCATGTTGCTTCATTTCTTTTACATCAAACCCGTAACTTCCTTTTATGTTTTGTGTCTTCTCTTCACACTAGTATATGGAAAAGTGTCTGCATGTGTGTTTGCTAGGCCCATGTTCTTCATTTGATCCCATAGGAGTGTGTGTGTTATCCTCTTCTTCTTTGGTTCTTCACGTGTCTCACTCAACCCATGGCTTCTCTTCATGTTTTCTCCTTGCTTTTTTCTCCAACTCCTTCATCTTTTCTAATGTGGAATCTCTTACATGCACGTTCTATTTACAGCCTTATTCAATTCATCACAAGTCTGCTGCCTTCTTGAGTGTAAACCCATGGCTATCTCATGCGTCTTTCCATGTTCCTTTATGTGTTTGCAACCCACGTCAGCTTGTGACTAGCTTATTCCTTTCCATTTGCTCAACTGTGTGCATGTGGCAACCCCTTTCTTATGCTTAAAGCCCATGCTCTTCTTCTTTAAAACTAGAGACTGCATCCCTTGTTTTTGCTTATGTAGTTTCATTTCTTCCCTCTTAAACCATGGCAAAATTCTAGCTTCTACTCTTGTAGCTTCTCCTTTGTATAGATGGTGGATGGCAACATGACTTTATATGAATGGGTGGCTGCTATGTGTTAATTGAGTGGGTTTAATGAATGAAGTATGTTGTCCTGCTACTATGTTCTGCACAAAAGAATGGAAGAGATGAAGTAGGAGGATTCACAAAAATTCAATTAAATGGAGTTGTGCACCAAAATTGCAAAATTTTGTAAATTAATTTCTAAAATATAAAAATGGCTAATAAATTCAATTATCTTCCAATTAAAATCGTTTAAGCCAAAATGTATAATCAAAATGCCTAATTGAAGGAGAAAAAATATATGAAAATTAGCAATCATCAAATATCATAGCATTAAGTTGCATGTTCACAAATCGTAAAAGCACACACAAGCACACAATGACATATACAAACCAAGAATGCAAGAAGAATGAGATGGAAAGCTACTTTTATATTTATTCAAGCTTTACTTTGATTACTCCTCTCCTTCTCGGTCCCATAAGTACAATGAGGTGGGTTTTGATTTCCTCAGCTTAGTCATAATAAACAACACTCAATTATACTCTTGAAATAAGCTAGGACATCCAATTCACTCTTAAGAACACACTTTGTTCTATTTGTCACAATATGGTTCCATTAATGACCTAATGAAGCAACTAACATAATTTAAGTGCTTAGCTCCATTCTCTTCCTATATCTAGGCCTCTTGACTTCATTTAAGGCCCTTAGAGCCATCATACACTCACTTTCACAAACCTAGGTACATGTTGCTTCATAAGGTTGCATTATGGAAGCCATTGCCTCATCTCCCAATCTATGGCTTCTAAATTTTTTCCAAGGGTTTCTCCTATCTTCTTCCATCATATGAAGTCTCAAACTAAGGCTAGAGCAAAATAAAACACTCCCTAACCTATTTAAGTAGCCTTGGCCAAAGCTATAGAGGAAAAGAGAGCCCATGGGGTTTTTGTTTTTTCTTTGAAGGGAGATACACTTGGGAGGCTTCCTAGAGATCTTAGAAGCTCAATTAAACACTCACACATGCAAGGAACTTCGTATATTAAATCAGTTTTCACATGGCATTCAAGAGCTCTACTCTTTTCTAACTTGGAATTCCTTGGTTTTTGCAATTTTTTGGCATATTTCAAGTTCCCACACTCTAATTTCATGGTTTCTTATTAGTTCTAGGTTAGAACTTTCCTCCCCTAAGTGGTTCTATTTTTAGGAGTTACACACACAAGGAAGAGCAAGAATGAAGAAGCAATAAAAAGCAAGAAATTACCTTGGATTTAAGCTCTTTTCAAGAGGTTCTTCCTTTGCTCTATTCTTCTCCTTGAATTTCTAACCCTTCCCCTCTAGTTCAAGGCCAAAATAGAACCATTTTATCCATAAAACCATGGAAAGGAAGCTTGGGAGGAGAAGAACAAAGTTTCAAGAAGAAGAAGCATGAAAATCCTTAAGAATTATTACCTTTCTTTAGCTTTCTCTTATTCCTTCTTGGTTCTTCTTATGCGCCTCTCTCTTTAGCCCTCTCTTCTATTTTTGGAAGAAGCATATGTCGGTTAGACAAAGCTGGAAATCTAGACGCCTAATATAAAAGGATTCAAGAAGCATTTGTTTTGAAAAATTTCATTTATGTCCCTCATACTTGGCATTTCCGATTTAGCTTCGTTTTAGCTCTTTTTTGAGAATCGTCTTTTACATTAAAAAATTTAGGTTACTAATCTTATAAAATTCTTTTGGAATCACTCAAATTGGAGCTAAAACCTTCCCAAACAAGTCAGTCAAAGTTCGGGTTTACCATTATTGGAAAACATATACCAGAAGGGCTTTAACTGTTCCGAAACTTCCCATAGTTTTCAAGGCCTCTGAGAACCTCGAAGAACTCAAAATCTTCATTTAAAAAACCCTCCCGTGAGTTTTCCAAAAAGTTTCCATATTTACAAAAATGCCATTAGACTTTTGGTAAATTTTTTGAGCTACTTCGGGCCCAGTTTCTGGGCAACTCAAGACTCAAATCCTCATTTTCTAATATTTAAATTTTTTCCTAATTTTATTTAACATCAAATCATTCACTTTAGGGGACATCCTTTTATATCCAGTGCGTTTTGTGCGTTCACAGAGAAACTGAACATCACATTTCTCACATTTATGGAGGGATCAAATGTTACACCCATAATCGATCTAGCACTCCCAAAATAGACCAGAAATGGAACCAAAGGCATAAAGGAAGAGAGGAAGGAAAAAGGAGAAGACAAGGCTACCAAAGTTAAGTAAACATGAAGAATTTGCCTTCCTTGTCTTCATAAGAGTTTTTATCCTCTTTCTCCTCTTTCTTTCTATAGTTTTAGAATTTTAAATGGTGAAATTTTTTGGCTGATTCAGTAGAAGGAAGGAGTTTGGGGAAAATTTTAGCAACACAAGAAGCCTTTCTCGGTAAGGAATTAAATAAGGTATGTTTTCCTATGTAAAATTTGCTTTTCTTAGTTCTTCCATAGCTTCTTCATTTCGGTCAGACCATGAGCAATAAAGAGGAAGCTTGATTTTGGCTCAAACTTGATAAAAAATAAGGTTTTAAAGCATGTGCATTAATATAAAACTAAAAGAATCAAATAGGAAGCTATTTGTTGCAAGTTATGGAACTTAAGGTTTTACTTGCACCTAGAGAAATATGAAGCTTTATAATATTTTAACCTATGTAAGAGTATAATTGAGTCAAAAAGAGATTAAGGAAGCTCCGTATGTGCCATCTCCCTAAGATAATTGATCAAAACTCCAAGAAAGGCCATATATATGCATGTCTCGGAACTTAGGGAGAGTTTTCTTTGATTTTAAGGTCAGAAATGGTCTAGCTATGAATTGTAAAACACCAAAGGAATCATTGGTTTAAATTTAGAAGTTTTATTTTGAAAGGTGAAAAATTTAAAGTTCCATTGTACATAAAGAAACAACTTGATATTAGGCTTCTTGAATTGAATTTATGATGACTCTGATAAGTTTAAATGAAGTCATATGACTTATATTGGGTGAGAAATTAGAGCTAAGACATTGAATGATATGGATTACTTCATTATGTTACTAAAAAGAGCCATATGGAAATCTAAAACTAGAGCTAACTTATGTAAGGCTTATGTGAGCCCAAGGATAGTTCCATTGATATATTTATGTCTTGTTTGATGTGTACAAGCAAGTGAAGTTTCTCCCAAGTGTGTGTGTGAGGCTAAGAGGAGGAACCAAGGATCCAAGGAGAATTAAGTGGTTATTTGTATAAAGGTAGCTCTCCATCCATTCTTACATGCTTATGTTGGTTGTTTAATTGTCATTGATTGCTTGTATGTGTTATGGAGTATAAATTATATTTATTTCTATTGGTTTGATGAATTGATGTAATTATGTAACATGGAATGCATTTGAAATGTGAAATGGCTCTTAATAGATGAGGTTGTGCTAAAAGTCCCTAACTATGGGTGAGATAAGGCCACAAGTCTTAAATGTGAATAAGGCTAAGTCAAAAATCCCTAAAAGTAGGTGAGGCTAATCCAAAAGTCTGAAATAATTAGGTGAGGTTAGACCAAAAGTCCTAAGAGCTTGCTTTTATCTTGATGGATCCATATTGCTTCATATATTTGATTATGCTTAATATTTGATATCTATTATGTATACTTGCTTTCTTTGACATGAAAAACATGCCTTATAAGTGTGCTTAAAAGATGAAGGAGTTATTGGGATTCATAGAATCTCACTCTCTCTTATATTATCTCTAACCATGGATAGAGAATTCTTCAGGAGCCAAAAATAGAGACCAACAAGTATAAATAGCCATGCTTTGACAATAGCTTATGATTTTATGTAATATATTGCATATGAGAGGTTGTATATGATATTTATGGGATTATTATGTAAATGTCAATTTTGAATGTAAATGTGCAAGAATGTGCAATTTAGGTATATATGTGTCTTGGAATATGTATGTATAATGGCAAGTGGATGAGTAGATTTAAGTTACATAAGGTTTGAGACATGATACATTAGTGCTATATGCTATATTTCATATTTGGAATATGTTTATCACATGAATTGAAAAAGCCCATTTTAAACCTATTGGATCCATATGTGCACCATTTTGAGCCACTTTTTGTCCCTAAACCAAAACTAGGGCATATGGATGAATTTTTAGATGAAACTTGGTAGTCATTTAAAGCTCATCTAAAGCTTTTCATAGAGTTAAAGAACACAATTTTTGGAGCTCTGTAGAGTTTATTATGATTTTTCAAAGTTGGCTAAAAATTGCAGAATTGCTTAGGTATTATTCATATGGTCAGATCTAGTTTTTTGTGCAATTGAGGGGCCAAATGAACTCTAATTCTCATGAAATTTTATAGGAATATATTTGGCATTATAAGCTTTCACAACCACCAAGTTTATATAAAATGGAGTTGTGTAGCAATAGATATGCATGCGTAAAATTTAGGTTTTGATATAGGTTTAAAATCTAATGCAGCTATAATTTCATTAGATTTTCGAGGCCCAAATGAATGTATTTTGATTTGAAATTTTTATAGTATGTAATTCATGTCCTGAGCTTTCCATGAAGTCCTAATTTTCATGAATTAGAATTTTTTAACTTGAGATATGAATTTTTGAAATTAGTGGCTAAAATGAGAATCTATGAAAAATTATGCAAAAGTGCTAGCTTGATCCATATGGCTTGAGATCCAAAATTCATTTTATGATGTTTCATGCTGAACAAAATTTTTTAGTATGAATCTTGAGATTTCTAAGGTAAAGTTCTACAATTAAGCTTATTTAAAAAAGTTAGGCCTTTAATGTCGGTTTATTCCACTCCTAAAAGTATTAAGAATAAGAAATTGACATTGTAAGCATGTTATTGTATAAAATATATGCTATTTCTTTATCGTATGACATCATGGGCCTCTTTTGTTCCCTTATATGGTTGGCCATTGCAGTTATAGGCTTTTACACCTCCCTTAACATCTCAACAATTTCACGATGTGTAGCTATTGTAGCTGACAATGCCATAAGCACAACAATAGGTTCCCTATTAAGCTATAACCACAAGAGCAAGTCTAGATACAACCTCAGCCATGGTTCATACTTTGGCAAAAGTAATATTATAAGATTAAATTACTTTTATTTCTAACATGAATGCATCATAATTGCCAAGTTTCTGACCACAAAGTTCAAAATCTAGCATGATTTTCATAAACCATTGCTTTGATACCAAATGTAATTGCCTTAACTCCTAATTAAGATAGTTAAACATAAATGTGTTATTATTTAAATGCAATTAAGGTTTAATTTAGATAATGGCTTAGCAATAGATAAAAATATGGGAAAATTTAAACCTTTATAACATTAATATCCACCACAAGACATACAAGAGGATCCATGTTCATGGGGAATCAAAATTCTTATTAACAGTATTCATCTCATTCAAAATGCCTCCAAAAAGCATGCAAACTCATATATGTTAAACTATTAGTCATTACTCATTATCAACATGATTGAAACCAAGTTTTTATACTTAAACTAAGGGTCTCTGAATTTAGGTTACAGCTTAGAATGGTTAGGTTATGACTAATTTGGCCTTTGGAACTTCCAGAAGCATAAATTTACACATATACTATAACTTAAAGAGCTTGTGCTACAACTAAACTTAAATTCTGGACTTAAAATTTCTTAAAACACGATTCTCACTGCGGCCCAGGTTCTCCATACCATAGCTAGATTACTCTTAGACAAGTAATCCATGCCCAGACATGAGACTTGCCATAATGAGATTACTCTCGGTCACAACACACATACACAGTCCTATGTCTCGCCACTGTGAGATTGCTCTTAGGGGCCATTCTTTCTAAGTCATACGATTGACGCTATGGCGAGGATACTTTGAGCTATGGCATAACTCATCTCTGGTACCCTTTATATGTACTTTGTCCGTGACTTAAGTATTTTTAGCTGTGACTCAGTTTCCTACTATCATCCAATCTTAAGAGACATAAACTACCAAGTTAGCAACCTTCCAAATTCAATCATGGGGCCTTTTATAGGTAAAATGCAAGGCTTTTAAGACTTATATTCTCTTAGAATCATCATTTAATGGACTTACCTACCTTAAAGGTTTAAAGGCTAACTACACCAGTTAATTTTCAATTATATTAGCATAAAATTCATGCTTGATAGTAAATGGCAAAATGTAGCCTTAAATGGCCACCTAAAATATACATTTCACTACTTATTGATCTTAAACTACCTTAAGTAAGTTTCAATAGACTAATTCAACATGTTCCCATCCTTAAAACTCTAAAACCATCTTATATGCAAAATATGATTATGGCACCTCCCCAAATCACACATAAAGCATATATGATAGCAAAAAACTACATGACAGAACCAAGGCTAACAATACGATTAATGTCATAACCATATCCTTTAATTGATAGAGTAATCCTCCATACATACATATCAGTTCTTATTTGCTCAATTGCATGCAATTACATCAAATTTAACATAAATTAAAGCCTAGCCTTGTTAGGGTTCATCCTAAGTTACAAAACATCCCAAAATACCTACACTTGACAATATATGAATACATCATCATGCTATGCAAAGTTAAGCTATGAAATTAGCATCTATACAAACTAAAATCATCTAAGTACAAAGCTCCACACAGGACCTCAAGCTAAGGGTTGCCATCTACTAGCTTCCTTTTATCCTTGGTAGAAGAACATTCACCTGAAAATATTAGTCCACAATAGTGATGAGATGTGAATCCTAGTAACCAAGAGAAAATTTCATTCTTATGTATAATTTAATCAACATAAATGCTTTATATTCAAAAAACGAAAAAAGAAAATCAGAAACAAGTTATGTGATTTAACAAATGAACAAGTTTGATTATCAGTAATTATTATTCCATATTAGCAATCCCATATAACATGTTAATGACCAAAAACAAAGGGAAAGAGGCATGATTATGACATCAACTACCTATTGAGCATGATCATGGCTCAATGCATTCCAATAAACATGATCATGACTTAGTGCATGATCACAATACAATGCACAAGTTTGAGCATGATCACAGCTCCATAAAAGACATGATCATGGTTCAAAGCAACAAGTAGCCAAATCAATCATTTATCATAGAAAAGATATAATTATAGCAAATATAAGATGAACATGAACATATACATGGAATTAAAACCCCTAGTTACATCACTTAACTGCCAATTTTTCAAGAGCTATCAACAAGTGCCAAAACACTCTAATGATCTTAAATCAACCAAAATCTAGCTTTTAGTACATTATTCACTAAAAAGGTTAAATACCCATTCACTCTATTCATAAAAAATCTCTTAGAAAGCACTTATTCAAGCCTCCAATAGCTTAAATGTGCTTATTATAGATTTAGAAACTCAGAAACAAAAGTGGGTTATACCAAATCCTTGATTTTCACACAGGTGTACACCACATACCAAAATTAGCCATTAAAGTGAAATTTGAGCATGTAAACACCAACAAATGATAGAAAACACTTACCCACCACTAGTATTAACTTCTAATGTCAATTTTTAAGCAAGAGTGCACTAAAAACTCAAGTGTTTTGCACCTAGGTTTTCTTGAAAACCCTTTAAATGAAAAATCAATCGGACCAAAATAAAAAGAAAAATAAGAAGATCAACTTTTATATAACTTACCTTAGTCAAATCTTCCTTTAGGTGTGTAGATTGAAACCAAAATATAGAGAAACCCTAGCCTTTCTCTCTCTCCCTCTCTTTATGTGATCTTCTCTTGGGTGCTCTACTACCTAAATGTTTCAGTGCCAATTAGTAAGTAGGCAACTTAATTTTTAGTATTTTATGGGAAGGTGGTTGACTTAGGGGCATTTTTGTCCAACTGGGTTTCAAATCTGATAGTTAGGCCCTAATCTAATGAGCCAATTAAACTAGGTCTCTGTCAAAACTTAAATTGTGCTTTCAAAATTATTCTTGGTATAATTTAACTAATTATAGAGTTCAAAAATTAAATTTCTATCTCTACTAATTAATTTTTCCCTAATTAAATTCAAATCTACAATTAAATTTATTTTCTTGCCAAAAATTACAAAATAATAATTATTTGTCTCAAAATACACAAAATAACCATTTTCCTTAAAATTTTTTGTTTTCCATAATTTTCTAAAATTATTATAATAATTCCTTATTTTGCCAAATTAAATTCTTAATTTTTTATAATTTCACTTAATTAATTCCTAGATGTTACATTGAGCACTGTTATGTGAGTAATATTGTCCTTTTTAATTAAAAAATTTATAGATTTCTCCTTTGTTAAGTTGTATTTTCACATTTAGACTCCTATATAACATTGTTCAATGGTTTCTTTGCATCCTATTCTTTAAGGATGTAAGAACCTTGTGGTATTAAATTTCCTAATTGACACCATTTAGCTTATCACTCTTATTTAGTTGGGCAATGAAGTTCTTAAAGCTATAGTCATAGTAATAACAGAAGATAATTACATATACACAATGTTATATATATTTGCAATTAACTTTGACTAGACCAATAATGACATTATTAGGTTTGTAATTAGAAGTTTATGTTTATTTTACTTCTATCACATGTATCTTAAAAATGTCATTATCTTTCTATTAAATTCATTTACAAATATTATTTAAGTGATAGTTTTTAAATGAGCCATAGGCTACTAATTTAAGAACCCCCATTTGATAAAGCATTTCTTATATTTCCTTATTAAATTTATTAAATTCAGTTTTCAGGTGAACTTAAGTCTTCCAATCTAAGAACTCCTAATTAATAAGGTTTTCTCTTATTTTTTTTGTAACGAACGTAATTTTCGTAAAACAACAAAATGAGCTGTAAAAAAGCAAGTCCTCTAAAACTAAGCTAGATAATACCCCAAAAAATTTAGGTAGAGTCCTAGGCTCCTAAAAATGATAATTCCAAGCTTAGACGGAAAGAAAAATGGAGATAGGATAGTGAAACAAATTGTGACAAAAACTGATGAAACATAATAGTTTTTCGTAAGTAAGTGCAAATTTTGGAAAAACACATAGGAGGGATTTTTAAATGAAAAATTTGAGTTGCCTAGGGTTCTTAGAGGCCCCAAAAACTATGGGAAACCCCAGGACTAGTAAAGCCCCTCTGGTGTACTTTTCCAATAGCAGTGAGGCCAATCTTTGACGAATTCATTCGAAAAGGTTTTAGCTCCGATTTGAGTGATTCCAAAGGCGTTTTATTAAATTTAGAATCTAAATTTTATAATGGAAAAGATGGTTCTAAAAAAGGAGCTAAAATGAAGCTAACACGAAATTGCCATTATGGAAGAATGAAATTGAAATTTTTGAAAAGTGAGTTTCTTAAAGCTTCCACATACTTCTTCCCTTTTTCTCCTCTCATATAGCATGACTTTTTTTTGCCCAAAATAGAGAAAATGGACAGCTCTCTTAGGCACACAAGAAGAAGAGAGAAAGGAAGGAAGAAACCAAGGCAAAAGTGAGGAATTTCATGGAATTTCATGCTTTTCCTTCTTCCAATCTTGTTCCTATCCTTCTTAGCTCTCTTTCCATGGTTTATTTAAGTGAATTGGTTTTATTTTAAGTCCAAAACAAGGAGGAGCAATTCAAATTGCTTAAGGAGAAGAAAACCAAGGAGAAAAAGTCTTGAAACTAAGCTTGAATCTAAGGTATTTCATGGTGTTATTGTTTCTCCTCTTTACTTCTTCCTTGTGCACTTTTCAGCGTAAACTAGAACCATATGAAGAGGAGGTTTTCTATCCAAAAATAAGAGGAGAACCAGGATTTTAGACCATGAAGAAGAGGAATATGGCAAGAAATTCTAAGAAAAACTAATAGAAACTAAGATAGAAAAGTGTAGGTTTCTTTAGGGTTTTGTAAAATTTGATTTTGTGTGTAATCCCTTAGCTATTTGAGTGTTCCCTTGAGCTGCTAAGACTCTTAGAAACCTTCCCAAGTGGCTCTCTCATCAAGGAAAAATCATGAACCCCATTCTTGTCCATAGGTTCGGCCAAGCTAGGTTCATTGGGTTAGAGAGTGTTTTAATTTGTTCTAGCCTTAGTTTGAGACTTTATATGATGTTAGAAGATGGGAGAAACCATTGGAAAAAATTTAGGAGCCATAGATTGGGAGATGGGATAATGGTGTCCATAATAGTGCTTTGTGAAGCAACTTGATTCTAAGCTTATGCAAATGATTGTGTGAGGGCTCCAAGGACTTTGAATGGGGCTAAGAGGCTTAGAAATGAAAAGAAATGGGAGCCTAGAACTTGAATTATGAAAGTTGCTTCAATAGGCTATTTATGAAACCATTATGCCACTTATAAAATTGAGTGTATAGTTAAGAGTGAGTTTAGTGTCTTAGCTTGCTTCAAGTACATAATTGTGTGTTAATTATGATGTTTAGGGCAAGAGAACATCCAACCACCTAGGTGCACTTGTGAGGCTGAAAAGAGGGAAGGATAAGGCAAAGGAAGCTTGCATAAATTCAAGGTAGCTCTCCACCTCATTCTCTTGCATTCTTGTGTGCATATGTATGTCATTATGTGCTTGTGTGTGCTCTTGTAATTTGAGAACATGCCATTTGATGTCTTGATATTCCATTGGTACCAATGTATGTTCTTGAATGACTTTGATTGTGGAGATGGCTCATAAGGGTGAGGTAATGCTAAAAGTCCCTCAATAAATGTGAGGACATGTCAAAAGTCTTAAGACATGGGTGAGACTAGGTCAAAAGTCTTTTGAATGAATGAAGCTAAGTCAAAAGTCCCTAGGTCAAGAGTGAGGCAACTCTAAAAGTCCTAAAAATGGGGTGAGGCAAAACCAAAAGTTCTTAGAGCTCTTCCTTGAGTTGATATGTAATGGTGGCATGGAAATGAACTCCTAGCATGCTTTATGTTCATTTCACCTTTGTATTTATGCACTTGATGTATGTATGCCTTAAATGCATGTGTGAATGGGTGTGAGAGCTATTGAAATTCTAGGAATCTCACTCCCCTTCCCTCCATTATCTTGAAATGCCTAAGTGATGTTCAAGAAGCAAGGAATGCAAGCCAAAGGTCTTGAGAAGCTACACTTTAATGTTTATGTAGTTTTTCTTGTACTTAGATGCCAAAGTGGATATGTACATGCTATTTTTGAGTTGTAAACTGTAATACCATTTCTTTCTAGCCTTCCTCATGCAATTCACATGCTCCATAGCATGCCTTGCTTAGGAGTTGTGAGAAAATGGGATATAAATAATGGATTAAATTTGCATTGCGCTACATATAAAAATTCCATTCGATGTCACGTGGGCCGTATGAGTACATACTATATTTTCCTATATTTAATTACATCCATACAACTCCTTTTCATCACAAAATCATGCCTACAACCCATGGAAACCGAAATGGAGCATGGAATATGGAGGTTCATTCTCGGCCAGATTTGACCTCTTTTCTAGTCAAACTTTGGAAAATCATAACTAAATCTAGAAAAATCAAAATAATGTAATCTTGGTCATTTTGGGAAGCTATGGATGTCTAATTAACACTAGAAATATGCCCAGATCATAAAATCCATCACAGAGGGTGCTTGACATCCAAAATGGTCCAAAGGTCAGACTACATTCTGGAACTATCACAAAATTCTGCAGAAAACTTTGAAAATGTCCAATTAATCCTAAAAAAATCCAATCCATGAAAATGATACCAATATAGAAATCTGTGGGTGTTAGATAGAGAGAAAAAATATCTCCAAACTAGGTCATCAAGCCCAGACCTCAAAATTTAATGGAACAGTACTTCTGGTCGGGCAAAAATCCTGATATTGGATAGACACTTCAAAAATTCGTATCTCCCTCTCTAGACCTCCAAATGAGGTGCTTCTAGTTGGCACGAGTCACTGTTATTATCTAGTTTCTCTATATTAAATTTCATAGCAACTGGACATCATTTGAGTCTCGTGTGATAGAATTCAAATTCGGACAAATGAATAGTGCAACAGACTAAAACCATAAAAATTGCTAACTTTGAAAAATTATCAAATATTCTGTAGACCTCTAAAAATTATTATCTTTATCTTCCCAAAAATCTCTCAATGAGATCTAATTGTATGTCAAATCTCATATCAGGACTAACTCATTTGGCTAAAAAGTGATATAGGGTTCCATTATGGTCAATTTTAGGCTCCATATAGGGTACCAAAGTTACCAAATGGATTTCCCTTAGTTTTGACACCTTTTGGGAAAGTTTAAAAGTACATTTAAGACTTATGTGAGCTGCCCAAATGGTTCCAAACCTCATGCCTCTCATTTTGGCCATTCAACCCACACTTATGCACATTTCCATCAAACTCTCAAGTTGCATACTTTAGCATTACATACTCAAAATATATGCTAGAGGTCATACATCATATCCATACATTTAAACATCACATAATATCTTATTTACACATGTCTCAAGGGTCATAGACCATTTACAACATCATATACATTGTGAAGCATCATTATGGATTCAAAAAGAATAAAACTAGGCATATGGTTATCAATCTTCCTTCTTCATTGTTGTTGGCTCTCATTGCTATAGCTACTTGGTCCACCTAGCATGTTAGAGCATTGGAGAGGAGGGGATGAGATTCAAAGAATCCCAATAGTTTATCTCCCATTCAATCATACATAATATATGCAAAGTAAGCTTTACAAATGCATGCATGGAGAAAATGGAAGTCATGGATATTTAAAAGCAAGCTTGGCATATGAACATATCATACAAGACATTCAAGAGTTCACTAAGTGTTTAGATTGGCCTCACACTTCTCCTCATGGATTTTGGACTCACCCACTCTTTAAGAGCTTTGGACTTAACCATACTCTTGGGAGTCCACTTTGCTTTTGGGAGACTTTTTACTTTGTCTCAACCAAGCTCAGGGGTTCTTGGCTCATCCTCATCATAGTGAAGAGTTCTTAGCCTCTCCACACTCAAGCAAACTCAAACAAACATCATGTATTCATTTGGAAACATAACATGGCATCAAGAATCATGGCATATAAAGGCATGCTAGCATACTTTTTACAACTTGAAAATACACATACACACATTCTAAAACAAGCTAAATACACATCCATGTATGAGAGAAGGTGGAGAGAGCTACCTTGCATACAATCACACACTTTTTCCTTAGATTTCAAGCCTCCTCTTTTGGCCACACGCCCACAAACTTGTGGAGATGGTTTCTCTTGGCCTAGATACAATTTATGGAAGCCAATTAGGTTCATGAAACAATCTTTAAGGTCATAAAACTTGCTTAAATACTAGATTGCTCTATAAACTCCATTATAGTCCATAAATGCACCTAATGAAGCAACACCGCTCAAACCATTTCTAGGCCTCCATTCTTTCCTTTCAAATATGATTCTTGACTCCTTTTAAGCCTCTTGGAGTCATCACACCATTAAAATAAAGGGCATAACATCATGTTATTTTTTAGGTCATAATATGGAACCTAAGGCACCAAATCAATTTCTGAGTTTTAAATTTTTTCCAAGGCCTCCCCTCATTTTCATTCATCATTTATGACACAAATATGGACTTAGAAAAATTTAAAACTCTCCCTAGCTACTCCATCCATACTTGGCCGAGACATAGAGCAAGTTTGGCCTTCTTGGAGCTTTCTTTATTTTCTCAAAGGGAAAAGCATATGGGGAGCCTCTTAGGGATCTTGGGAGCTCATTTAAACTCTTATTTAGGCCTAGGAATTATCATACAAAGTCAGATTTTACAAGGTGCATACAAAACCCTAGAATTTGTATTTTGAAATCTAATGGTTTTTTGATAATTCCCTTTGCATATTCTTAATCTCCACACCCTTTTTCCTTAGAATCATGCTTGGTTCTGCTTAAAAATCATCTCCTCCTAGGGTTTTCTCAAGTGGGGCAAAATGGTGGAGAAGGGAACCAAAAATGACAACCATAGGAAGAGAAATTACCTTATTTTCTTGCTTTTTCTCACTTGAATCTTGTGTTCTTTGAGCTCCTCTTTTCAAATCCGAATTTCCCCCCCAATTTCTCCCTTAAAACAGATTTATAAACTTCATTATAATCATAGGAAACAAAGGAGAATGGAGGAGAAGAGGTTTGGAAGAGAAAGAGTATGAAAAATCATGAAAATCCATACCTTTCTACCTTGAATTTCTCCTCCTTTTCTTCCTCCTCTTGTGTGCCTCATCCCCTAGGGTTTTCCTCTAGTTTTGGGCAGAACATGGTCATGCATAATGAAGGGAGAAGAAGGGTGCATCATATATATAGGTGGGAGGAAGTTCCACTTTTCAAAAATTTTTATTTTGCCCTTCGTTTTTGGTATTTTCCTTTCTCCTTCGCTTTAGCTCTTTTTTGAGAAAGGGCTTTTCCATTATGGAATTTAGGTTCCAAATTTAGTAAAATGACTTTGGAATCACTCAAATTGGAGCTAAAACATTTCCAAACAAATCAGTCAAAGTTCAGGTCAATCGACATTAGAAAACATCCACCGGAGGGGTTTTAACTGCCCCAGGAGTTTCCATGGTATTTTAGGGCCTCTGAGAACCCCGAAGAACTCAAAACTTTCATTTAAAAATCCCTCCTGTGTGAATTCCAAAATTTGCTCAAAATTACAAAAATGTCATTACGTTTCGTAAGCTTTTTGTAAGAAATTGTTTCTTTATTTTAGCTCCATTTTTCTTTCCATCTGAGCCTGGGATTTTCATTTTTAGGAGTCTAGAATGCTCCCCAAGTTTTTTGAGACCATAACTATCTCATTTGGGGGGACTTCCTTTTGTATTCAATAAGTTTCGTTCGTTGACAAAGAAACTGTACATTACGTTTCTCACGTTTTCTCTAGTTTTCAGAGAACTGGATGTTACATAAACTATTGCACAAATGTAACATTATGTATGAATGATATATGGACCCTATGTAGCATGAAATCAATGCAAAATGGGGGATTTTGACTCTTGATAGTATATATGTAATTGTGTATTCATGGATGTGAAGTGACCAAAATAATATGCATGAGGTTTGGGACCACTTGGGCAGTTCCTACAAGTCATATTCATGCTTTAAAACTTGCCCAAAAGGAAGCCATTTGGACAAACGTGGCACCTTGAAGGAGGCAAAATTGACCATATTGTGAGGCTATATCACTTTTAGTCAAAATTAGCTTTTCTTAGTCTAAAATTTGGCATGCATCTAGAGCTTGTTCAAATATTTTTGGAAAGTTAAAGTTCAGAATATTTGGATGTCTATGGAAGATTTGGTGAATTTTCGAAGTTGAGAAATTTTTTGGTTTTTGGTCAATGTATTGTACAATTGGTCCGAAAATAGATCTATGTCATTCATGGGGTGACCGATGTCCAATTACCATGAAATTTTGTAGAAAGAAACTAGACCTTTCCAATGACTTATGCCAACTAGAAACATCTCATTTTGATGTCTGAAGAGGGAGATATAAATTTTTGAAGTTGTTATTTTGTTCTAGGCGCACCTCCAGACCCGTGGTAGTATTTGATTAATTTTCAGGGTCTAAATGCTTTTGGATTGGTTTGAAACTATTTTTTTCCTCTATTTAATATCTGTAAATTTCCAAATTGGTATAGAATTCATGGATTGGATTTTTTGGAATTAATTATGAATTTCTAAAGTTTATATCAATAAGCTATATTAGCTTTCTAGATAGCTTGACCTCTTTGCCTTTTCAATTGTCAAGGGTGGTTTAGATGAGATTTTTGTGGCTGGAAATATTTTTACTATAAAATTGACATTTAGATCTTTCCAAAAAGCTATGGTTTGTATGGTTTTGAGTCTTCTACATTTAGTTATGAATTTTCAAAGTTTCCCTTGAAATATGTCATTGTACAGCTGTGAAGAAGGAAGAGAATTTTGGGGTTGTTGACTTGAAAACCATGGATTACTTGATAATTTGAGTTGATTGTGATTTTCTTCAATGATAAATGATTAGAGAATGTTATTGAATAATCCATGGGGCCCACACAAGGCAAATCAAAAAAAATTTATGCCGACGTAACATGATAAATTGCATGAAAATATGACTTTTTCTTAATAATTTCCTATGAACATGAACTTAATTATCTTGAATGGAAGGATATAATGAGAGGAAATACAAGGTATGACATTTTTAATATATCATATTTGTAAATTGTGTAGGTATTAAAATCACACTTAAACAGATCTTATTCTAAAGATATTTATCTTCATAAAATATTTTCTTTTTGACCATCATAAACCTATTTCCAATTTTAAAGGTCACTTTAATATATATTGAAAATATGCTTCGCATTTTGATCTACCTCTTACAGTGAAATTTTTTTATATGCACTAATGCTTAAAAGAACAATTTTGTATTTCTCATATTTAAAAATTGAGAAAACAAAGTGGCTTATTAACATTCGTGACAACATGATGTTTTGTAGTGAGTACTATATTTAATGTACGTTGATTATAGGATAAAATCTTGTTTTCACTTGGTTCTTCAAATTTCTCCCCAAACATTATCCAAGAGTGTGTTGATCAAACCTAAGAGCCCATGAGAAATGATTTTCATCTTTAAGTTTATTAAAAAGGTCTCTTGAGTGTTTGCCACGTGTTTGAACACTATCAAAACATGTTCAAACATATCCAAATCATATACTTCCATGTAAAGCATGATTTTAGGAATTTTTAGAAACAAAAATAACCTAAAAAGCATGTTGCATGTGTCCCCTGCACTCTTGGAAGTTACTACCATAAAAAAATCAACAAAAATAGGAAAAATTAAAGCCATATATGCTTGCCTTCTAGGGTGTTTCCACATGACAAACCTACCACCATTGGACTCTTCTTGATCTTTTCTTTATAATGGTGTGATCATGTAACATTTGGTCCCTCCGTAAACATGAGAAACGCAATGTTCGATTTCTTCGTAAACGTTAGAAATGGGACAAATATAAAAGAAAGTCTTCGAAATAGAAGGAATTAGGGCCAACTAAAATTACGATAAAATTTTAAATATTAGAAAATGAGGATTTGATGTTTAAGATGCCCAAAAACCAGAGCCAGAAGAGCTCAAAAAATTTTCCAAAGAAAGTAGAGGCATTTTTGTAATTTTTGGAAAATTTGGAAAACTCATAGGAGGGCTTTTTAAACAAAAAATTTGAGCTTTCTGGGGTTCTCAAAGGCCCTGAATACTATGGGAATCCCTAGAGCAGTTCAAACCCCTCTGGTGAGCGATTTTGGCTGTTGGTTGACCGAAACTTTGACCAAATAGTTCAGAATGGTTCCAGATCATTTTTGAGTGATTCCAAAGGCAATTCTTATGATTAAGAGCCTAAGGAATATGATGGAAAAGAAAGATTTCAAAAAGGAGTTGAAATGGGCTAAAAATAAAAAAGCCAAGAAGAGGGACTAAAATGCAAAAGTAAAAAGTTGCATAAAGTGACTTTTAGCTTCTTCTTATCCATGTTCCAGCAGCTCCTCTGACTAAAATGCTCTATTTCTGCCCAGAAAATAGAGAGGAGACTTAAAGAGAGAGTGGCACACAAGAGCAAGCTCAAGGGAAGAAGAAAAGCTAAGAGAAAGATATGAATTCATGGAAACTTTTACTCTTCCCTTTAGAAAACTTCTTCCCCTCCTTTCCTCCTCTCTTCCTATGGATTTAGTGAGATTTGGTTCTGTTTTGAGCTCAGAAAAAAGGGGGAAATTTTGAAATTCAAGGAGAGGGTTGAAGCAAGGAAGAGAGCTCTTGAGATAAGCTTGGAATGAAGGTGATTTTTCTATCTTGGTTGCTTCCTTTTTCTTGCCCTTTGTGTGTGGAGTTCTACCAGAATAGAACCATCTTGGGGGGAGGATTTTTGTCCAGAAACAAGGAAGAATTGTAGGTTTTAGACCATAAGGAGTTAGTAGATGCAAGGAAATTGGAAGAAAAGCTAATGAAAATCAAGTTAGGAAAGTGTAGAGCTCTTGGATACTTTGTAAAAATTGATTTAATCCATGAATTTTATTACATGTGTAAATGTTTATTTGAGTTTCTAAGACCCCTAGGAAGCCTCCCAAGTGTCTCTCCCATCAAGGAAGAATCAAAAACTCTATGGGCTCCAAATGGTGTGTCACTTTCAGCCAAGACTAGAGGAATAGCCTAGGGTTGTTTTAATTTATTCTAGCCTTGGTTTGGGACTTTATATGATGAGAGAGTGTGAGAGAAATCCTTGGAAAAAATTTAGAAGCCATGGATTGGGAGATGAGGCAATGCTTCCATAATGTGACCTTATGAAGCAACTTGTGTCTAGGCTTTTGTAAATGAATATGTAATGGCTCCAAGGACCTTAAATGAGGTCAAGAGGCCTAGAAATGAGAATAGAATGGAGCCAAGAACTTGAATCATGATGGTTGCTTCAATAGGCCATTTATGGAACCATTAAGTGACTTATGGAACCAAGTATGTTCTTAAATATAAGTTTAATGTCCTAGTTTGTTTTAAGAGTGTAATTAACTTTCATATGATGTGTCTAGGCTAAGAGAAATGATCTCCACCTTTTTGGGTGTGTGAGGTCAAGGGAGAGGACTCAAGGCTTAAGGAAAAAGTGTGTAAATGCAAGCAAGGTAGCTCTCTCTCTCTTCTCCCATGCATGAATGAATGTCTACATTGTCTTTAAATGTGTGTATGTGTATTTTAAGCTATAAATTATGTTTTGGTATGATGCCTATGTTCGATGGAACCATAGTGTTGCATTATGTATTCAATGATGCCTGGAATGTTTGCATTGATTTACTTGCATGTGTAGAGGCTAAGAACCTTCTATCTTCGGTGAGGATGAGCCAAGAGCCCTTATAAGTAGTTGAGACCAAGAGAAAGTCTCCCAAGAGCAAGGCTTAGTTCATGGCCTTTGAGAAAAAGGGTGAGGCAAGTCCAAGAACCTTGAAGAAAGTGGGTGAGGCTAATCCATTCATTTGGCAAGCCTAAGTATGTTATGTGTGCTTTGTGTAAATGCCAAGAATGTATTTGCACCATTTTCCATATTAATATGCCATGCGCGCATTCTTAATACTTGTATTGCATTTTTTATGCATGATTGAATGGGAGATGAGCTATTAGGATTCTTTGAATCTCATTCCCTCCTCTCCAATATCCTAACATGCTAGGTGGAGCCAATGAACAAGGAAATGGAAGTTACCAAGTGAGGAGATGAAGCCTTGATCATAAAGCTTTTAATTTTGTTTATGTTGTAACCAAAGGAGTGGCATATGATGTAATCTTTTGTTAGAATTGACGTACAATGAATGGAACATGTGTAAACATCCTAATAGATGATGTATGTATGAAATTTATGGATAAATAGAATGTAGTGCAATTTTTGGGTATGGAATGCCAAGACTAGCCTTATGGAAATGTGTGTATGGTATGGGGTAAGAGTGTGAGTTCCTAAATTTTGGGTTTGTACACCTTTAAGACAAGTTTGAAATGTCATTTTGGTGCAATCTCGCATGCTCAAATGGGCACACAAGCTTGGGAAGCAAATTTGGACCCTTTGATATCATTATGGAGCTAAAAAATGACCAAAATGGAATCCCATAGTCAAACTGACCAAATGAAAGAATTTGCCCATGAAATTTCGTAGACATGTAGGGCTCATCAAGAGCTTTTTGGAAAGATAAATTTCAGAAAATCGGAGCTCTATAGAATTAATTATGAATTTTCAAAGTTCAGATTTTTCTGCTATCATGAGGCATGTATTGTTCATATGGTTAGACTTGTATTCTATGTCATCTGATTGGCAAATGGTGTCCAATACTTGTGAAATTTTACATCCATAAAGTAGAGGTCATAAGATTTCTGTAGCCACTGAGATCACCTCATTTGGAGGTCTGAGCAAAGAGTTATGCATTTTTGAATTTTGCTGTCAATAGTAGTGGCACCCCAGGAGTTCAGTCACTGTTCTATAGATTTCCAATGGCTAAATGTATCTGTTTCATTCTAGAATTATTTTTAGCATAAATTTAATGTTTTTATCTTTCCTAAATGACTAAATGTGTTGATTTTGATTTTTATATAATTAGTTATGAATTTTAGAAATTTATATCAGTAATCTGAAATAGCAGCCCAGGTAGCAGCGACCTCAGTAGCTTTTTGAATGTCAAACGTCTTCTCCTTAATGGTTCATGAATAGAAAATATTTTTACCATAGTTTATACATCCAAAGCTTTCTATAATGATAAATTTTGTTGGTTTTTGACTTTTTTGGAATTAATTGGACATTTTCAAAGTTTTCTATAGAATTCTGTGACAGTTCCAAAATTCAGTCTGACCTTTGGACAATTTTGGATGTCAAACACCCTCTGTGATGAATGTTATGATTTGGCATATTTTTAGTGTGAAATATACATCCATAGCTTCCCATAATGACCAATATTTTATGATTATGCTTTTTCTAGAATTAGTTATGATTTTCCAAAGTTTGGGCAGAATAAGGGGCAAATCTGGCCGAAATTAAACAAACCCATTTCATGCTCCATTTCGGTTTCCATGAGCTGTGAGCATGATTTTATGATGCAAATAAGTTTTAATGATTTATTTAAATATGAGAATACATAGCATGAGCTCCCACAGTCCATGTAACATCAAATGCGAATTTTTAAGTTCGACGTAACGCAATGGAAGTCATTATTTTATCGCCCTTTCTCTGATACTTTCATGAATATAATGATATAAGGTATGTGTATATGATGAGATGAGCTAAAATTTTATGGTGTTATAGATCACATTTGTAGTAGAGGTGCACCTCATGTTCCACCTTGAGATTGGGAATACATTTCATTTTCGACTTGTAGACTTGTGAAAATTTTTTGAATTTTTAGATTTTCAATTTCTAGAAGCTAACTTTCTGAAGCCATATCTCATTTATTTATTGTCCAAATTGGACAAATTATATGTCATTGGAAATCTTGGAAGAATATTTTTCCCATGGCATAAGTCTTACATAGATTCATAACCTTAGGAAAGAAATATGAACCTAAAAACAGGCTATTTGGTCACATTTTCCCTAAAAAAAAAAGCAATTTCTTACCCTTAACTTTGAATGGTCATAACTCACTCAATTGGTATCCAAATATGATGAAATTGGTGGCATTGGAAATTTTATTGAACAACCTTTCCAGTCATATATGGTTTAAACCAATTTGGGGTTCTGTAGTCAGAACACCAACCCTTAAAAATTGGTTGTTACATTACTAATTCTTAGAAACTTTAAATCCCACAATCCCTTTGATAGCTAATTCATTTTCTACCAAATTTCTACCACAACCTCCTCATTATATATGCTATCTATGGTATAGAAATTGTGACCTAAATTAGACTCTATTGGAATCTACTATTGAAGAAGTTCTATGGTTCACTTATGAATTTTCATGCAATTATCATTCTCTTTCTCTAATTGCATAATAATAAAGCACAAAAATTCATATATACATCATGGAAACAAAAAATTCTGAGCTAACTAGGCTTTGATACCAATGAAAGAAAGTAATCAATACTTACGTGCAGAAGCATATATTGTTGGATCTATATCTTACATGGTTCCGATTGAAATTACTAGACGGAATTCCAATCCTTTTCCATATCAGAATGCACTGTAGCCTTAAAGGAAGAATATGAATTTTGGTTATGTGTTTTATGTACTCTAAGGGTTTTTTCTCTGAAGGGAGCTATATATTTTTTTCTTTTTAGTTTTCTCAGAGCAAAGACTAAGGGAATTGATTATGCAATCAATTTCCTAATAAGATTTTCATTAGTTCTAAACAATAATAATTCTCCAAAAAAAAAAAAAACTAACACATTTAATTTTGAATTTAAAAATTCCAAATTCAAATACAAATAATAATAATTTAATAATTCATTAATTCATTAATTAACCTTTGATTAACTAATTAATTAATTCACTAAGTTCCTGTCTTAGAAAATTAGGTTAAGTTATGGGTTAGCCCATCATGGGTGGCCCAATATATTCCAACACCTTCTATATAACAAATATGGAGAAAAGGATAAGCTGTAATACAAATGAAGATAGGCTTTAGTACATGTAATTAATTTTTGGCTTTTACCAAAGTGAAAAAGTGAGGTAATTGTACATATCCTTGGTCATATTTGTACAAAAGTAGATAACATATATTTCTACTTTATGTTAAGTTATGTAAAGTAAGATGTATAGCATTTAGAACTTTTGTTTTATTAGGAATAGTGACAATTTTGTCTTTTTAGACTTCAAATTTTATGACTGCTTATATCTTATTCATGTAAAGTATTAGAAGAAAAATAGCAAAGTTGTATAATCAATTTGATTGTGTAGATACAAGTCTTTAAATATTACTTTCTTTTGATCCTCACCTTCCATTTATGTCAAATATATCCATTATGTAATACATCCACACAACTTTGATAAAATTGGTATTAGAGTAGTGTAAAAAAGTAATATTTACAAATCTATATTGTAAGTTTTCTATCATCTTTCTACTTTTGTCTACTATTTGAGTTATTTACTCCTCATCTTAGTAGCCTAAAATCCCATAGCTTGAGTGACTATATCCTTTGTTCTAGCTTTTGTGCTATGTGTTGGCTTCACATGCTATGCTTTTTTGGAAGAAAGATTTGTAGCTCAAGGTAGTTTTTGAAACCTTAGGTATGTTTAAGCTAGAATACATAACTTGTGTATGAAATGAGTATGCAAAATGGTGATAAGAATGCTAGTGAGCATAGTTCACATGGATAAAAAATCTCAAAATAATCTATTTGCTCTTAGTAGTACTACAAATACTATTATCAATCTTGCTACTCTTTGGTTTAGAAAAATATATGAAAAGATCACAAAAAAATCATAAAAAGGTAGTTAATCAAGTAAAACTTTAGATAAAAAGAAAAAACTTCTTGATCATCAACTAGAATAACTAGAAGACAATAATGAAGACAATCATATGTTATATTATGGAAATAAAGTATATACTTTAGAGGAAAATCCATCTAGAGAAAAATCAAAACAAAACAAGGAAGAATTTGAATATGCCAAATCCTTACTTGAATATTAGAAACACCAATATCTAAACACAGTAATTTTCAAAAAAGTTCAAGACTTCTATTTTCAAAATGAAGAATTGTTTGAAAGTCATAATAATCTCTATTTTCTTCAATATGATACAATATATATCTAGTGATGAAGAAAATGAATAATTAAAGGTCATAAGGGAAGATAAAAATTCAAAATTTGAAATTGAAAATGTTGAATTTGAAAAACTAAATAAAAAATTACTACAAAAGAAAGAACTTTTGCAGTAAAAGATAAAGGAAAAAGAAAAGTAGTAGAAGAAGATGATGATCTAGATATAGAGCCAGAAACCATATCTTATGCCTACACTAAGTATGAGAAAATTTTTGTTAGTATTGAAAATAGCAGTTATTCTAGATAATTTAGACAAATTGATGAAACAAATCCAACTACATATAATAGAATGAGTGACTTAAATAAGCAAAATGTAGCCATAAATGGTACATATTTAGATTCAAAATGTAACATCCAGTCCCTCCGTAAACGTGAGAAATGCAATGTTCAGTTTCTCCGTAAACATAAGAAATGAGCCAAATATAAAAGGAAGTCTTTGAAATAGAAGGAATTGGGGCCAACTAAAATTATGATAAAATTTTAAATATTAGAAAATGAGGATTTGAGATTTGAGATGCCCAAAAACTAGAGCCAGAAGAGCTCAGAAAATTTGCCGAAGAAAGTAGGGGCATTTTGTAAATTTTGGAAAATTTTGAAATCTCATAGGAGGGCTTTTTAAATGGAAAATTTGAGCTTTCCGGGGTTCTCAGAGGCCCTGAAAACCATGGGAACCCCTAAAACAATTGAAACCCCTTCGGTGAGGATTTCGGCAAAAGTTGACCAAAACTTTGACCGAATGGTTCGGAATGGTTTTAGATCCTTTTTGAGTGATTCCAAAGGCAATTCTTATGATTAAGACCTTAAAGAATATGATGGAAAAGATGAATTTAAAAAAGGAGTAGATATGAGTCTAAAATAAAAAAGCCAAGAAAAGGGACTAAAATGCAAAAGTAAAAAGTTGCATGAAGTGCCTTTTAGCTCCTTCTTATCCACGTTCTTTCTCTCCTCTCTAAGACCGACTTGCTTCTGCCCAATTTTAGAGGAAAACTCCAGCTTCTTAGGCGCACAAGAGGAGGAGGATTTTGGAAGAAGAGATTCAAGAAAAAGGTAAAAAACTTTAAGAAATTCCATATCCTTCCTTCTTGAACCTTGCTCCTCTCCTCTCAAGCTTTCTTTCTATGATTTTAATGGGGAGTTTGGTGCTGTTTTTGGGGCAGAACATAGAGGAAAATTTCGAAAATTGAGGGAGTAAGCCAACCAAGTGGAAGAATAAGCCAAAGGAAGCAAGAAAATAAGGTAAAACTTCCATTCTTTGGTAGTTTCTCCCTCCCCCTTTTTCTTGCACGAATTTGGGCATCATGAACCCAATTTTTAGGGGTTGTTTTCTGCCCAATTTATGGAAGGATTAGAGGTTTTAGATGGCAAGGATTAAGAAGGAACTAATAGAATCAAGAAAGGAGCATTAAGAGACAAGATAGAACCATTAGGGATCCAAATGCTCCCTTGCAAATCTGATTTTATATGAATGTTCTTAGACTTAATTGAATGTTTAAACATGCTCCTAAGACCCCTAGAAAGCTTCCCACATGCACCTCCCATCCAAGAAAGCAAAGAAATTGCAAGAAAAATTAATGAACTCTAAGTAGAAAAAGTGTAGAGCTCTTGAACACTTTGCAAAAACTGATTTGATATATGAGTTTCCTTGCATGTGTGAGTATTTGATTGAGCTCTTAAGACCTCTAGGAAGTCTCCCAAGTGTGTCTCCCATCAAGGAAAAATCAAGAAGGCCATGAACTCTTCTTCCCCCCATAGTCTCGGCCTAGGCAAGTTCCTATAGCTAAGGAGAGTTTTAGATTTTTCTAAGGCTATTCTTGAGTCATATGTGATGAGTGAAGATGAGTAGAGGCCTTAAAAAAATTTAGAACTCAAAGAAAGTGATTTAGTGCCTTAGTGCCCTAGGTTCCATAATATGACCTAAAGAAGCAACATGGTGCTAGGCCTTTTGTCTCAATGATGTGATGACTCCAAGAGGCTTAAAAGGGGTCAAGAATCATATTTGATAAGAAAGAATAAGGCCTAGAAATCGTTTGAGGGGTGTTGCTTCATTAAGTGTAATTATGGACCATAATGAAGTATATAGAGTAATCTAGTGGTTCATCAAGTTATGTAGCCTTAGAATGTGTTTCGTGAACCTAATTGGCTCCCATAATTTGTATATAGGCCAAGAGAAACCATCTCCACCAATTTGTGGGTGTGTGGCCGAAAGAGGAGGCTTGAAAGCTAAAGAAAAAGTGTGTGAAATTGTGCAAGGCTCTCCACCTCATTCTCTTTGCATTCTTGTGTGCATATGTATGTCTTAGTGTGCTTGCATGCATTTTTTATGCTTGATAATATGCCACTTGATCCTTGTTGTGCATTGGTACCAATGTGTTATCTTGAATGACTATGGTTGTGGAAAGAGCCCATAAGGGTGAGGTGATGCCAAAAGTCCCTTGATGAAGGTGAAGAGATGCCAAAAGTCTCATGGCATGGGTGAGACAAGGCCAAAAGTCCCTTAAATGGGTGAGGCAAAGTCAAAAGTCCCTAGACCAAGAGTGAGGCAAATCCAAAAGTCATAGAAATGGGGTGAGGCTAAACCAAAAGTCCCTAGAGCATGAAAGTAATCTTGACATGTGAATGTGGCATGGAATGGAATTTATTGCACACTTTATGCTTGTATGGTTATGCATTTGGTATATGTATGCCTTGAATGTGATGTAAATGGGTGTGTGAGCTATTGAGATTCTTTGAATCTCATCCCCTCCTCTCCAATGATCTAACATGCTAGGTGGACCAAGCACTTATGGTGAAAGGAGCCAACAACCATAAAGAGCAAAGAGTGACAAGTTTATGTAGTATTTTGTCTATTTTGGAACCATAATGATGGTTCATAGTGTATATGAGGTTGTATATGTACCATGAACCTTGAGACATGTGTGATTATACTATTATGTGTTGGTTAGACGTATGAAAATGATATATGCCCTATAGCACATATTTTGAGTATGTATGGCCAAAGTGTGCAATATGGGATTTTGATGAATGTATGCATAAGTGTAGGTTGAATGGCCAAAATGAGATGCATGAGGTTTGGGACCATTTGGGCAGCTTACCCAAGTCTCAAATGTACTTTTAGACCTGCCCAAAAGGTGCCACAACCAAGGGAAGGCCATTTGGTAAATTTGGTACCTCATATGGAGCCAAATTTGACCATAATGGAACCTTATATCAATTTTTGGCCAAATGAGTTAGTCTTGCCCTAAAACTTGGCATGAAATGAGGTCTCATTAAGAGATTTTTGGGAAGCTAAAGATCATAATTTTCGGAGACCTAGAGAATATTTGAGGAATTTTCAAAGTTGGAATTTTTCATGGATTCTGGTATGGGAACTGTTCATACTGGCAGTTTTGAATTCTGTGTCACCCGATAGCCAAATGGTATCCAATGCTTATGAAATTTTATATGCATAAACTAGAGGTCATAAGCTTTCTGTGGCCACCGAGATCACCTCATTTGGAGGTCTAGAGAGGAAGATATGCATTTTCGAAGGTTCTGCCCAGTATCAGACATCTTACCAGACCCGAGGTACTGTTCCATCGATTTCCGGGCGTTTGGCTTGATGTACTGATCTGGAGATATTTTTTCTCTCTATTTAACATTCACATATTTCCATAGTGATATCATTTGTAAGCATTGGATTTTTGTGGAATTAGTTAGACATTTTTGAAGTCCATATCAGTAAACTGTGATAGTATCAGGAACCCTCCGACCAGTAGATGATTTCGCGTGTCAAACAAATTATATATGAGATTTTAAGACTTCTCCATATTTTTAGCATAAAGTAGACGTCTTAAGATTTCCAGAATGACTGAGATTACATGTTTTCAATTTTTATAGATTTAGTTGTGAATTTCCAAAGTTGTGACAGAAAAGAGGAAATTCTGGCCGAAAATACAAACATGGATTTCATATGCTCCTTTGCTTTCTACGAGTTGTAGGCCAAATTTGATGATGGAAATGAGTTATATTCATGTGTTTAAGTATGATAAAGTGATAGATGCTTTCATATGGCCTACGGGACTCCGAAAGAAAAATTTTACCGGTAGAAAAATGTACTTTTATTCATAACTTCCTATGCCACTATATTGTTTCCATAGAATAAACATAAGATGAGGCATGGGAATTGTATGAATTGAGTCCTAAAAGTATGGTGTTACACAAAACATGTTCCCTCTAATCAATATGAACAAGTTGTTGATGATTGGGTTAATTTTTGTCTATGGTATTAATTAGCTACAATAATAAGTGGTTTAAAGCAAACTTTTTAGATTTTTCAGCTAAAACTTTGCAAGGAGACTTGCAATTTTTTAAAAATTAGGAAGTGTCCATAATAGGACAAGCTTAAAATAATAAGTAATTAAATAATTTTCAAAGTTTTGGACAAATCATTTAAAAAGTTGTGAAAATTATAAAAATGGAATTTTATGGATTAATGGGTGAAATTAGTTCTAATTCAAACACTAATGCTAAAATGGTTTTAGTTAGTTCTAATACAACTATGTTGGAGAGAGATAGAAATAGCATACAAGGCTCAACACATAAAGTGAGAGAGTAGAGTGTATGGAGCCTACACACTTTAGACTATCTCTCCCTAACATAATGACATCATGTTGACACCAAAAAATGAGGTGTTAGAATTTGGGCTGCTCTTGAGGGGTTGACTTATAATGACCTAACAACACAAGATAATAAATTAATTAATTAGTTATTACTTATTTTGAATTTTAAATTTTGAATTTTGAAATTAAAATGGTTAGCAATTTTTTGGGAGTCAATTAATTTTTAGAAAAAAAGGGAGTTATTATTTTAGAAGGAATTGATTGTTAAAGTGGGTTAATGATTATTTTCAAAAACAAAGCATAGTCTCTCCTTATTTAGTTTTATCCTTGGTAAACACAAAAAAGAACACAAAGATAAAGAAAGTCTTTCCAAAATATTCTTCTTATGGAATATGGTATATCTACTGTGAAAAAGACTTAAGTTCTTTAGGTGACTTCAATTGAAACCACATGTGACAGAGATTTGACAAGATTCACTTTTGTTATAGGTAAGTACCTTAATTTCCTTTCATTGGTATCAAAGCTAGGTTGACTCAAAATTTCTATTCCCTATGTTAAGTATGTTAATTTTGTGTAATTGTTCAAAGAAAGTCATGAATTACATGAATGTTCAAAATTAGACCTTAAAAACCTATTAATAGCAACTTCTAATAGAGATTATCTTAAGCCATGAAAGGGAGTATGCGGTAAAATTTTGAGAAAAAGTATAGTAATCATTAGAAAGAAATTACAAACTTTATATTCAATGAAAACATTGTGAAATAAACAACTTTTAAGTGTTGGCATTTTCGCCACAGACCATCAAATGGTGAAAGTTATATACAGTTAGAAAGTTTATTGAACAAGCTTTCCAAAGCAACTAATATTGTTCAATTTGGATGAAAAATGAGTGAGATATAGCCATTCAAAATAAGGGCTTCAAAACTATTTTTTTTTTTTAAAAAATGTAATCAAATAGCTCACTTTCAAGGGCTAGTTTTTTCTCTCTAAGTACCAATTTTGTGGGAGCCTTATACCATGGGAAAGTTCATTCTTCAAGCTTTCCAACGACATAAAATTTGCCCAATTTGGGGAAGAAATGAAGGAGATGTGAAGCCTTAAAGTTGGAGGTTTAATCATTCAAAATCTAAAATTGTCTGAAAAATGAATAAGTTTGGAGACTAAAGATGAAGTGTAATGCCCATTCTCTCCTTAAGTCTAATACCATCTTATTCATGTTACCATACTTTCCTATTCAGGGCAATTTGTGCACATTCACGAGGCAAAAGCAAGGAAAAGTATAAAAATAATACGCTTTTCTTACGTTACGCGAGGAAATTTTTTTCATCTCACGTTATGTGTAACACCATAATTTTGAGCTCATTTCATAACATTTCTATGCTTTACATCATACATTCTATGGAGGAGCAAGAAAAAGGAGATTCAAATAATGCATTTTTTTAGCATTGTATCGCGTATAAAAATTTCATTCAGTGTCACATGGACCATATGAACTCACACATCACATTCTCATATTTAATTACATGGATGCAACTCATTTGTATCACCAAAAGTAGCCTACAACTCATAGAAACTAAAAGGAAGTATAAAATACATATATGCATTTTTCGACCAGAATTTCCTCATTTCTATCACAAATTTTGGAAAATCATAACTAATTGTAGAAAAATTGAAATCATGAATTCTTTGCCATTCTAGAAATATAAAAATGTCTACTTTATGCTAAAAATAAGTCCAAATCATGAAACACAACACAGAAAACGTTTAACATTTGAAAAGATCCAGAGATCTAGCTATCTACTAGTGCTGTCACAAGTTTCTGCAGCAAACTTCAAAAATGTCCAATTAATTCCAAAAAAAGTCAATTTATGTAAATGATACCAATATGGAGATATTAGATAGAGGAGAAAAATAAATCTAGACCAATTCAAGCATGCCTAGACCTCGAAACCCAATCAAACAGTACCTGAGGTCAATTGGGGCGTTTGATACTGGGCAAGAACTTCAAAAATTCATATCTCCCTCTCTAGACATCCAAATGGGATACTTCCAGTAGGTGCAAGTCACTAGAAATGTCTAGTTTCTTCATATAAATTTTGTGGCAATTGGACATCATTTGTGCCCTGTGTGACGAAAATCATTTTCGGACCAAGTGAACAGTGCATCATACCAAAATCAGAATTTTTGTCAACTTTGAAAATTCATCAAATATTCTCTAGACCTCTAAAAATTATGTTCTTTAGCTTCTCAAAAAGATCTCAACAAGTTCTAATTGTATGCCAAATCTCAGATTAAGATGAGCTCATTTGGATAAAAAGTGACATAGGGTTCCAAATTGGTTCATTCTTGGTCCATACAAGATACCAAAATGTCCAAATAGCTTTTCTTGGAGTTTGGCACCTCTTGGGCAAGTCCAAAAGCATAAATTGGACTTGTGTGAGCTGTCCAAATGGTCCTAAACCCCATGCATCTCCATTTGTACACAATTGCATAATGCCATTCAAGAAGCTATTTTGCCATAACATACTTATTTTACATTCTAATGGTCACATAACATAATCTCTCATATATACATCACTTATTAACATAATTATATATGTTCAAGTGGTCATAGACCATATACAACAATAGGTTACATCATTTGACATCAATATGGCCTTAAAGAACAAAATTCGAACACTTTAGTGTCATGCTTTCATTTCTCATGTAGTTGGCTTCCGTTCCCTTGGTCTCTTGGTCCACCTAGCATATTAGAACATTGGAGAGGAGAGAATGAGATTCAAAGAATCCCAATAGCTCATCTCCCTCTCAATCACACATAATATATGCAAAATAATCTTGAAAATGCATGCCTGGACATAATAGGTGACATGAACATTCAAGAAGCAAGCTTGGCATGTGAATAAGTCATACAAAGCATCCATAGGTTTGCTAGGTGAATGGATTGGCCTCACTCTTTCCCTTATAGATTTTGGACTTACCTCACCCATTCTTTAAGAGATTCTTGGACTCAACCTTGCTCTTGGGAGTCCATCTCACTTTTAGGAGACTCTTCACTTTGTCTCAACTAATTCTAAGGGTTTTTGGCTCATCCTCACCATAGTTAAGAGTTTTTGGCCTCTCCACACTCAAGCAAACCCAAGCAAGCATCATAACATCATTTAGAAACATATTATATCATCATGGTACCATGGCATTTAAAATCATAATAAAATACTTTTTATGACTTAAAACACGCATACACACATTCAAAGACAAGTTAAGCATACAACCATGCATGAGAGAAGGAGAAGTGATCTACCTTGGAAGCAACCACACACTTTTCTCTTTGGAAGAATGCTCCCTTTCTCGATCTCACACACACAAATGTGTGGGGATGATTTCTCTTGGCCTAAACATAATTTATGGAAGCTAATTAGGTTCATGAGATAAATTCTAAGGCCATACAACTTGCTTAGACCCTAGTTTAAACTATAAACTCCTTTATGGTTTCAAAAATGAACCTAATGAAGCAACACCCATCATATAAATTTTAGGCTTCATTCTTTCCTTTTATATATGATTCTTAACTCCTTTTAAGCCTCTTGGAGTCATCACACAATCAAAACCAAGAGCCTAACTACATGTTGCTTCTTTAGGTCATATTATGGAACATAAAGCACTAACTCATTCTCTAAGCTTCCTAAATTTTTCCCAAGGCTTCCTCTCATATTCATTCATCCTATATGACTCAAAAATGGGCTTAAAAGAATTTAAAACCATCTCTAGGTATGTGGAACTCACTTGGCCAAACCTATGGAAGAATTTGGCCTTCATGAACTGTGCTTTGTTTTCTTGATGGAGGAAGCACATGGGGAGGTTCTTAGGGATCTTAAGGACTCATCCAAGTACTTATTTAAGCCTAGAAACAATTATATCAAGTCAGATTTTCAAGGGAGCACTTGAATCCCTAATGATTCTATCTTGTTTTCTAATGCCTTTTACTTGATTTCAATGATACATTCTTAATCCTTGCACTTTCAAAACCCCTAATCCCTCCTTGGTTTGGATAGAAAATAGCCCCTAAGGATTAGACTCATGTTGGATGAAACATACAAGGAGGAGGGGAAGGAAGAAGCTACCAAAGAATAGAAGTTTTATCTTGCTTTTTTACTTTCTCTTGGTTGCTTTTCACTTTCCTTGGCTATGTCACTCCAAACATGAATTTTTTCTCTCTGTTCTACCCCCAAAACAGCACCAAATATATCAAGAAAACTATAGGAGGAAAGGAGGAAAGGAGGGAAGGAGGAGAATCACTTTGCTTAAGGAAGAACTAAGAAAATCTATGGATTTCATACATTTTTCTTGATTTTTCTCCTCCTTTTCTTCCCCTTCTTGTGAGCCTGAGAGATCAAATCATATTCTGTATTTTGGATAGAAAATTTCATGCTTAAGAAGATGGGAGAAGAAAGGAGAAGTGTGTGGGAGCTTCTAGAAACACACTTTTTCAAAAATTCCAATTTTGTCCTTTTGTAATGGCAATTTTGTTTGGACTTCGTTTTAGCTCCTTTTTGAAAATTATTTTTTCCATTATAAAATTTAGGTTCCCAATTTAATAAAATACCTTTAGAATCATTCAATTTGGAGCCAAAACCTTATCGAACGAACTGATCAAAGTTCGAGTCAACTGACATTGAAAAACATACATTGGAGGGGTTTTACCAGTCCCAAGTCTTCCCATGGTTTTTGGAGCCTCTAAGAACCCTGGAAAACTCAAAAATTTTGTTTAAAAAGCCCTCCTATATGTTTTCCAAAAAATTACACTTATTTACAAAAATGCCATTACGTTACGTCAGTTTCTATCACAATTTATTTCTTTATCCTTGCTCCATTTTTCTTTCCGTTTGAGCCTAAAATTCTCATTTTTTGGAGTCTAGAATGTCACTCAAATTTTTGAGACCTTAACTACTTCATTTCAGGGGACTTACTTTGAAAACACGCCCGTTTTTGTCATTTAACAAAAACAGACATTACATTATGTGGGCCCCGTGGATTATCTAACAACATTCTATGGTCATTTACCATTTATATGAATCATACATAACTTAAAACATCACATAATCCATGATTTTTAAGCTCAAACCCTAAATTTTCACCAATCCTTATTGGACAGCAAGTAGCAACTTTTAGGGGTAACTTTAAAAATTCATAACTAAATGTATAAAAATCAAAATCACACAAATCATAGCTTTTGGGAAATATCTAGATGTTAAATTCATATTAAAAATAATTTTAGGACATTAATATAGCTTTTAGACCATGTTTGACAACAAAATAGCCATAAAGGTCTGGCTATCCCTGGTACTGATATAGTTTACTATCATAAACTTCAAAAATGTCCAATTAATTTCAAAAAAATCAAATACATAAAAATGATACTAATTTGGAAAGACAAAGATGTTAGCTAGAGGGAAAAAATAGTTCTATGCCAGGTAAAGAGCATTCAGACCTCGAAAACTAATCAAATAGTAACACAGGTCTGATTGGTTGCCTGGTACTGGACAGCAATTTCAAAAATTAATATCTCCCCCTCTAGACATCCAAATGATGTGCTTCTAATTGGGACAAGTCACTAAAAAGGTCTAAGTTCTACTTGTAAAATTTGGTGGCAATTGGACGTCATTTGGCCTATGAGCGATGGAATTTCATTTTGGACTAGAATGAACATTGCATTGAACCAAAACCAGAAAAATTCCTAACTTTGAAAATTCACCAAATATTCTATAGACCTCTAAAAATTCTGTACTTTAACTATTTAAAAAGCTCTCAACAATCTTTAGATTGATAATAAATTTTAGACCAAGAAGAGCTCATTTGGGCAAAAAGTGATATAGCCTCACAAAATGGTCACTTTTGCTCTATATGAGGTACCAACTTAGTTCAATTAGCCTCCTTTAATGTTTGACACCTCTTGGGCAAGTTTTAGAGCATGAATATGACTTTTATAAACTACCTAAGTGGTCCTAAACTCCATGTATCTCATTTTGGCTATTTCACATCTAAGAATGCATAGTTACATCAAGCCATCAAAGAGCCAAATTCTACATTTGCATTGATTTAGTATCACACATAGGCTATACAAGAGTCATACATCATATTACATTTGTTCATAGTCTTACAACACAAAAATGATATGTGCAAAGCCAGTTTGACATTCAACTACAATTTAAATTACATAATAGGCAAAGTAAGGCTTTTTATTGTTCTTGGTTTGCATTCCCTTGTCTTTGAGCACCACCTAGACAATTTAAGAGTAAGAGGGAAAAGGGAGTGAGATTCTAAGAATCTCAATAGCTCACATTCCCATTCACACATACATTCAAGGCATACATACATCAAGAACACAAATATGCAAGGTGCCTCAAGCATATAACACAAAACCACATTTTCATGCCACCATCTCATATTAAATTCAAGGAAAAGCTCTAAGGACTTTTGGTTTTGTCTCACCCCATTTCTAGAACTTTTAGATTTGTCTCACTCTTGCCCTAGGGACTTTAGACTTAGCCTCACCCATCTAAGGGACTTTTGGCCTAGTCTCACCTATGCCTTGAGACTGTTGGCATCTCCTCACCCATATTAAAGGACTTTTGGCATCACCTCACCCTTGTAAGCCATTTCCACATGCCAAGTCATTCAAGAACACACATTGGTACCAATGCAATCTCAAGATATCAAGTGGCATATTCTCAAGTCATACAAGCATGCACAAGTACCCAATAATATTCATACACACAAGAATGCAAGGAGAATGAGGTGGAGAGCTACCTTTCAATTGATGCAAGCTTTCTTTGCTTTATTCCCTCCCTTCCTGGGCTTCATAAGGACACTTAGGTGGTGGGATGTTCTCTTAGCCTAAACATTACAAATAACACACAATCACATACTTGAAGCAAGCTAAGACACTAAACTAAAACTTTAAATACACACTTGGTTTCATAAGTGGCATAATGGTTCCATAATTGGCCTATTGAAGTAACTTTTACATTTCAAGTTCTAGGCTCCATTCTCTTATTATTTCTAGACTTCTTGGACTCATTTAAAGTCCTTGAAGCCCTCACACATTCACTTGCATACTTGGAAACCTAAGTTGCTTCATAAGACACCATTATGGACACCATTGCTCCATCTTTCATTCTATGGCTCCTAAATTTTTCCCAATAGTTTCTCCTATTTTCTAACATCATATAAAGTCCCAAACCAAGGCTAGAACAAATTAAAACACTCCCTAGCCCTATGAATTTCATTTGGCCAAGACATAAGCACTAAAATGGGTTCTTGGAGTTTCAAAATTTTCCTTGATGGGAGAGCCACTTGGGGAGGTTTCTAAATGTCTAAGGAGCTCAAGGAAACATTTAAATAGCCAAGGAAATACTCACACAAAATCAGATTTTACAAAACCCTAAAGAACCCTACATTTTTCTATCTTGTTTTCCACGGGTTTTTCTTGGAATTTCTTGCCACATTCCATCTCCCCATGCCCTAATTCCCCTGTTTCTCTCTTGTTTTTGGATAGAACTCCCTCCCTTCTACTGGTTTTGTACAAGGCCAAAACCACCCTAAAGAGAAGCAAGAGGAGAAAGCAAGATAAACAAGAGTTTACCTTAGGTTCAAGCTTCTTTCCAAGTGCTTCTTTTCTTAGTTTACCTCTCCTTAAAATTTTTGAACTGCTCCTTTAAGTTCTAGACCAAAAACAGAACCAAACATCTCAAGAAAATTATAGAAAGAAAGCATGGAAGGAGAGGAGCAAGGTTAGAGGAAGAAAGAGCATGAAATTCTATGGATTTCTCACCTTTTCTTGGCTTTTCTCCCTCCTCCTTCTTCCTCTTCTTATGCACCTAAGAGAGCTGCTATTTTTTTTGTAATTTTGCCAGAGGAAGTCATGCTTAAGAAGGTGGGAGTACAAGGGAGAAGTGTGTGGGAGCTTTTAGAAACACACTTTTTCAAATATTCCAATTTTGTTTTGACATCGTTTTAGCTCATTTTTGATAACCATCTTTTTTATTATAAAATTTTGGTTCCCAATTTAATAAAATACCTTTGGAATCACTCAAATTAGAGCTAGAATCTTCTCGAACGAATCTATCAAAGTTTGGGCTCACTGCCTTTGGAAAACGTACACTGGAGGGGCTTTACCAGTCCTGGGGCTTCCCATGATTTTTGGGGCCTATGAGAACCCTGGGTAACTTAAATTTTCCATTTAAAAATCCCTCCTATGTGTTTTTCCAAAAGTTACACTTATTTACGAAAATACCATTACATTTCATCAATTTTTGTCACAAATCGTTTTACCATCCTACCTCCATTTTTCTTTCTGTCTAAGCTTAGAATTATCATTTTTATGAGTCTAGGACTCTACCCAAATTTTTCTGGACATTGTCTAGTTCATTTCAGAGAACTTGCTTTTATACGGCTCATTTTGTTGTTTTACAAAAATCACGTTCGTTACATTAAGGACATGAAGCTCACTCTAGCATTAATTAGCTAATTTAAAAGTCTAACAATAGGAGCATGAAATTAAAAGATCAATAGTATAGATCCCATAGCTTAAATCTACCTAAAAATGGGCAAGTGGAGCTCACTCTTCACCCAAGAGAGTATATTTAAGATTTTTCCATTTCTCTAGAATTTTTTAAGGTAGTAGCTTCCTTGTGCGCATGGGGGCACATGCTATATCCTTTTTGGGTATTTTTATCCTTAAAAGTTTTCAAAATCATACTCTGCATGTTGGTTTATGGTATAGTTATAATTAGACAAGTCTTGGTAGTATTCAAACGTACGTTGGACACATAAAATACCCTTTTTGATTGACCTAAAGATGAAAATCACTTCTCATGAGTTTTAGGTTTGATCAATATACTATTGGTTAATGATTATTAGAAATCAATTAAGGAAGACCTTAAAAAAATTTGCAAAATCAAATAAAGACAAGAATTCAACCTTTAATTGGGGTCCATTAGAGATAAAGCTTCTTGAGAAACATCATATTGTCATAAATGTTGATGAGCCACTCTTCTTTGTCATTTTCAAATATGAGAAGTACAAGAATTTTTTAGACATAGTGCATATGAAAAGAGTGTTCATCTTAAGAAATTTATCAAACAAGTGATCTTTGTAAGTGGATGCAAGCATTTGATGACCGAAAAGAATATTTTTTTAGGAGATGAAATATCTTCAAAATTTGGTCTCTTTAAGATGTGATCTTAATGTCAATGCAATATAGATACAAATTGAAGAATATATATATATATATATATATGGAAATACCTTATTAAGTGAGAGTTCTTGGATTGTTTAATTTATCTAAGAACTATAAGCTAAACAACATTTGCAGATGAATTCAATAGAAAGATAAAGACATTTTTATGATAAATGTGATGGAAGTAAGAGAAACATAGACTTTTGATTATGAACCTAACTATATCATTATTGTTCTAGTTGAAGTTCATTGCAAATATAGACGTTATCTATATGAAGTTATTTTGTGTTGTATCTATGTATGGATATGATTATGATTATCGCTATCAAGAACATCATTGCTTAGCTTAATATGAGTGACAAGCTAGATTGTGTTAATTTGGAACTTTTGACACCATAAAGTTCTAACATCTTTAAAGAATAGGATGCTAAGAAACCATTGAACAATATCATATAGAAGTCTAAGCATGGAAATATAACTCAAAAAAGGAGAGATATAGAAAATTTTGATTAAAAAGAAAATAACAATATTGCTAGAAAAACAATGTTAAGCAATATGGCTAATGACCTTAAGTGTGAATATGGGTTTCACCTAACTACTCAAGGCATGAACACAACCCTTAAGGACAAGTTGGGTTGTACTTCTACAACTAAACTAAGAAGGCTAACAATTAAGGAATTGAAGTCAGCTGGTTATATCCTTACTAATCAATAGTAAGTTTAGGTTGTTATAACATCTCTCCTTATTAGTTGGAAACATATGAAAGTGAATTTAACCTATGATTAGAAAATCACTAGTTTTTATGATGTTGTTCATTATATAAAGCTTAAGGATGAGCACTTGAAAGTTGCTAAATTTGTTAGACATGCCTCTATGATTAAGACTATTATGACTTTAAAGTCCAAACATAAGAAGGATAACATTTTCATAATAAGAAAGGATCTAGCTAACATATCAAAAAGGTCAAGAAAAAATTTAAGAAGAGAGGCAAGCATGTAGAAAGAAGTTTGACATAGTTAAGATCAAGTTTTATACTTGTCAAAGGATAGGTCACTTTGTTTGTAATTGCATTGAGCTAAATGAGACTTTCATAAACCATGTAGTTAAGGATCGAGAATCTTTTGTGGAATACCATCGATTGTTTTTTCATAAGCATATAGCTTTATGTAAGAAATAATATAAGATTTAAAATTAAAGGTATTGAAACACACAAATTAGTTTTGCATGGAGGACAAACCTTCATCTTATATAATGTTTTATATACTTCATAGATCTAACAAAACTTAGCCTTTATTATTTCTCTTCTTAAATTAAGATTTAGTACTAAGTTTCCAAAACAACTTCATTAACATTTGAAATAGGACAACATATATGATTCCAATTTCCTTTATGATAGTGGAAGTATAATTGAAATTGAGTAAAAAGATACCGCATTTTTCAAAAAATGGATTTTCTAATAGGGGAGAGATTGACATGTATGCATCTTTTTATGATACATAATGTAATATCCTATGTTTGATGAATCAAAATAGTCCCTAAATAACAAAGTAGATGAATTAAAAAGGGGTCACAGGGCCAGGAAAGGCAAGTTAAAATTTAAAGGAACCAATATGGGCCTAATCAACAAAAATTTTGGGGATTTAAAAAACATGATAATTGGTTTGAGAAATCAATATTTATTATCATAATATGATGAAATAAGATTAATAGATTAATCAAATAAGGTTAGTTTGATTAAATCCTTGAAGGTGTTTGGTTTAGGGCTTTGGTTGACTATAACCTTGATTAGATGTTTTTTTTTAGTGTGTTAAGTTCTTGTAACCTCAAAGTAAATGTTTCTAATGAAAAGGAGATATTATGGAGCTATTAGTTTATGAAAATATGAAGAAATGGGCCCAAACAATGAAATTGAAGTGTAAAGGAGAAATTGGAATTTTTTAAAGTTATAAAACCTAGCTTCCTTATATAAATACCACCCTTACCCTTCTTCTTCATTTTAGATGCCATAAATAGCCCCAAGAACAAACTAAAGAGGCATGGAAAAGAGAGGAAGAAGAAAGAAGTAGGAAGCCATTCAAGGGTAAGCTTGTATGCTAAATTTGCCTATGATGTTAATATAAACATTTTCCTACTCTTTCGTCTCTAGCTTTCTATGGTTTTGGTTTCTTAAAGGAGTGAGTTTTGTGGGTTAACTTATAGATGAAAGAGCTTATTTAGGTAAACCAACTACACTAAAATAATCTCTATTAGAAGCACTTTTAAATGATATATGAATCAAGCTAGGAAAACTTGGTATGTATGGAACCCAAGTGATCTTCATTTTCAGCCAAGACAAGGGAGAGAAGAAGGAGACTTAAGCTTGATGAATCCATGGTGGAATTAGGGGTTTTGAATGGTAAGGATTAAGAATATGCAATTATAATTGATAAAAAACCATTTGAATGTCATATAGCTTCACCTAAGGCTTGGAGTGAGAAATGAAGCATGGATATCCTAAAACTTTGAAATTCCCTAAGTTATAAATAGAACTCCATGGACGCTATATATAGTGTATGTCTCGGTCAAGGCTAGGTTTGAATACCTAGGGAATTATTTCAATGATTCTAAAGTTATAAGTGGTCTAGATATGAATTATAAAAACTAGAGGAACCATTGGAATGAATTTAGGAGTCTTATTTGAAATGGGAAATTTTAAGGTTCAATTAGGCCTAAAGAAGTAATTTGGCATTTAACTTGTTTAACCATGCATATAATGGCTCTAATGATTTCCATTAGAGTCATATGACTTATATCAACTGAGATTTTAGAGCTAAGAAGTTGAATTATAAAGGTTGTTTCTTAAGGCACCAAATGGGCAATATGTACACCTAAAGCCCTAGCTTACATATATAAGGCTAATATGAGTGTAAGTATAGTTTTTTAATGCTTTATTTGGTGTGGCTAGGCTAAACAAATGAATTTATACCCAAGTGTGAGTGTAAGGTTGTGGAAACAACAAGAGGAAGCTAAGGGAATTGATTGTTTTAGCTTGATAAGGTAGCTTTTTCTTCATTCTTATATGCGTATGATTATTTTTTTGAATTTCTTAGTTACTTGTATATGTTGTTTGTATGAATTGTTAATTGTTTGATCCTGATATGCAATGGCATGATATTCATTAGCATTTGAGATTGGATTGGCTCTTGAATAGGTGAGGTTATACCAAAAGTCTCTTGATAATAGATGAGGTGAAGCCCAGAGTTCCCAAATATGGGTGAGAGTAGGCCAAAAGTCCCAATTATAGGTAAGGCTAAGTCAAAAGTCCCTAAATATGGGTGAAGCTAACTGAAAATTTCTAGATGTTAGGTGAGGCTAGAACAAATATCTTTAGAGCATGGTTTTACTCTTGATTGAGCCATTGGATCCCTAAAGCATAATTATGATTTGGTTATGCTCATGTGACATACATACTTGTTTTCATAAGTTTGAGTGAATCATATATGTGTGTTTAAATGTTAAATTAGTAACTAGGATTCTTTGAATCTCACTCTTCCCTATTTCCACTAACAATAGCTAAGTGAAACTTAAGGAAGAAAGAATGATAAGTAAAAAGCCTAGGATGAGCATTTTTGACAATAGAATTTAGTTTAAGGAATGATATTGTATATATGGATACGTACTTTTAAATTGTGATGTATGGATATGCAAATACATTTAAAAGTACGAGACTATGCTATAGAGACCATTTAAGATTTATAATACATGCTATAATGCAAATTGTTACCATGAGTTCCTATATGTATATGTTTATTCTTATGTGTAGGATGGTGATTTTTAGTTACAAGGTGATTTTTACATGATATATCAGCCATACATGAAGCATTTGTGGATTGAAATTTGTCAAAATGAGAAATGGCATTTTAGAGCTCATTTAGTACCAATTGAAACCAAATTTTGAACCATTTGAGCGATAAAATATCCTTTTACCCTTGACAGTCTAAATGACTTAGTTGAAGCTGAATTTTGACAAGAAAATAAAGGATATAGAGCTTTCTAACAAGCCAAAGTTTGCATTTTTCAAAACTTTATAGGATATTTGGTCAATTTTTGAATCTAGCCTAGAAAATAAAAAATTTTGTAGTACTGTTCAAACTGTCATAGCCATGGTTTTCATGCTTTTTAAGGGATCAAATGGATTCATTTCAACTTGAAATTTTTGTAGTAGGAAGTTCATATTATAAGCTTTCTAAGGACACTTAATTTGCATTAATCAAAGTTATATGGTTCAAGTTATAAAATTTTGAAATTTGGATCTAACTAGGTGTTCTTGGGCCAAAATGCACAATTAACTTATTCTATAGATTTGGTTCTTGTTTATATGTTATACTAATTATAACAAATTGGTTATAAATGAATTTGTGGAATGAATGGTAAAAATCTATGTTTGTGCATTATTGTGTCATTTGAGGCTTTTAGTAACAAGAATTTTCACTACTAAAAGTGTAAGCACTATAATTTGCCACCAAAGAATAAACATAATGTGAGATATATAGGAGATATATAATGGTATGACAAATAAAATCAAGATAATAAGGACAAATAGTTGCAATTCAACTTGTTGATCAAAGTAGGAGCTTGGAACAAGATGAGAGTATTGCATAGACAACCTTATTAGTTAAAATTAACTATAAAATTGTCCTTAAATGCTAGTTTGAGATTAAAAAAGCAACACTTAGAGGTACTTAACTAGATAATTATCATAGCCACTGATTTCTAGAAATTTATAGATATCAAAATAGAAAAAGAGAGAAATTAGAAGCCTAATTAAAATGAAAATAAAGGGCTAAATGTGAGAAAAAGTGTAATATAAGAGAAAAAAGGGCTAATTTAATTGTAAAGCGGGAAAAATTAGAGATTTAGATAACATAATATCCAATTTTCTAAAATTCAAACTGAAACTAATATTTTGATAAAAGAAAACCTTAAAGTAAAACAAATTAAGGCCAATTGAGGGTAGAATGCTAATTAGAGCATCTATAAATGGGTTTAAAAACTAAAAATGGCTTAAAACTAGAGCCAAAGTGGCTAAACTGAATGAACTAAAACCCTAAGGGCAAAATCGTAATTTTGGGTAAAATTTTAGAAACTTAAAGAAAGAAGTTTTAAATGAAAAAAATAGGAATCATTAGAATGGTTAAAACCCTTTTGATGTGCGATTTAGGTTGGTGGTTGACTTAAATTTTGACTGGATTATTTCGAATTTTTTTGAATCCCATAAATTGGAAACAAAATGTTTTGAATAACTAGAAGAATAGATTTTATGATGAAAAAGACAATTCTTAAAAAGAAATTAAAATAAGCTTAAATGAACAGATTGAAGTTGTAAAATGTAATCAACATATTTTAAAAATTATTTTAAAATCTTTCTTTCTCCCTTTTATAACCAGCCACGTCATTTGCTTTGCCCATAACCAACTTAACACACCTAGAACAGACCATAAACATAACTTAAAAGGCATCCAAGTGAAGGGAATAAAGGGAGGAAGAAAAAGCTTCAAATGTGAGAATTCTTACATTTTTTTCATAACATATTAGTTATAAATCTTCTTCTCCTCTCTAAACCCTCTCCAATGATAGTTTTGACAACATCACTTTAGTGGCTGAACAAGTGGAAGAAGAAGAGAATTTGGAATAACTATTAGTAGCATAAGAATCTTCATTAGATAAGGATTAGAACAAGGTATATTACTATGTGTAAAACTCACTTCTCCTAGTTCTTTCATGTCTTCTCATGTTCGGCTAGCCTGTGGAAGTTCTAAGAAAAGATTGATTTTGACTTAAACATGATAGTTTTAGGGGTTTAGAAGTATAAAGATTAAGATGGAATCAAAAGAAATGACTAAGAAGCCAGAAGATTCAAGATAAAATAATTTAGGTTTTGATTGTGCCTGAGAAAGTTTGAAACCTTATAAGGGTATTTCAAGTCATGTAAAATCATAATTAGACTAGAAAGAAATTAAGGAATATCTGTAGGTGCCAGCAATTTCAAAAGGAATCACAAAACTTCCATGGCTCTCAATATGGACATAAGTTCAACCAAGGGGTTAAAGTGGTACCTAGGAAGAGTTTTCAATTATTCTAAATGTGACGACCCTAACTTTTAATCATGGTAATTAAGGTTAAAGACATGATTAGTAGTCATCAATCAAGGTTTTAAGTCATTATGAGATTACTTACAATAGGAAAAGGTGAGGAAATTTAAACATTGATGTTGTTAGAGTCATTAACTAATTACTCATAACCATTTATGCATATGAGAAAATTAAACCCATAATTACAAGCTTTTAATCCTATCATCCACTAATTCCAACTTATAAGAACCTCCTACAAGTGCTTCAAAATCATTCTTTATCATTTCCATAGAGAAAAACAAAGTTCCAAGGTTAATATGAGAAATTGAGCATCTTCGCCATGGCTAAATTTTCTCGCGCCGTGGCTAATTACTCTCAGGTTCAACTCTTTACAAATTGTGAACATTTCGCCGTGGCCAATACCCCTTTTGTTCCAGTAAATTATGTAATAACCCAGAAAAAGAAAAGAGAAAAAGAAGGGAGAAAAAGGAAAGGAAAGAGAAGCTGGAAAATTTTCGGACAGCTGAGAATTTTCTAAGTCTTCTCGCCATAGCGAGATATGGAATCGCCATAGCGAGAATGCCTCTTCGCCGTAGCGAGTATGTCCCTAGCTATAGCGAGTGCGGCATTCCATATAGAAACCAGTAAGTTGCTCGCCGTAGCGAAATTGTTCCTAGCTATAGCGAGTATGGCATTCCATATAGAGACCAGGGAGTTGCTCGCCGTAGCGGCGCTTTAGCGAAGGCAGAGGTCTGGAATAGACCCGATCTCGCCGTAGCGACGCCATAGCGAAGACAAAAGTCTGGAACAGACACGAGCTCGCCGTAGCGAGGTCACTAACTCGCTGTAGCGAGAGCGGTCCAGAAAAGCGAGGAAAAGAGAAATTGACTTTTAAAAGCTTCCAAATCTCTTCTTTCTTCTTCTAACCGACTCTAACTCATCTTAGGAGAGAGCAAAGGGCGGAGGAGAGAGAGAGAAGCTGAAGAGAAGAGGAAAGCACAAGAAAGGTATGAATCCTCATGGTTTCCTCTTCATATGTGGCCCTCTCCCTTTTTCCCCTCTTTCCTACGGTTCAGATGTTAGGAATGGTTAGGTTTGAGTCTGGTTTAGAGGAGAGAGAGTGGGAAACCATTCTTGAGAGAGATTAGAAGTAGATAGTCTTCTCTTCTTGCTTTTCCCCTTTCTTATGAGTTGAGAAAGAGAGGGATAGTTCATGGACCCTAGAGTGAGGAAGAAACCTAGAGTGAGAAGCTCAGTAGAGCCAATTAGAAGAGATCCCTAGCTTAAGAATTTAGTATGAAGTATTGATTCCATGCTTTTGTGTGGTTAGGCTCAAGAGGGAACTCTCCCATCTAGAAGTTGTTGTGAAATCAACAAGGGAGGAGACCATTGACAGAGCAAGTAGTAAATAGCCAGCAAAGGTAGTTCTCTCCACTTTCTCTCATGCATAATTGTGTGTTTACATTGTCTTGCTTGTGTGTATGAATGAGATGAGCTATGAGAAGTGTGTTAGCATGATTATGTGATATGATTGAGATGATGTTTTAAATGATTTTTTGGTTTGCTTGAGGAAATGGAAAAGCCAATAACCCTGAAGCCAAGGTGAGGATGAGCCGAAGCCCTGAGTTGGTTGAGCCATGTCTCCCAAAAGTGAGGTTGACTCCCAAAGAGTAAGGGTGAGTCTAAGTACCTCTAAAAGTATGGGAAGGCAAATCCAAAAGCCATAAGGGAAGGGGTGAGGCCGATCCAAGTACTCAGCGAACTCATGAATGTTATCCATGGCCATTTCACATGTTTAAACGTTTTCTATCATGTTTTACATGCTAACATGCCATACATGCATAATGAGACTTGTTGCATGCAATATATGTATGTTTGAATGAGAGTTGAACTGCTGAGATTCTCCGAATCTCACCCTCCCTCTCCACCATCCAACCATGCCAGGTGGCCCAAGTGAGATTAGAGATGGGAGCAACCACCAACAAGCATGAGGCTAGGGATAGAGATGAAGAAAAGTGTATAGTTTTGTACTACATTGTATATGTAACTTGTACATGAGATGTAAATGATGTATATGATGTAGCATGTACAAATATTGTAAGACAATGTATGTATTAATGATGAATGTATGAGAATGAGCTTTATGATGAATGAAATAGCATGGTTGAATGAGGAAGAGCCAATGGTAGCTTAGTATAGATGGGTGCATAAGTGGGCATGGGGTAGTGAGTTTCCCCAATCTGAGTTATTAGACACTTGGGGCATGATTGATAGTTCCGATAGAAGCTTTCTCATGTGCTCAAAGAGTCATAGAAATAGAAAACTTAAGATTGGACCCCATTAGCCACACTTTTGGCCAAGAAAGGGCCATTTTGCACATGATGTCATAGAATAGCCATATGACCTCTTCTAGCCATGAGATTTGACATGGAACTAGAGTATGTTTAGAGCTTTCTGGGAAGCTAGAGTTCATGTCATTTAGAGGTCTATAGCATTTTCTATGAGCATTCAAAGTTGACATCAGAAATTCGGATTTCAGAAAATCACTATTCATTTGGTCAGTTTTGAAATCATGTCATCCGAGGGGCAAACGTAGTCCAATGGCTACAAAATTTTATACACAGAAACTAGATGGTCACAGTGACTTGTAGGAACTGGAAGCACCTCATTTAGAGGTCCAGAGAGTGAGTTATGCAATTTCGAAGTTCCTGCCCAGAATCAGACCCCCAACCAGACCCGAGGTACTGTTTCATCGGTTTCCGGGGAATTGGCTTGGTGGACTGATCTGGAGATATTTTTCTCCTCTAGCTAACATCCACATCTTGCCATAGAGATAGAGTTTATGAGCATTTGATTTTTGTGGAATTAGTTAGACATTTTCAAAGTCCATATCAGTAAACTGTGACAGCAAAGAAGCCCCCTCTGACCAGTGAGCTATTTCGATGTCAAACGCAGAATGAGTGATAGATTGAGACTTCTAAGTATTTTTAGCATGAAGTAGACGTCCCAAACTTTCTATATTGACCCAGATCATGTAGATACGATTTTTCTGCATTTAGTTATGAATTTCCAAAGTTAGCCCAGAAAAGAGGTAAAATCTGCCACTAGCGAAAATGCATGTCTCCAATCCCTTTTTGCTTTCCATGAGTTCTAAGCATATAGTAGGGATTGAAATAAGTCTCAATAGAGTACTTGAGCATGAGGAACCATAGAGAGAGCTCAACCGGTCCATGTTACTTCTAAAGTGGATCTCTACCCACACATAGTGCCATAGAAAAAGCAAGCATAAGGTAGAGAGTTTATCTCCCTTGTGAGTTCCGCATATGTATATGAGTAAGAGGGCACGCTGGGTATGAGCTAGAGGTTAAGGTGTCACATTTGGTGGTATCAGAGCAAAAGTTCCAGGCTTTCATTATGAGATGTAGTATGAGAGCAGTAAGGTTCAGGCTTTCATTGTGGATTGTAGCATATGTTGTGAGTTGCCAAGATGTTTATGAGCTTGCTATGGATGATTGAGTGCATGAAAGTGGCATGTGTCCCTATTATGTATGCTAAACCATGTTCTATGTTTCTGAAAGATGGTAGACACTCGCCAAAGCAGAGGCAGAGGTAGAGGTAGAGGAAGAGGTAGGCCTTCCAGAGCGGCTCAGGCAGATGAGGCCGGGCCTAGCGATCCAGTTGCTGGAGCCTTACAGAGTATAGTGGCTCGCCTGGATCAGCAGCAAGCTGTTATCATGTAGCTACAAGAACGGCTTGCTGAGAGAGATAGTCAAGGTCCTACACCTCCCCCTCCTCAGCCAGTTCCACACTCTGATCGTCCTGAGCATTCAGGGGCGACTCCTACAGATGCACAGCCACACATGCAGGCTGTAGCCCCAGTTCCACCAGCTCAGATGCCTCCTGCTGAGCAGCAGCCCTCGATCAGAAAAGTAGTTACTCAGTTCAGGAAATTCGGGCCTCCCACCTTTGATGGTGAGATGAGTGCAGATAGAGCCGAGGCCTGGATTATAGAACTTGAGCAGATCTTCGAGGTTATGGAGTGCACTTCTGAGCAGAGAGCCAAGATGGCCGCATTTCAGTTAAGAAAAGAAGCAATATATTGGTGGAAGGGCACTGAGCCGATACTGAGAGCGAGGAACGTCCCGATCACGTGGGAGGCATTCCTCGAGGCATTCCACGAGAAGTATTTCCCCGACTCCATCAGAGATGAGAAGGAGTCAGAGTTCATTCTGCTGAGACAGATACCGGGGATGTCAGTGGACCAATATGTAGCGAAGTTCATCGAGCTCTCTAGATATTCCTCGTACCTACAGAGACATGATGATGAGAAATGGAGGGCAGATAGGCTAGAGAAGGGTTTGCTCCCTGAGATCCGAGACAGGGTAGTGCCACAGAGAATCAGGCACTTCCATACCCTGGTAGAAGTATGCAGAGTGACAGAAACGAATCTCAGGATGATGCAACCTACCTCCAGCGCTAGACCATTACTTCCCCTCCCTGAGCCTAAGAGATCTAGAGATGATTCCCAGCCGGCAGTGACAAGCCGTAGAGGTGGGAAAAGTCAGTGGAACCAAAGAGGGAAGAAGAAGAAGACTCAGTCTAGTAGAGGCAGCGCTCCACCTCTCACATGTCCCCAGTGTGGCAGGAATCACGGTACCAGGCCGTGTTATGCGGGGCAAAATGTATGCTATAGATGTGGCAGGCCGGGGCACATAGCCAGAGATTGCATGCAAGTTCCCCCACAGGTCCCTCTACCGATCACACAGCAGAGAGAGATGGCTCCACCTCCCAGACCACAGACCCAGGGTAGAGTGTTTGCCCTATCACAGCAAGAGGCTAGTCAATCCCCGAGTCTGATTCAAGGTACTATTAAGATAAATGATTTTTCAGTAACTGCCTTATTTGATTCGGGCGCTAGCCATTCTTTCATATCGTATGACTGTGTTAAGAGGTCGGGTCTGAGTATGCATACATTGCCATATGAGTTGCATGTATCTACCCCCACTGGAAACCGAGCCATCACTTCACATGCTTGCTTGAATTGTGTGATCCAGTTTAATCATTACCTGACCACCCTTGATTTGATATGCATACCCCTCATAGACATCGATGTGATAATAGGCATGAACTGGATGTCAGTAAATAATGCCACACTAGATTGTAGCCACAGATGTGTTACGTTACCTGGATGTGGGACTGTACCTAGTACTAGGACTGAGCTGGCTGTTATGACCACTTCCCAAGCAGAGAGATCTCTAGGGCATGGGTGTCAGGGATATCTGGTCTTCTTCTCAGTACAGGCTGAGGTAGAAGAGGGTATAGATGAGATCCTAGTAGTAAGGGAATTCCCAGAAGTATTCCCTAGAGAGATGAGTGGATTGCCCCCAGAGAGAGAGGTCGAGTTTCCATTAGAAATCGTACCTGGGGCAAGTCCAGTGTCTAAGGCCCCTTATAGAATGGCCCCCACAGAGTTAGCAGAGCTTAAGAAACAGATAGAGGAACTCTTAGAAAAGGGTTTCATCAGACATAGTGTCTCACCATGGGGAGCCCCAGTTCTATTTGTAAAGAAGAAAGACGGGAGCCTTAGATTATGTATAGACTACAGGGAACTCAATAAGATTACCATTAAGAATAAGTACCCTCTCCCTCGCATTGATGACCTCCTAGATCAGTTGGCAGGAGCGTCAGTGTTCTCTAAGATAGACCTCAGGTCGGGATATCATCAGCTCAGAGTCAAGGCGAATGATATTCCCAAAACAGCTTTTAGAACCAGATACGGGCATTATGAATTCCTGGTTATGCCCTTCGGGTTAACGAATGCACCTGCAGTTTTTATGGATTATATGAACAGAATCTTCAGGCCATATCTAGACAGGTTTGTAGTAGTCTTCATAGATGACATCCTCATCTACTCAAAAAGTGGAGAGGAACATGAGCAGCATTTGAGATTAGTCTTGGAGACCTTAAGAGAAAGACAGTTGTACGCTAAACTTAGTAAATGTGATTTCTGGCTCACTGAGGTTCCGTTTCTAGGTCATGTGATCTCCCAGGCAGGGGTCGCAGTAGATCCCCATAAAGTAGAGGCAGTATTGCAGTGGGAGAGACCTAGGACAGTGACAGAGATCAGGAGCTTTCTAGGTTTAGCAGGGTACTATAGAAGGTTCATTCAGGGCTTTTCTCAAATAGCAATGCCATTGACCCGGCTTACTAGAAAGAATGTGTCGTTTGTGTGGAATGAGAAATGTGAGAGTAGTTTTCAAGAGTTGAAGCACAAGTTGACCACGGCACCAGTTTTAGTACTCCCTGACCCGAGAGAGAGTTTTACAATGTATAGTGATGCCTCTAAGAAAGGGTTAGGATGTGTACTTATGCAGAAAGGCCAGGTGGTAGCTTATGCTTCCAGACAGTTAAAGCCTCATGAGGAAAACTACCCCACACACGACCTAGAGTTAGCCGCAGTGGTATTCGCTCTTAAGATATGGAGACACTACTTATACGGGGCAGTGATAGAGGTGTATAGCGACCACAAGAGTCTTAAGTACCTGTTTGAGCAGAAGGAGTTAAATATGAGGCAAAGAAGATGGTTAGAATTTCTGAAAGATTATGAGTTTACATTGAAATACCATCCAGGTAAGGCTAATGTGGTAGCTGATGCCCTGAGCAGAAAATCCATACACGTGGCCTGTATGATGATCCGAGAGCAAGAATTGCTCGAGAGGTTCAGAGACATGAGTCTCTCTTGCAGGGTGTGTTCGGGAAAGTTATTAATGAGTGAAACCCGAATAGAAAGTGACCTGAGAGATCAGATAAGAGAGGCTCAGCAGTTAGATGAACATGTAAAGAAAGTTAGAGTTCAGATGACCCAAGGAAATGTTCAAGAGTTCACTCTGTCTGAGGATGATATAGTGAGGTACAGGGATAGGCTGTATGTGCCTAGGAACACTGATATCAAGGAGAAAATTCTAGATGAGGCACATAAGAGTAAGTACACTATTCATCCGGGTAGCAATAAAATGTACCAGGATTTGAAAAGAATGTTCTGGTGGCCCGGGATGAAAGCAGGCATAGCAGACTATGTCTCCCGATGTTTAGTATGTCAAAAGGTGAAAATAGAGCATCAGAAACCAGCAGGGTTACTTCAGCCTCTAGATATCCCGGAGTGGAAATGGTATAGCATAGCTATGGATTTTGTCATGGGTTTGCCCAGGACATTATCGAGCTATGATGCAATATGGGTAATAGTGGATAGGTTAACAAAGTCAGCACACTTTTTACCTATGAAAGCCACTTATACCCTAGATAAGTTAGCCCAACTGTACATCAGGGAGATAGTTAGACTGCATGGTGTGCCTAAGAGCATAGTCTCAGATAGAGATCCCAGATTCACATCGAATTTCTGGAGATCATTACAAGATGCTCTAGGTACCAGACTTAGATTTAGCACAGCCTACCACCCTCAGACGGATGGACAGACAGAAAGAACCATCCAAACCCTAGAAGACATGTTGAGAGCATGTGTACTAGAATTGAAGGGGAACTGGGACACATACTTGCCTCTAGCAGAGTTTGCCTACAATAATAGTTATCATGCTAGCATACAGATGGCACCGTATGAGGCATTGTATGGGAGGAAGTGTAGGTCCCCAATGTGTTGGGTTGAGCTAGGAGAGCGGAGCCTTATAGGCCCAGAATTGGTGGATCAGACCTCTAGACAAATAGAAACCATCAGAAGGAAACTTTTGACGGCCCAGAGTAGACAGAAAAGCTATGCAGATAAGCGTAGGAGGCCGTTAGAGTTTGAGGTCGGAGATCATGTTTTCATTAAGGTATCTCCATCCACAGGAATAGGTCGATCCATTAAAAGTAAAAAGCTCAGTCCCAAGTACATAGGTCCTTTCCAGATTCTAGATAAAGTAGGACCTGTGGCATACCGACTAGCTCTTCCTCCAAATATAAGCCAAGTTCATAATGTCTTCCATGTTTCCCAATTGAAAAAGTACCAGCCCGACCCCTCACATGTCATAGAATATGAGAATGTGCAGTTACAGGAGAATCTATCTTATATAGTATCGCCAGAATGGATCGTGGATGCTAGACTCAAGCAGTTACGGCATAAGACAATACCGTTGGTGAAAGTGGTTTGGAAGGGTTTGTCACCCGAAGAAGCTACATGGGAATTGGAGGAGGATATGAGGAAGAAATATCCGGAACTCTTCCCATGAGGTATGTTGTTTAAATTTCGGGGACGAAATTTTTATAAGGAGGGTAGAATGTAATAACCCAGAAAAAGAAAAGAGAAAAAGAAGGGAGAAAAAGGAAAGGAAAGAGAAGCTGGAAAATTTTCGGACAGCTGAGAATTTTCTAAGTCTTCTCGCCATAGCGAGATATGGAATCGCCATAGCGAGAATGCCTCTTCGCCGTAGCGAGTATGTCCCTAGCTATAGCGAGTGCGGCATTCCATATAGAAACCAGTAAGTTGCTCGCCGTAGCGAAATTGTTCCTAGCTATAGCGAGTATGGCATTCCATATAGAGACCAGGGAGTTGCTCGCCGTAGCGGCGCTTTAGCGAAGGCAGAGGTCTGGAATAGACCCTATCTCGCCGTAGCGACGCCATAGCGAAGACAAAAGTCTGGAACAGACACGAGCTCGCCGTAGCGAGGTCACTAACTCGCTGTAGCGAGAGCGGTCCAGAAAAGCGAGGAAAAGAGAAATTGACTTTTAAAAGCTTCCAAATCTCTTCTTTCTTCTTCTAACCGACTCTAACTCGTCTTAGGAGAGAGCAAAGGGCGGAGGAGAGAGAGAGAAGCTGAAGAGAAGAGGAAAGCACAAGAAAGGTATGAATCCTCATGGTTTCCTCTTCATATGTGGCCCTCTCCCTTTTTCCCCTCTTTCCTACGGTTCAGATGTTAGGAATGGTTAGGTTTGAGTCTGGTTTAGAGGAGAGAGAGTGGGAAACCATTCTTGAGAGAGATTAGAAGTAGATAGTCTTCTCTTCTTGCTTTTCCCCTTTCTTATGAGTTGAGAAAGAGAGGGATAGTTCATGGACCCTAGAGTGAGGAAGAAACCTAGAGTGAGAAGCTCAGTAGAGCCAATTAGAAGAGATCCCTAGCTTAAGAATTTAGTATGAAGTATTGATTCCATGCTTTTGTGTGGTTAGGCTCAAGAGGGAACTCTCCCATCTAGAAGTTGTTGTGAAATCAACAAGGGAGGAGACCATTGACAGAGCAAGTAGTAAATAGCCAGCAAAGGTAGTTCTCTCCACTTTCTCTCATGCATAATTGTGTGTTTCCATTGTCTTGCTTGTGTGTATGAATGAGATGAGCTATGAGAAGTGTGTTAGCATGATTATGTGATATGATTGAGATGATGTTTTAAATGATTGTTTGGTTTGCTTGAGGAAATGGAAAAGCCAATAACCCTGAAGCCAAGGTGAGGATGAGCCGAAGCCCTGAGTTGGTTGAGCCATGTCTCCCAAAAGTGAGGTTGACTCCCAAAGAGTAAGGGTGAGTCTAAGTACCTCTAAAAGTATGGGAAGGCAAATCCAAAAGCCATAAGGGAAGGGGTGAGGCCGATCCAAGTACTCAGCGAACTCATGAATGTTATCCATGGCCATTTCACATGTTTAAACGTTTTCTATCATGTTTTACATGCTAACATGCCATACATGCATAATGAGACTTGTTGCATGCAATATATGTATGTTTGAATGAGAGTTGAACTGCTGAGATTCTCCGAATCTCACCCTCCCTCTCCACCATCCAACCATGCTAGGTGGCCCAAGTGAGATTAGAGATGGGAGCAACCACCAACAAGCATGAGGCTAGGGATAGAGATGAAGAAAAGTGTATAGTTTTGTACTACATTGTATATGTAACTTGTACATGAGATGTAAATGATGTATATGATGTAGCATGTACAAATATTGTAAGACAATGTATGTATTAATGATGAATGTATGAGAATGAGCTTTATGATGAATGAAATAGCATGGTTGAATGAGGAAGAGCCAATGGTAGCTTAGTATAGATGGGTGCATAAGTGGGCATGGGGTAGTGAGTTTCCCCAATCTGAGTTATTAGACACTTGGGGCATGATTGATAGTTCCGATAGAAGCTTTCTCATGTGCTCAAAGAGTCATAGAAATAGAAAACTTAAGATTGGACCCCATTAGCCACACTTTTGGCTAAGAAAGGGCCATTTTGCACATGATGTCATAGAATAGCCATATGACCTCTTCTAGCCATGAGATTTGACATGGAACTAGAGTATGTTTAGAGCTTTCTGGGAAGCTAGAGTTCATGTCATTTAGAGGTCTATAGCATTTTCTATGAGCATTCAAAGTTGACATCAGAAATTCGGATTTCAGAAAATCACTATTCATTTGGTCAGTTTTGAAATCATGTCATCCGAGGGGCAAACGTAGTCCAATGGCTACGAAATTTTATACACAGAAACTAGATGGTCACAGTGACTTGTAGGAACTGGAAGCACCTCATTTAGAGGTCCAGAGAGTGAGTTATGCAATTTCGAAGTTCCTGCCCAGAATCAGACCCCCAACCAGACCCGAGGTACTGTTTCATCGGTTTCCGGGGAATTGGCTTGGTGGAATGATCTGGAGATATTTTTCTCCTCTAGCTAACATCCACATCTTGCCATAGAGATAGATTTTATGAGCATTGGATTTTTGTGGAATTAGTTAGACATTTTCAAAGTCCATATCAGTAAACTGTGACAGCAAAGAAGCCCCCTCTGACCAGTGAGCTATTTCGATGTCAAACGCAGAATGAGTGAGAGATTGAGACTTCTAAGTATTTTTAGCATGAAGTAGACGTCCCAAAATTTCTATATTGACCCAGATCATGTAGATACGATTTTTCTGCATTTAGTTATGAATTTCCAAAGTTAGCCCAGAAAAGAGGTAAAATCTGCCACTAGCGAAAATGCATGTCTCCAATCCCTTTTTGCTTTCCATGAGTTCTAAGCATATAGTAGGGATTGAAATAAGTCTCAATAGAGTACTTGAGCATGAGGAACCATAGAGAGAGCTCAACCGGTCCATGTTACTTCTAAAGTGGATCTCTACCCACACATAGTGCCATAGAAAAAGCAAGCATAAGGTAGAGAGTTTATCTCCCTTGTGAGTTCCGCATATGTATATGAGTAAGAGGGCACGCTGGTTATGAGCTAGAGGTTAAGGTGTCACAAATTACCCTCTGGAATACCATTAAACCTGCCTCTCACATTTCACCGCAACCAATTGCTCTCTGTTTCCTTCCTTAGGCAATTTTGTTGTTTTTTTGCCGCGGCCAATTTCCTTCTGTTTCTATAACTCCTAAGATTTCATCCCATGCTCTCTAATTCTCCCTCTAGTAACACTCTAGGCCACTTTAACTTAGTTGGTAAAGATTTAATGTCTTTCTTTTACCTAGTCGACCTAACACATATATCATTACCCATTTAAAACTCAAATATGGATCCTTAACCCTCTAGCCACCATACACTAGTGAGTTTATAGATGAATGACAGCAGAGAGTTTATACACTACTCACATTTTCATTTAAACATAAATCCCAATAGTAATTCTATACATCACTAGTTTAAGTTGACATCTGATGTAGCAAATGAATACAGTCCCTATGCTTGGCAATTCATGGTGCAATGCGGCAATTACATAAAACTAGTAGTCTAATTATACAAATACAATCTGACAAGGTTCTAAACCTACCTACTACTATACCACATGGTAAGCTTCTATTAATTCTCTCCTTGCCACTAAGAAGTTCAGTCCCTGAAAATCTTAGCCCATAATCTGGATGAGATATACAAATCTCAGTAATAAGAGGCAAATTCTATATATAAGTATAGATTAATCAACACAATGCAATTTTATATCATCAATACCAGAATCATCAATTCAATTTGCAAATGACTTTGTTGAGCTACTAATGATTATTGTCCTATACCAGTAATCACAAACAACATGTTAATGGCAAATAACACCAGAAGAGGTCTGTCCACAACACTTACTCCATAATGAGCACAACCAAGGCTCAGTGTTTCTAGGGTCTGATCATAACTCAATGCCTGATCGAAGCACATGCATGAGTAGCAGTCACACCACAGCTCCACCATGGACTTACAAAGTCCAATCACAATAACATTTCAAGTAGGCAACCAATCATTTAGCATTTCAAAATCATATATATGTAAACAATATTAGATTAACATGAACATATACATGGAATTAGAAACTTAACCCTGGTTACCTCAATGAAGCCAATTACTCTTCCTCTAGCTACCACCATGATCCAAAGGATACCAAGCCTAACATAAGCATAATCATCATTATTTAACTATCATTAGTAAGAAATTTCCCTATCTACAGATTAATCTTAACAAGAGTTCATTGAGAGCTTCTTACCCAAGTTTCTTAATGATCTATTAAACTAATTTAGAGTCCATACATCAAAGCTTACCAGGATTCACTCCCCATAACTCCATTTTCCCACATGTACAAACCATGCAGCAAAAGTTATTCCAAAATGTGGGAATTCAGCACAGACACCACACAAGAGAAGAAGGAACACTTACCTATACACCCAAGTGGTCAAAAGGATTGAGTTGAGCCTCAACTACTAAGAACACACCATGAGATATTCCAAAATTTGAATTTGAGTCATCAAGCCCAAAAACCTCAGTGTTTTACCTTCATTTCCTTGTAATTTCGCATAATAGTATAACCCATTATGAAAATCAATCCTTAAAGATATTTTCCAATAAAATAATACATAAAATGGAACGAAAATGCTTACCCAATTTTCCTTTTAACCTTTAACTCTAAAAATCTTGCAACAATCATCCAAAAACCATATTTCATCCTAAGAAGAGATGCAAATTCTTCTAATGACAAACCAATCAGACCAAAATGTAGAGGAAGATAAGAGGGTCAAGTTATATAGAACTTACCTTGGCTAAATCTCCCTCCAAGAGTATAAATCTGAGCCAAAATGTTGAGAAACCCTAACCCTTCTTTTAACATGCGAATTTCTTCTTCTTGTTCTACAGAAAATGAATGCCTTGGCAGCTAAATGGGTGGAGAGAAGACTTCTTAGGATTTTAGTGCAAATGGGCTGGTCCAATGGACCTATTATTCTTGGTAGGCTAATGCTTAACATATTGGACCAAGGTTCATTAAGTTAGGCTATAGAATTTTTAATGTTAGGGATGGAGTGTGTCGATCCAATAGCCTAAGACCTATTTAGCCTTACTTTCCCAAGTTTGGGCTAAGGCTAAATGGGCTCTTATCTCACTTAAATTCACTAATAAGTTTTTAGCTTTCTAGAAAATTTATGTTAAGCCCACAAGGAGACTAGTATTGGGCTTTCCTACAAAGTTCATGGCATAATTGGGCTTCTACTCCACTAAACCTAATTGGGCCAATGCTAAGTGGTCTCTCTCTTGGGCTAGTCTCACAATAAGAAATTGCGTCTATACCTATAATCATTGGGCCTTCATTAGTCTCTAACCATAGCTTACTTAATTTAATTTTGGCATAGATGAGGTTTCTAGCCCAATTAAATCTCAAACCCACATTAATAATTTATTCTTCTCTAAATTCCCATTCACATGGTTTGCCCAATTATTCTGTAATAATTATTCTTAATTATGTCTAACCCATGATTAACACCTTAATTAATTTTAAGGTGTTACATTCTCCCCTCCTTTTAAGAATTTTGTCCTCAAAATTAGACATACGTCACTCAATTAGTGTTAGATAATCTGTCCTTATAGCTTCCTCTTTAGTTTCTTAAAATTTCACAAAAACCTAGTCCTTTCCCTACTACTTACCTGTAGAAGATGTCCTTATTCTGTTACTACCTCACTTATTATCCATAATTCTATTTCTTCTTTATCCACCCAAGTCAAATGACATACTAACCTAAATATTTCATCTTCTTCCCTTGTCCACAAGTAAAAAGATCTAGACCAAGTTACACTTGATCACCTTATAGCAAGTCTAGGCACCTAGGTCAAATAAATCTTAAAATCTCTCTCCCTTTGTAGCATTTGTTTTATTCTGTTCTATCTCTTTCTTTTTCTTATTTTACTCCCCTCTCTTGTTTTTTTTTTATGTTCCAATAGTCGATTATTGAATGTTCATGTTAACTTCCTTTCCTTCTTAACTTTCAATCCATTTAAGAGATAACTCCTAGATACTTTAGCTTAACTCTCCTTAATAGTGGATACCAAGAACTACAAGGAATTCTATTTAGTTAGCCTTTTTAATATTTATTCCACTAATAGCAATATAGGTAAGTAACCTTATTTCATAATGAAGTTTCATTAGTCCTTCATTTAGATTACCCCCACTTTTCTTTAGCCCAACCTTCTTAATCAAAATGGGTTTTACCTCTTATAGTGTCATCTAGTCTAAGTTTCCAACTCTTATATTCAACTATCTCATAAAATTATTGCACACATCATATCCTCATTTATTGTCTATTAGTAAAAGGTTCAATATTTCCATTGGACGTATAAATTTTCCTTTTCATTTTCAATTAGTACCTAAGATTGAGGTCTTCATTTGTTGAGATTTCTCACTATTGAAACTAATATAAAATCTGATCTCACAACTAATCTATTTAAGGCACCTAAACACTCTAGGTTGACCTTCCATATAGTCGAAATCAAATATGATCTTCCAAGTGAAAATAAACATGATATTTCAGGTTTAGATTATATTCTCTAATAAGACCTGATTTCAGGGGTGAAAGTACCTTGTGTAGGGTATCAAAGTAATCTTTTAAGACTTAGGAATTAGTTTCCTTAAATCTTACAAGTCCATAGTTCAAGCAGGTGTTCTATTAGATGACATAGCTTCAACAACTTGCCTCTAACATTAAAATTTCTAATTCATGGTGGTGGTTCATTATAGGTAATCTCATTGTCATCTGTAGGTGTAACCAACATAGGAAAATCCTTAATAGACCTCTTCCCTTTCTTTTCTTTTCTTTTAGAGTGGCGAAGACATCACTGTAATCACATACATATCATTCCAAGGACTACCACAATTAATAGATCTAAGTGTTTCATCTTAGTTCATAGTTAGTACGAATGTTAGTAGTCAACTCCATGTTGTCTACACTTGGTTGATGTCAACCGAACATCTCTTTAGGTCTCATGCCATTATATAGCCTTAAAGGACTGCCCCTTTGTATTTCTTACACTTAACTGAGGTATTTTCACACAAGTATAATTATTCTTCAACTAGCATACTACTCAGCCTCTCCAAGACGTACTAACTTCCCTCTAACTTTCTCACACACAGCTAATTTTTTTTTGGGTAATATTCTATAATCTAAAAATTCATAATGATTCCTTAAGAGTAATGAGATAATATCTTATCTACAGTATCCAGGATCTTGTCAACAAGATCTTAGATTCAGTAATGTGAAATCTGAGACCTTGTCAACAAGATTTTTTGACTGTAAGTACAAGGTCTTTTAATAGCAAGTTAAAGTATATAGCATATGATGGTATGAAAGTTCTCACCTTTATACCATGATCTATGCTAAGTACAACTAACTCTCTTGCTCTTCTAAAAGCCCTTAGGCCTTAACTCACACCTAACTATTGAGAGTTAAATTAACATAATAATGAGGCTTAGTGAGTCCTTTCATTATCAACACTCCCCAATTGCCCACAAATCAGGTAGGGATTCCTAATGAGAGACTTCTAGTATCATCTACAACTAGTGATTCATCCTTCCCTGTCAGTCATTGTACTAAAGTTTTATTATAATAGCATAAGTCGATTACATTACTGCCGCATCTCATTCGCTTCCCTCAGGTTATTATTCTAGATCAAGGAGTCCTCTTTCAAAATTAGGAAGTTTTACTATTAAAGTAAATACCAGTCCATCTCAAATTCCCAATGTTATCTTTATTCCCTTAATCACACCACACGTGATACATGACAATAAGACTACTGATGGTGGAATTAGACTTTGCCTTCAATATTAGTAAGAAATTTTTTTTGTGGCCATACACATACTTATCACCCCATAATGATTGTATCTTAACCACTGGTACGCACACATGTATCATTTTATTTTCTTTTTAAGTGGATCCTTACTATCAAGATCTCCTCTTTACATTTTAGGTAAAAAGTTTACTTAGCTTAGTTTGACACCAATTAGGTAGTTAAAATTCATCAAATCATATGATAAGTGACATGCCCCAAGCACCAAAGTGCAGGTAAATGAGCACGTCTCATATGCCTATAGCACCAAAGTGCTATAGAATCTTACCTTACACTTCCCGAGTGTATCATGCATGTAAAGTGCCTCTAACCACCACCCAAATGCACGTCAACACATAGCATAAGTAAACTAAATCATATAAAAGAAACAACATGCATAAGCACTACGTGTCTATACGCCTCTCTCTTATCACACTAGGGCTTCTCTCCTTCATCACAAATTCCCTCTCTTGTCTGGGTACAGTAAAGGAAGAGCCCCAAAGCTCTCAAAATTCCTTCCAAAACATCATCTCTCTTAATTTCTTACTTTAAAGTCACTATCCCTCATTCAAAAATGGATTTCACAATTCTGGGGGTTTTTTGCCCTCCTTCCTTATCATCATTAACTAAAGATAGCTTACTCACTCCAATAGTTTGAATGGAACTATTTGAGATGTTCTTCAGCTCTTATTGCCCTTATTCATTAGGCCCAAGTTGTGGTAGCTAGGATTGAGTAATTACGTTCTTTATTAATTGGGATCAAGCAAGTGGGTTAGGGCCTTTATACCTATAAAGCGTAAGCCCTGGGGACCTTTCGAAGCCAACTTAATTCTAACTCATTATGGGTTGTATGTCATTCCAAATATTTAATCAATCATATTAATCTATTGAACACTAGTTCTCAAGCTCCTATTATCGATTTCTCGACCATAAGTAAGACTCACTCCTTACCTCCCATAAGGCATCCATAACTAGTCAAGTGTTCTACTCTATATCATTGCCTTCCAAATTCTCAACATCACTCTAGATGGCCCTTGGAAAGCTTAGAATTTCACTTAGGTAAAGAATTGCTACTTTTGCTGTGATTAGTTAACTACTTTGGTAGGCCAGTCAACTAGTCAACCGTACCTAGTTGACTTGTTTAGTAAATAGTGGTCAACTAGTCACAAATACTATTAGTAGCTTTGTTCACCATCCTCATCAATTACCTGGTCTTATTCATTTAGTCAACTGGTGCTTCACAGTGAGTGACTGGTGCATTTATCGCATAGCCAGTTGGCAATAAGCCTAAACCAATTATCTATCTAGACAAAGACTAGTAACCCAATCTCCAAAGAAAATAAGGGCAAAATTCTAGTCTTTTCATTGGCATTAACAACCTCAAGTCTCAAAATTAGTATTTTTAAAGTAGTATGAGGTAGAATCTCACTACACTCTATTATTCCCAGGGGCATGCTTATTGTGATAAGTGATCTCCTCACTAGAATTCAAGAAACATTCGTTTCATAATCACTATAAGCCTCACATCATTATTCCTCTATATTTCTCCTCTGAAGGTGAAAAGCAAAAAGCGTGTTCACATAATTAGCTATTCTTATAAGCTAATACTATGCCAAATATGCATCATGATTGCCAAGCTTCTAACCATGAAATTTAAATTAGAACAGTTTTCCTAAACCATTGCTCTGATACCAAATGTAACCACCTTAACTTCTAATCATGGTTGTAACACCCTAAAATTAATTAAGGTATTAATCATGGTTTTGGGATAATTAAGAATAATTAATATAGGATAATTGGGTAAGTTAAGTGAATAGAAATTTTAGAGAGATAAATTATTAATATGAGTTTGAGATTTAATTAGGATAAAAACTTCATCTAGGCCCAAATTAATGTAGGAGATCATGATAAGAGGCTAATGGAGCCCAATGAGTTAGGTACAGGCCCAATCTAATTTAATGTGATAGAGGCCCAAGATCCACCTTATATAGGCTCTTATAATTAGCCCAATAACCTTAGTGCAGACCCAAATCCCTTGAGCTCTTAAAACTTGGTCTGGCCTAATTAAAACCTAGTAGCCTAACACATGAAGCTAACCCAACAAAGCTTAAATCTGAAGCCCATTTAGAGTTGGATACTTGGAGCAGCCCATGACCCACCTTAGACCCAACTTAAACCCAACTAAAACTCTAAACACTTTAGCCCCTTTCCCATTTTTCTGAAACACAAAAGAGAAATTCAGAGCTTTGAAGGGAGGCTACGGTTTGGGGTAAGAAATCCATCATTTCTCACTTCTAGAGCAAGATTTGGCCAAGGTAATAGTTATATAACTTAATCCCCTTCTCTTTCTCTTCATTTTAGCCCAATTAATTTTTCATTTAGAGTATTTTCACCATACCCAAAATCTGAAATGTGGTTGTTTGGGATTTTCTTGGTGAAATTTCGTAGGTTAAGGCTAGGGCTGACATTAGATAAGTATAAACTTTCCTTTTTGAGGTATTTCGCTGGCTTGAGACCCCAATGATTTGATTATAGTATGGGTGTTAATTTTTCAAATTTGCTTAGGATTTAGAGTGATATATTAAGGTTTCTAGTAGTGGATAACTCTATTCCAAATTTTGGGAATTAATAATGGCTGGGGAGATTTTTATACCACTGGTGGCTTTTACAAATTTATCTACAAGCGAGGTAACCAGGACTATATTAATTCCATGCATATATCTATTTTAATTTCATATTTGATGTCCATAAATGATTTGAAATGCTGAATGAATTAGTTAGCTATCTATTGTATTGTGATTGGACCTTATGAGTCCATGGTGGAGCTATGGTGCGGCTGCCACCCGTGCATGTATTTTGATCGGGTACTCAGTTATGATCAAACCCCAGATGCACTGAGCCCTGGTTGTACTTAATGAGGAGTAGGTGCCGTGGACGGGCCTCTCCCGGTGTTATTGGCCTTTAACATGTGGAAGTATGATTACTAGTATGGGATATTAATCATGATAGCTAATTGTTTCATTTACTAATATGACTAGTATGTTTTTTGATGCTTATGTGAAATCATGCATATATATTAATTAAACTAGAATATATGAATGGAATTTGCCTTCATTACTGAGATTTGCATATTACCCCATTTTATGGGATTAAACATTTCAGGTGAAGGTTCTTCGAGTAAGGATAAAGGCAAGCAAGTGGATGAACATCCATGAGTTAAGGCTTAGTGTGGGGAGCTACACTTGGTCCTAGTGGAATAGAGTAGATGCTAATTTTTTTAACCTTGTATAGCATCATCATGTATCTGTATTGCCAAGTGTAGGAGTTTGTATTTTGATAATATAAAATGTAACCATTGAGAAATAGGCTTCTATTAGTTGTTGCTGGATGTATGAGCTTTGACACTATTTATGGCTTTTGAACCTATGATATAACTGACTATTTGAGTAATGAAATCCTATGATATATTGATTATAGACCTGAACTAGCAATGTATGAAATATCCAATGAAAGTATGATTGAATGATCATTGTGGAAAATTTATAAATTTACTGATGTAAGACCAATGGATGAGTAGAAAAATCCACATTTAAATAATAGATGGGTAATGATACAATTGCTAAGGTAAATCAGCTAGATAAATGCTATTAGAATCTTATAACAAGTGGGAGAGTGGCCCTAGAGAGCCCCTAGATAGAGAATGGAGAGTATGAGACAAGATTTTAAGAGTTGTAGGATCAAAAGGCATTTTGCCGTGGTCAAAATATTATTAGTCGCAGCCAATAGAGGCGAAGTTGCCCAAGAAAAGTACCAGAAAGCAATTACCCACGGTGAAATATGGAATTAGCTGCGGTGAAATGTGAGAGGCTAAACTGAGAGTTGTCCAGAGGTAAATTCACCATGGCAAAAGGGGGAATTAGCTGCGGTGAACTTTTGTGAAATGTCCTAGGTATTCCAGAAAGGAATTAGCCGCGGCTAACAAGGGAATTGGTTGCGGCTAATAGTGAGAGGCGAGCGAGGTAGGTTCTAAGAAGTTTCCTCACCGCGGCACCATGTCGGTTAGCCATGGTGAAGGTCCAACTCGTCGTGACGATAGTAATGAAGTAAAGAGTGAACCCAAGGGCAATTGCCCGCGGCTAAGGGGAATTTAGTTGCAACGAATATCCTGAAACCCTTATTTTAACCTAGAAATCTTGGTTTTTTATATAGTAACCTCAAGGGATGACTTAGAAACATTAGGAGAAGATTTTTGTAAGTTGGAATTAATCAGTAGTAGAATCCAAGGCTTATAAATGAATGTTTATTTCCCTGATATACATGAGTGCTTGTAATTATATGATTGATGACTCTAATAAAATTAAGGTTCAAATTTCCCTGTATTTTCTGAATGTAATTAGTTGCAATGTCTTGTAACCCCAATTGATGACTATTAATCACGTATTTAACCTTAATTACAATGATTAGAAGTTAGGGTCGTCACAATGGTAATTAAGGTTAAAGATGTGATTAATAGTCATCAATTGAGGTTTAAAGTCATTACGAGATTACTTATATTAGGAAAAGGTAAGGAAATTTAAATATTGATGTTGTTAGAGTCATCAACTAATTACTCATAACCATTTATGCATATGAGGCAATCAAATCCACAATTATAAACTTTTAATCCTATCATCCATTAATTCCAACTCATAAGAACTTCTTGCAAGTGTTTCTAAATCATTCCTTATCATTTCCATAGAGAAAACCAAAGTTTCAAGGTTAATATAAGAAATTGAGTACCTTTGCTACAGTTAAATTCTCTCACACTGCAGCTAATTACTCTCAAGTTCAACTCTTTACAAATTGCACACATTTCACTATGGCCAATACCCCTTTTGCCACGGTGAATTACCCTCTGGAACACCACCAGACTTGCCTTTCACATTTCGCTGTGGCTAACTTCACCTTTTGCCGCGGCCAATTGTTTTCTGTCTCTTTCCCTGGGCAACTTTGTCGTTTTTGGCCATGGCTAATTCAATTTTGGTCATGACCAATTCCCTTATGTTCCTATAACTCTCAAGATTTCATCTCATGCTCGCCAATTCTCCCTCTAGTAACACTCTAGGCCACTTTAACTTAGTTTGTGAAGATTTAGTGTCTTTCTTTTACCTACTTAACACATATATCATTACCCATTCAAAACTCAAATGTGGATCCTTAACCCTCTAGCCACCATACACCAGTGAGTTCATAGATCAATGATAGCAGAGAGTTTATACAATACTCACATTTTCATTCAGACATAAATCCCAGTAGAAATTCCATACATCACTAGTTTAAGTTGACATCTGATGTATCAAATGAATACAGTCCCTATGCTTGGCAATTCATGGTGCAATGCGGTAATTACATAAAACTAGTAGTCTAATTATACAAATACAATCTGACAAGGCTTCCAAACCTACCTATTACTAAACCATATAGTAAGTTTCCATTAATTCTCTCCTTGCCATTAAGAGGTTCGGTCCCTGAAAATGTTAGCCCACAATTGGGGTGAGATATACAAATCTCAGTAACAAGAAGAAAATTCCATATATAGGTACAAATTAGTCAACACAATGCAATTTCATATCATCAATACTAGAATCATCAATCCAATTTGTAAATGAACTAGTTGAGTTACCAATAATTACTGTCCCATACCAGTAATTACAAACAACATGTTAATGGCCAATAACACTGAGAGAAGTCCGTCCATGACACTTACTCCATAATGAGCATAACCAAGGCTCATTGCATTAGCGATCTGATCATAACTTGGTGCCCGATCGAAGCACATGCACGGGCAATAGTCGCACCACAGCTCTATCATAGACTTACAAGGTCCAATCACAATAACATTTCACGTAGGCAACTAATCATTTAGCATTTCAAAATCATATATGTGTAAACAATATTAGATTAACATGAACATATACATGGAATTAGGAAATTAACCCCGGTTACCTCAATGAAGCCAATTACTCTTCCTCTAGCTACCACCATGATCCAAAGGATACCAAGCCTAACATAAGCATAATCATCATTATTTAACTATCATTAGTAAGGAATTCCCCTATCCACAGATTAATCTTAACAAAAGTTCATTGAGAGCTTCTTACCTAAGTTTCCTAATGATCTATTGCATCAATTTAAGGTCAATACATCAAAGTTCACCATGATTCACTCCCCACAACTCCATTTTCACACATGACAAACCATGCAGCAAAAGTCAATCCAAAATGTGGGAATTCAGCACATACACCACACAAGAGAAGAGGGAACACTTACTCATACACCCATGAGGTTAAATGGATTGAGTTAAGCCTCAACTACCAAGAACATACCATAGAATATTCCAAAATTCGAATTTGAGTTCTCAAGCCCAGAAACCTCAGTGTTTTACATTCATTTCCTTGTAATTTCGTATAATAGCAAAACTCATTATGAAAATGAATCCTTAGGGATATTTTCTAGCAAAATAATACACAAAATGGAACAAAAATGCTTACCCAATTATGCTTTTAACCTTTAACTTCAAAAATCTTATAATAATCATCCAAAAACTAGATTTCATCCTAAGAAGATATGCAAATTCTCTAAATGACAAACCAATCAAACCAAAATTTAGAGGAAGATAAGAAGGTCAAGTTATATAAAACCTACTTTGCTTAAGTCTCCCTCCAAGAGTGTAAATTTGAGCCAGAATGCTGAGAAACCTTAACCCCTCTTCTAACATGCGAATTCCTTCTTTTTGTTCTATAGAAAATGAATGCCTTGGCAGCCAAATAAGTGGAGAGAAGACTTCTTACGATTTTAGTGCAAATGGCCTGCTCCAATAGACCTATTATTCTTGGTAGGCTAATGCTTAACATATTGGGCTAAGGTTCATTAGGTTGGGCTGCAGAATTTTTAATGTTAGGGATGGAATGTGTTAATCCATTAGCCCAAGACCTATTTGGCCTCACTTCCCCAAGTTTGGGATAAGGCTAAATGGGCTTTTGTCTCACTTAAATTCACTAATAAGTCTTAGCTTTCTAGAAAATTTAAGTTAAGCCTACAAGGAGACTAGTATTGGGCTCTCCTACTAAGCTCATAGCATAATTAGGCTTCTACCCCACTAAACCCAATTGGGCCAATGCTAAGTGGTTTCTCTCTTGGGCTAGTCTCACAATAAGAAATTGGGTTTGCACCTATAATCATTGGGCCTCTATTAGTCTCTGACCATAGCCTACTTAATTTAATTTTGGCCTAGATGAGGTTTCTAATCCAATTAAATCTCAAACTCACATTAATAATTTATTCTTCCCTAAATTCCCATTCACATGGTTTGCCCAAGTTTTTCATAATAATTATTCTTAATTATGTCTAATCCATGATTAATGCGTTAATTAATTTTAGGGTGTTACACCAAACTTATAAATGATCTAGATATGAATTATAAATACTAAAGGAACCATTGGTTTGAATTTAGAAATCTTATTTTGAAAGGTGAAAAATCTAGGGTTCAATTATACTAAAGAAGAAACTTGGTATTTGGCTCTTTAAATCAAGTTTATGATGACTCTAATAAGTTCTAATATAGTCATTATAACCCATGTTAAGTGAGGTTTTAGAGCCAAGTAATTTATTTATAAGAGTCACTTCATAATGCCATTCAAGTGAGCCATAAAGTCCTAATTGACTTGTATTAAGTTAGTATGAGTGTAGGCATAGTTCCATTATTAATTTTGTGCTTCATTTTATGTGTTTAGACCAAGCAAGTGAGATTTCATTTAAGCATAGGTGTAGAGCTATGGAAGAGGGGAAAGAAATAGAAGAGAACTAATTGGAATTGTAGAACTAAGGTGGTTTTTCCTTCATTCCTATATATGTATGCTTTGTTTGCTTGAGTGTCTTGGATTGTTTGTATGTAATAATTGCAAATTATGTATATTGTTGATTGCTTGATAATTATATGCAATTGCATAATATTTGATTGCATTTGGAATTACTTTGACTCTTGAATGGGTGAGGTTGTGCCAAAAGTTCCTTGAAATAGGTGAAGTGAAACCAAAAGTCCTTAAATATGGGTGAAACTAGGCCAAAAGTCTAGATTGTGACTGAGATTAAGTCAAATTCCCTAAAAAAGGATAAAGTTAAACCAAAAGTTTCTAATTATGAGGTGAGGCTAGACCAAGAGTTCCTAGAGCATAACATTACTCTTGATAAAACCATAGGATTACTAATGTATTACTAATGTATGAATATGAATGATATATGGCAGTATGACATGCATACTTGCATTCTATGGACTTAAGTGAACCATATATATATGTTTGAATGTTGGATTAGTTATTAGAATTTTTTGAATTTCACTTTTTCCTTATTTCTACTAACCATGACTAGGTAGCTCTCAAAGAAGCAAAAATGAGGAACAAAAGGCATAAGATGAGCTACTTTGACAATAATTTATGTTTTAAGACATATTCTTGCATACATGTATATGTAATTGTATATTTTGATGTATGATCATTCCAACCCACTTAAAAGTATGAGAATATGATGTAAGAACCATTTATGGATGGTAATATGTAATATTGTGTAATTTGACCCATTGAGTTCTTGATTATATGTATGTCTAATGGCAAGTTAGGAGGTGATTTTAAGTTGTATGGTATTTGAGATGTGTTGGGGCAGCCATACACTATACATTTATTATTTGAAATGTGATCAAAAGGACACATGGCATAATATGGCTCATTTAGAACTCTTTTGAACCAAAATTTTTATCTTTTAAGTCATAATATGTCCATGCATCTTTGATAAACCAAATGGATAAATCCTGAACTAAAATTTGGCAACCATTTAGAGCACTTTGAGAGCTTTTTGCAAAGTCAAAGATCATAATTTTTGGAGCTCTATAGAAAATTTTATGAATTTTTGAAATTAGTTGTTTTATGTAGAAAGTTGTAGTGCACTATTCATTTAGTTGATTTTTGTTTTCTAGATTTTTAAGGGATAAAATGAACTTGTTTTGACCTAAAACTTTTACAATAGATAGCTCTCATTATAAGCTTTCCATGGCCACTGAGTTTGTACAAATTAGTGTTATGTATCTTAAGTTATGATTTTTTAAAATTTTAGCCCTTATTACATGTTTAAAGTGATCAAAATGTGCATATGGCCAAACTAGCAACATTTATGCTTCTCTTTAGGGTATCTTAATCCTAATAAATTGGTTTAGTATGAAATTGAAGAAAGAAATGGCCAAAATCCTTGTTATGTAAAAATTATGTCATTGATGCTTTTAATAATGGTAAATTTCGCTACCAAAGTGTGAACATGACTAATTGTCATTAAAAAAGAAACATGGCAAGAGATTTATGTATAATCTATATTAGAGCAATGCTTTATGTAACCTAGCTTTATGTTTGAGTCTTAAAATGTTTAAATAAGCTATGCATGTGGTGTGATTATCAGGAAATAGTTGGAAATGATTGATTATGTTATGATAGTTGTGTATATATAGTAAGGTTGTAGTTCTTTTTCGATGTCATGGTGAACACTAGAAGGGGCAAGCTAGCTAAGGTTGACTCCAAGGATCCTATGCAAACCATTATGAATTGGTTGGATCAATAATAAGCCATGATGGAATAATAGAGACAAATTATGCAGCAGCAGTAGGAAATGATACTACAGCCACAAAATGCCCTAGCTATGAGAGATGTTGATAGGAGCAATGCCCCCGAGCCACAACCACCCTCTCCTAACAACCCACCGGCACCCCTTTGAGATTAAGTATAAGACTAAGTAACTAACCAATAACTACTTAATCAATTTAGAGAGAACAGTCCTCCCTCATTCAACAGAGAATTAGATGTACAGAAAGTAGAGGCGTGGATCATGTAGTTGGAGAAGATCTTTAGTGTAATGGGCTATACCTCTAAGCAAAAGGTGATGCTAGCTTGACCATTGGTGGTGTATCACAGAGGCAATTATGTAGATTAAGAACATTCTAATCAACTGGGAGAATTTCTTAGTTAAGTTCTATGAGAAGTATTTCGCTACTTCCATTCAAGATCATAAAGAGATAGGGTTTATAAATTTGAAGCAGACTAAAGATATGTCTGTTGATCAATACATGGTCAAGTACACTAAGCTATCTTAGTATTCCTTTTATCTTTAGAAATGTGATGATGAAAAATATAGATATGAACAATTTAAGAAAGGTTTGAAGCCTTCCATTAGAGATAAGGGTAGCTCCACAAAGAGTTATAACTTTTCTCTTGTAGAGATTAGCAAGGTAATTGAAAATAACCTATGAGAGATTATGTCAAAATGGCTGGGGTTAGTTAGAGGGAAGCCCTAGAATTAAAAAGATCAAGACAAGAATACAACATAAGTGTAGTTGCTAGTAACAAGAAGAAGGCTAAGGTGCCCAAAAACAAAAAGGCACAAAAAGGAAAGAGTTCAGCCTAACAAAGGACAGCCATCCTCAGTGACCTATTTTAGATGTAGGAAGCTTGGGCATATAGCTAGGAATTGTGCTCAAACGAAAATGGACCCTCCACCTAGACTGCAGACCCAAGGCAAAGTGTTCACACTTCCTCAGTAGAAGGCTAGTGCATCTCTTAGTTTGATCAAAGATACGATCATATTAAATGGCTTTCATGTGATTGCTCTGTTTGATTCAGGTATTAGTCACTTGTTTATATCTTATGATTGTGTGAGAAAACTGGGTCTGGCTATTGGTACTTTACTATATGATTTATTTATTTCTACCCTTATAGGAGCCATGTGATTACTTCTCACCTTTATTTTAATGTCATTATATAGTTTAACCTTGTTTCACTACCATTGATTTGATTTGTATGCCTATCCATGATATTGATTTAATTGTTGGCATAAACTAGATGGCTGCTAATAATACTATGTTTGACTGTGAACATAAAATTATCACCTTACCTGAATGTGGGACCATACCAAGTATTGGGTCTAAATTATCTTTCTTAACTACTGTTCAAGTTGAGAGATACTTAGAACATAAATGCCAAAGGTTTTTAATCTTTTTCTCTATATAGGTAAAGAAAAAGATAAAGAAGATCCTTGTAGTTTAGGATTTCCCAGAGGTTTTTCTTAAGGATTTTGATTTTAGTGGCCTACCTCTTAACAGAGAGATAGAATTCCCTATTAATATGGTGCTTAGGGCTAGACAAGTGTCTAAAGCTCCTTATAGGATAGCTTCCACTAAGCTAGTAAAATTGAAAAAGCAAATTAATGAACTAATAGATAAAAGGTCCATATGCCCTAGTATGTCACCTTAAGGAGCTCTTATGTTGTTTGTGGAAAAGAAAGATGATAACTAAAAGTTATGTATAGATTATAGAGAACTTAGTAAGATTACTGTTAAGAATAAATATCCTCTCCCTAAAATAGATGATCTTTTAGATTAGTTAGTGAAGGCATTTGTATTTTTTAATATGGATCTTAGATCTAGGTATCGTTAATTGAGAGTTAGAGTTGAAGATGTCTCAAAGATGGCCTTCAGGACTAGATATGGGCCTTATAAGTTTCTAGTGATGCCATATGGCCTGACTAATGCATTGGCTATTTTTATGGACTATATGAATAGGGTATTCAGACTGAAAGGGTTTTGGCCATTCGAAGGGTTCCTATATTTTTTAAGGCCTTTAAGAACCCCAAAAAACTCAATTTTCTCATTTAAAGATCATTCCTTTGAGTTTTCAAAAAGTTTCTTGAAATTACAATTTTGCAACTATGTTTTTGGTTCCTCTATTTTACCGATTTGACTCTGATTTTGGGCTAACCTTAGGCTCTAAATCACATTTTTAGATGTTCTAATTAATGTCTTAATCTTATTGAGCCTTAATTTATCTTGCTTTAAGGTGTTCCTATATTAATTTGTCAAGTTCAGTTTAATTTCTAAATTATCGATTATTATAGAGCAAGGTTTTAGAGCCAAGGAATTGATTGATAAGAGTTGCTTCATAATGCCATTCAAGTGAGTCATAAAGTTCTAATTAACTTGTATTAAGCTAGTATGAGTATAGGCATGGTTCCATTATTAATTTTATACTTTATTTGATTTGTCTAGGCTAATAAGTGAGATTTCATTCAAGTATAGGTGTAGAGCCGTGGAAAAGGGGAAAGAAACAAAAGAAAACTAATTAGAATTCTAGAATCAAGGTAACTTTTCCTTCATTCTTGTATATGTATGTTTGGCTTGCTTGAGTGTCTTGTATTGATTATAAATAATAATTGCAAATTATGTATATTGTTGATTCCTTGATAATCTATGCAATTGCATGGCATTTGATTACATTTGAAATTGGTTTGGCTCTTTAATAGGTGAAGTTATGCCAAAAGTCCCTTGAAATGGGTGAGATAAAGCTAAAAGTCCCTAAATATGGGTGAGACAAGCCTAAAGTGTAACACCCCAAAATTAATTAAGATATTAATAATGTACTTAGACTAATTAAGAATAATTATTATGAAATAATTAAGTAAGCTATATGAATGGAAATTTATAGAGAAATAAGTTATTAATGTAGGTTTAAGATTTCAATTGGGTTAAAGCTTAATTTGGGTCCAAAATTAATTTTAGTAAGTTATGGATAAGGATTTATGAAGGCCCAATGATTTTGGGTGCAAGCCCAACTTCTTATCATGAGACTTGGGCCAAGAGAGATTACCTAACAATGGCCCAATCTAATTTAGTAAAATAGGGGCCCAAGACCCAATTTATATGAGCTAGCCCAACGTACATTATGCAGACCCAAATTAGATCGACTCTTGGCCTGACCCTATCAAGTGGTTGCAGCCCAACTTATGAAATAAGGCCCAACAAGCCTAAAGACCTAAACCCACAAGAAATTGGGCCATTGGGTCAGCACATCCCACTTCTAGCTCTAAATTTTCTGCAGCCCATTCATTGAACCATAGCCTAACCACTAGAAGTGAGCCCAATTAGACCTTGGACTAATGGGTCAGCCCATTTCTCATTAAAAACCCTAAACATCCAGCAGCCACACCCATTTGAAAGAGTAAAACACTTGGTTCTGCAGAAGGTAAAAGCTATTTTCGCACTTGAGAAGAGGGGCTAGGGTTTTTCTGCATTCCTCCACCATTTCTCACTTCTAGAGGAAGATTTGGCCAAGGTAATCTATATAAAACATGTCCTTCTCATTCTCCTCTTCATTTTGGCCCTATTAGTTTCTGGTTTTGAGCATTTTCATCTCCTTTCCAAATTTGAACCTTTGTGTTTTGGTGTTCCCTTGGAAGATTTTCATAGTAGAAACTAAAGAGGTGATTGGGTAAGTATTTCCCTCTCAATTTGTGTATTATTTTGTTGGAAAATATCCTCAAGGATTGATTTTCATGATGGGTTCTGTTATTGTGCGAAATTACAAGGAGATGAAGGTGAAACAATGAAAATTCTGAGCTTGATGACTGAAATCCGAATTTGGGAATGTCCCATGATGTGTTCTTGGTAGTTAAGGCTCAACTCAGTCTATTAACCTCTTAGATGTATAGGTAAGTGATTTCTCTCCTTTTATGAGATGTATGTACTAAATTTCCATCAATTGGACTGACTTTTGGTGCATGGTTTGTGCATGTACTAAAATGGAATTGTGGGGAGTGAATCATGATGAGCTTTGATGTATGGACCCTAAATTAGTGTAATAGATCATTAGGAAGCTTGGGTAAGAAGTTCTCAATGAACTCTTGTTAAGATTAATCTGTGGATAGGGAAATTCCTAATTAATGATAGTTAAATGATGATGATTATGCTTATGTTAGGCCTGGTGTGCTTTGAATCATGATGGTAGCTAGAGGATGAGTAATTGACTTCATTGAGGTAACTGAGGTTATTCTTCACTTCCATGTATATGTTCATGTTGATCTGATATTGTTTGCACATATATGATTTTGAAATGTTAAATGATTGGTTGACTATTTAAATTGTTATTGTAATTGGACCTTGTAGGTCTATGGTGGAGCTGTGGTGCAACTACCACTCGTGCATGTGTTTCGATCGAGTACCGGGTTGTGATTAGACTCTAGATGCACTGAGCCCTGGTTGTGCTTATTATGGAGTAAGTGCCATGGACAGACCTCTCCCGGTGTTATTGGCCATTAACATGTTGTGTATGACTGCTGGTATGGGACAGTAGTTATTGGTAATTCAACTAGTTCATTTGTGAATTGAATTGATGATTCTGGTATTGATGATATGAAATTTTATTGGATTGATTAACTTGTACATATATATAGGAATTGCCTTTTATTACTGAGATTATATATCTCACCCCGTTATGGGCTAACATTTTCAGGGACCGGACCTCTTAGTGGCGAGGAGAAAATTAATGGAAGCACATTAAATGGTTTGGTAGCATATAGGTTTAGAGGCCTTGTCAAATTGTATTGTAACTAGATTGCTAGTTTTGCATCATTGACGCATGGCATCATGAATTGCCAAGTATAAGGACTGTATATGTAATTTAATTATCATAGAATTGAACATTATGGTTGTAAGTGGCTAACAATGGATATGTGACTTGAACTTGTATGACCATTAAACATTGGCCTCATGTACCTTGTGGCCATAATACATTTGCTGTCATTAAATTATAGTTTTGTTGATGTGTAGTAGCTTGGTAAGTAGAAACCAATACTTTAAATCTTGGGATGGATAAAGATAGATTAACTAAGTAAATCAAGTAGATAAATACCATTAGAGGTTCACAAATGGAGGGAGAGTGATCTTAGAGTGTCCCTAGCAAGAGAATGGAGAGTATGAGACAGGATTTTCGAAGTTGTAGGATCAGAAGGAATTGGCTGCGGCCAAAATGTAATTAGCCTCAGCCAAATGGTAACAGAGGGGAATTGGCCGCGGTGAACAGTGATATTGGCCACAGCTAAGTCTGAGAGGCAGATTTGGGGGTGTTCTAGAGGGTATTTGGCCGCGGCAAAAGGGGTATTTGGCCGTGGTGAAATGTGAAAAAATTGTGAAGGCGTAAGGAGTTGAACCGAGAGTAATTGGCCGCGGCGCAAGGGAATTTAGCCAAGGTAAAAGTGCTCTATTTCTTATATTCACCTAGAAACCTTAGTTTCTCTTAAGGTAATGCTAAGGAATGATCTAGAAACACTTGTAGGAGGATTTTATGAGTTGGAATTGATGGATGGGAGAATCAAAGGCTCCTCATTAATAATTAAATTCACTTACGCATTCGAATAATTATGGTTGTCTAGCTAATGACCCTAACAACATTAAGGTTTCAAATTTCCTCACTTTTTCCCGATGTAATTAATCTTAATGACTTCAAACCTTGATATATGATTATTAATCACGTACTTAACCTTAATTATTATGATTAGAAGTTAGGGTTGTTACATAAAGTCTCAATTGTGAGTGAGGCGAAGACAAAAGTCTATAAAAGAAAGTGAGGCTAAACCAAAAGTCCCTAATTATTGGATAAGGTTAGACTAAGAGTCCCTAGAGCATGACATTGCTCTTGATGGAGTCATGGCATTATTAATGCATGAATATGAATGAGATATGATTGTGTGACATGTATGCTTGCATTATTTGGACTTGATTAAATCATACATATATGCTTGAATGTTGGATTAGCTATTGGGATTCTTTGAATCTCATTTTTCTTTTATTTTTACTAACCGTGATTAGGTGACTCCCAAGGAAGCAAAAATGAGGAACAACAACGCATAAAAAAGGCTACTTTGATGATAGTTTATGTTTTGAGACATATTCTTGCATACATGAATATTTAATTGTATATTTTGATGTATGATTATTCCAACACACTTGAAAGTATGAGAATATGATCTAAGAACCATTTATGGATGGTAATATGTAATATTGCGTAATTTGACCAAGTGGTTTTGAGTTGTATGCAATTTGAGACATGTTGGGCTAGCCATACATGATACATTTATCATTTGAAACATGCCCTAAAAGAGACATGGCATAATATGGCTCATTTAGAATAGTTTTGAACAAAAATTATCTATCTTTGTACCATAATATGTCTATACACCTTTGACAAGCCAAATGGATGAATCTTGGGCTAAAATTAGGCAAACATTTAGAACATATTGAGAGCTTTTCATAAAGCTCAAGATCATAATTTTTAGAGCTTTATAAAATATTTTATGAATTTTTGAAATTGGCTTTTTATGTAGAAAGTTGCAATGCATTGTTCATTTGGTCAATTTCTATTTTCTGGGTTTTTGAGGGACCAAATGAACTCATTTTAACTTGAAATTTTACAGTAGATAGCTCTTATTATATGATTTCTATGACTACTAAGTTTGCACAAATCGGATTATATGGTTCAAGTTATGATTTTTCAAATTTTGGCCCCTATTATGTGTCAAAGTGATCAAAATATGCATGGTCAAACCAATGAAATTTATGCTTCTCTTTGGGATATCTTAATCCTAACCAATTGGTTTAGCATGAAATTAAAGAAAGAAATGGCCAAAATCCTTGTTATGTAAAAATTATATCATTAATGCTTTTAATAACAGTAAATTCCGTTGTTGAAAGTTTGAATATGATCAATTGTTGTTAAAAAGAAACATGGCATGAGATTTATGTATAATCTATAATGGTATGACAGATAACATGAGAATTAATATGAGAAACATATATCTTTTGCCATAATTGTGACAACCCTCTCTTCTAATCATTGTGATTATGGTTAAATATACGATTAATAATTAATTATTAGAGGTTTGAGTGGTTACAATTTATCACATTGTGAAAATATGGGGAAAATTTGAACCTTGATGTTAAGGTCGTCACCATACCATCTCAACAAAACAAAATTTGCATAAAAGGAATCCTACTACCATAAGGGGTTTATGATTCAACCGTCCATCAGTTTCAATACCCAATAACCTCCCACAAGTGTTCCTATATCATCTCTTACCATTATCGTTGAAGAAATTGGGGTTTTTAGGTTAAAAGGAGTAGGTTGGGGACTTGCGCCGCGACCTATACCTTTCTCGCCACGGCCAAGTTACTCTCTGGAATCACTGGACAAATTTCACAAATCTCGCCGCGGCCAACCTATGTGGTGCCATGGCAGAAACGCCTCTTGGAACTATTGTTCTCAACTCCCACGATTCTTGCCTTAGTGCAATATATTTGGGCCGTGGCGAGTTTTGCTTTTGTCCAACCCTCATTTTATTTCCTCGACTCGCACCGCGACACAACCTACTACGTCGCGGCGAGTTTTGCTTCTGTCACCCAGCTGGGCAATTTTTCCCACTTTGCGTTGTGGTAAGATTTATTCGGCCATGGCGCTCCTCACCACTGTCACTCCTTGGGCCAATTTTCTTCCCTTGCGCCATGGCGGGATTGGTTATGCTACGGCGCCCTTCGACTCTGTCTCTCATTTGGCTGTTGCGAAGCCTTCTTAGCCGCGGTGAGACTCCCTCCTATGACCACATTACCCAAATTTTGCTCCTACACTCCAAATCTCATCTTAGAAACACTCCAGGTCCACTTTCCCTTATTTTAGGTTACCCTATTTACCTATCAATCCGTCCATTACCATTGCAAAACTTAAATACTACTTCCTACTTGCCTAACTAGCTCATATCAGCAAATTCATGAGTATATGACAGCAAGAACACATGCATTAGCAGCAATTAACATTCCATGCATATTCCATAGAGATTCTATTCAACAATAGCTTATGTCCACATCCAAGGCATCATATGACTACAATTCCCATATGGTAATCCGTATCACAATTTCAACAAAACTACATATATGATACTATAAGTTCATACATTAATATTCAACTATAATGAGACTTAAATCCTTAACGGTTACATTTCAATCAAACAAAATATGAACGCCTACACTTGGCAACATGAATACATGATGATGCTATGTAACTAATAACAAAATTGCATCTCTACTAAATAAGCCAGCCTAAGTGTAGCCTTCTCCCATATGTTGGAGCTCATGGATTTTCATCCACTTGCTTCCCTTTATCCTTACCTAAAGAACCTTCACCTGAAATATTAATCCCATGAAACGGGGTGAGATATAAATCTCAGTAACCAAGGCAATTTCATCATATATCCAGTTTAATTAGCATATATGCATAAATCAAAATCAACATCAGAAACATATCCATCATATCAGCAAATGAAACAATTAGGCTATCATGATTACTATCCCATACTAGCAATTATATTATCACATGTTAAAGGCCATTAACATCAGGAGAAGCCCGTCCACGGTACTTACTCCCTATTGAGCACAACCGGGGCTCTGTGCATTTGAGGTTTGATCATAACCTGGTGCTCGATCGAAGCACATGCACGGGTGGCAGCCATACCACAGTTCCACCATGGACTCACAAGGTCCAATCATAATTTAACAGATAGCCAACCAATTCATTCGACATTTCAAATCATTCATATACAGCAACATATGAAATTAAATCAAATATATACATGGAATTGATATAAACCCGTTTACCTCACTTGTAGACAAATTTGCAACAGCCATCACAAATCCCAAATTCGGATTAGAGTGTCTATCACCTGAAAACTCAATATTCCACCTAAAATCCTAAGCAAATTCGTACAGAATTAATACCCATTTTATAAATAAGCTATGAGGGTCTCAAATTAACAAATAAAGCATCAAAATGGAGGGTTTAAACTCACCCAAGGTCAGCCTTAACCTCAACCTACGAATTTCACCAAGAAAATCCCCAAATTCCCACATTTCAGATTTTAGGTAGGGTGAAAATACTCCAAATGCAAAACTAATCGGACCAAATTAAAGAGGAAGATGAGGGGATTAAGTTGTATGACCATTACCTTGGCTGAATCTTGCTTTAAATGTAAGAAAATACAGAATTCTTGCCCCCAACCCTAGCCTCCTTCTCAACCTCCAAATTGTGCTTCTTGAGTTTTAGCAAATAAGAAAGTGGTTGAAGCATTAGGGTTTAGGTTAGGTTTTAGTTGGATCAAATATGGGTCATAGGTTGCTCCGAGGTCTAACTTCATTTAGGCTTCAGATTTTAGCTTGTTGGGTCAGTTTTAAAGTATTAGGTTGCTGAAATTCAATTGGGCTAAACCAAGTTTAAAGAGCTCAAGAATGTGGGTCTGCACAAGGGTTATTGGGCCACTTAAAAGAGTCTATACAAAGTGGATTTTGGGCCTCCATCACACTAAATTGGGTTAGGTCTGCACCTAACCCATTGGGCCTCCATTAGCCTCTTCTCATGATCTATTAATTTAAGCTTAGATAGAATTTCTATCCTAATTAAATCTCAACCCATATTAATAAATTTACTTTTCTAAAATGTCCATTTACTTAACTTGCCTAATTATCCCATATTAATTATTCTTAATTAATCTAATCCATGATTAACACCTTAATTAATTATGGGGTGTTACAATAATATTATAAAATAAGGCTAGCAGATTAACTATATGAGGTTGGTTTAGCTAAATCTTTGACGATGTACAAGTTAAGATTCCCAATAACAATATTTTAAACCAGGCTTTTCCAAACCATTTTAGTTCCTATAATCTCTAAGCAGATATTTTTAAGGAAGAACAGAGTCTAAAATTTGGTATGAAATAGTTGGTCTATGAAAAGATTGAAAAATGAATTTACATAGAGGAATTAAAGTGTTGTGATGAAATGGTCATTTTTAAAAATGTTATAAAATTTATACATTTTATATAAGTGTCATGCCATTCATCTTCTTCACTTGCTAACTAACCTAGGTAGTCTAAAATCAATTTCATGGTGGCATAAAGAAGGGAGGAGAGAGAAAGAAAAACAAGACAAAATAAGTAAGGATTTATGCCAAATTTTGCTATGATTCAATTATGAAACTTTTTCTACTCCTCATGCACTTTCTTATAGTGGGTTTGGTTTCTAAAAAGATTGAATTTTATGACTGTTAACTTAAGTAAAAGTGCTTATTTGAGGAGACTAATTACGTCAAAGGAACCTACATCAAGAGAGCTTTAAGACAAGGTATGATTTAATTATAGAAAATTGCTATTTCTTGGAATTGTACTCCTATTGCTCAACCAAGAGAAAAAGAAGGGAAGATACATGTATTTGATGAAAGATTGATAAAATCTAGGGTTTATATGGGTGAGAAAAAAGAATATGCAAAGAAACTAACTTAGAAATCAAGATAAAGCAAGGTAGCTTCACCTAGGGTTCAAGTTAGGCCATGAATATTTCAAAACCCTAGGAGGATTATTTGATTCCTATAATATCATGATTGAACTAAAAATGAATCATAGATATCCTAGAGACCTCAAATCCCTTCTTAAACTAACAAAAATCCCAAGTTAGGACCATGAAGGGGAGTTTCAACCTAAGTGTAACACCATAGTGATCTAGTTTTTCTTTCTCACAAACAAGCCTTATACATGAGATTCATGGAAAAATGCAATAAAATAATGTATTATTTTTGCATTATGTAAGACCTCGATTGTCCATTGTATGCCTTATAGATAATATAAATTCATTCATATCATTCTCTACTCCAAATACATTCATACAAGTTAGAATCATCACAAAACATTCCATTCTTCTCGAGTTTTGAAGCCCCACACTAGAATAAAACAAGTTGGCCACGGTTTCCAGTTTTCAACTTTCTATCATCAACTTTGAAAATTCATAATTCAATCTATAAAAATAAAAATCAAGTAAATTATAGCTTTCTACAAATCTCTAAATGTCAATTATAGTTTAAAAATCATTCTAGGTCGTGAAAACACCAAATGGACCACAATTGATAATAGAAAAACACTAAAGGTCTAGTTGCCTAGGTTTGCTATCACATGTTACTAATATAAATTTCAAAAATTTATAACTAATTCTAGAAAAATCAAAACTAGAAAAACATACCATTATGAAAATATATGGATGTCTACTAGAGGCTAAAAATAACTCTAGACTAAAACATACACATTTAGCCCATGAACATTTATGGAATAGTACCAGAGGTCCTGCTCCATCCCTGATACGATCATGAAATTTCAAAAATTTGGGTCTCCCTCTATAGAGCTTCAAATGGGGTGATCTTAATGGATATGGAAATATTATGATGTCTAGTTTATGCCTATAAAATTTCATAGCCATTGGACACCATTTAGCCTATAAGTGACAAGGAAACAAAATCTAACCATATGAACAGTGCACCCTACCATTTAGCATATTTTTCCTAAATTTGAAAAATTATAAGAAAATATCTAGAGCTCCAAATAATGTGATATTTAGCTCTACAAAAATATTTAGATTAGACCTATATTCATGCCAAATTTTATGAAAAAATTCGTTCATTTGGTCAACTTGTGATATAAGGTGCCAAAATGGGTCTTTTAAGCACCTAATGGGGTCAAATTTGTGCCAAATGTTCTTCCACCTTGACCATGACCTCTTGAGCATGTGCGAATGGCCAAAACAGCAAGTAAAACTTGTCCAAGAGGTCTAAATACTCATGCATCATAAATCTACTACCTCACTTGATCTTATACTCAAGATTATACAAGCACAATTAAGCATATGGAAGTCAAAAACATACATTCTCATTCCTATGCTTCCAATTTCAATACATACATCATATATCCATATGTTTACATGTGTTCAAATGTCTACATATCATATACAACATGAGATTACATCATTTGACAACATTATGTCCACAAAATGGCTATTTAGCAAATTGTTTGTTAAAGTTCTTGTCTTCAAGAGTGGTCGCTTCCATTCCTTGGCTCACTTGGTCCACCTAGACATTGTTAGACATTGGAGAGGGAATAGTGAGATTCCAAGAATCTCAATAGCTCTTAACTCTTTCAATCATATATAATAGTCACATTTTCAAGTCAATGTATGCATGCATGGAGGTCAAGCTACTTGTAACCATACATAAAATTATTTTCATATTCAAAAAACTCATACATATCATACATTGGTTTTGAAGAGCATTTTTTCAAGAAACTCATACATATCATACATTAGCTTTCAAGAGCATTGGTTTAGCCTCACTCTCTTTCCTTAAGACTTTTGGACTTGCCTCACCCATTTTCAAGGGACTTTTGACTAAGCCTCACTTTTCTTAAGACTTTTGACTTTATAGCCCAATCCTAGAGACTTTTAGCTCATTCTTACCCTTGCTAAGGGACTTTTGGCTTTACCACACTCATTCAAGCCAAAACACATTCATAAAATATAATTTGTGCATATAATGGTACCATGACATATATAAAATAGCTATACATAATTTTCATCGCATAAACATACATACACACATCTAACAATAAGAAAATAACAAAGAATGTATGAGAGAAAAGTTAGAGAGTTACCTTGAAAGCAAACACACATACTTTTCTTTGATTACTCTTTGCCTCTTTTGGTCACACACTTGCAAGTGGGTGACGTAACACCATAAATTTTGAGACTCAATTCATGCAATTCCCATGCCTTATCCCATGCTAATTTTATAAGAAACAATATAATGGCATAGGACATCATGAATGAGTTACACTTTGCCACGAGAAATATTTTTCCTTTAATATCCCATGGGTCACATGGACTTATCCATCTCATTCTCACATTTAGATACACAAATACAACTCATAACAAGCTCAAGAAATGGTCCATACCTGTGTAGCCTCGGATCAGTTTTCCAGATTCTGTACCTGAACTTTGAAAAATCATAACTAATTTTAGAAAAATTGAAATCAGGCACACTATACCATTCTCAAAAGCTACAGATGTCTACTTTATGTAAAAATAAATCCAGACCACAATAGAGGCTTCTAGCTACCAGTAATTGATGGAACAGTACTAGAGGTTAGCTATTATCCCTAGTACTGATTTCTAACTTCAAAATTTCATATCTCCCTATTCAAAAGCCCAATTGGGGTGATTTAGTAGCCATGGAAAGCTTATCATTTCTAGTTTATTCTTATATAATTTTATGAGCATTGGACATCATTTGATCCATGAATGATATAGCCCAAGTTTCTAACCATATAAACAATACTTATATCAGTTTAGCAGAAAAATAGAAACTTTGAAAAATCATAATTAATTATAGAGAACTCTAAATAATTTAATTTTTGGCTTCCCAAAAAGATCTGATAAGATCTATATGTCAGCCAAATTTGATGGGCAAATTCGTTCATTTGGTCAGATTTTGACATTGGATTGCAAAATGGCTTATTTTGTGTCATATATGGGGTCCAAATGGTCCATTTCAAGTTCTAAGGCAACCATGACCACTTGAGCACATGGGAATGCATCAAAATGACTCCCTAAACTTGTCTTAAGGGTGTATAAACCTAAATTTCTCAAACTCACTCTGTCACCCCATGCCATCCATAAGATTTCATATGCTAGCTTTGGCCATCTAATACCCAAATCATGCTATCTCATACATTTGGAATCAAATTTCATTCATACATCATACATTTGGTTAATTACTTATGTTCATATGACTACATAACAATTTCATCATGGGAGTACATTATATGCCATGTGTATGGCTATAAAGGAGACATAACTAGGCCATTTCATACATTTTGATGTCAATCTCCTTCTTCTTGGCTTGGTGGCTTCCATTACCTTGCTCAATTGCTTCACCTAATATGTTAAGCCATTGGAGAAGAGGGGATGAGATTCAAAGAATCCCAATAGCTCATCTCCCTTTCAATCACATATAAAGTATGTAATATAAGCCTTGAAAATGCATGCATAGGCATGTTGGCATATGTGAGCATTCATGAAACATTCTTGGTATTTGAACACATCATGTATAGCATACATAGGCTTGCCAAGTGAGTGGATTAGTCTTACCCATTTACTTGTGGATTTTGGACTTACCTTACCCACTTTCTTTAAGAGGTTTTTGACTTAACCTTATTCTTGGGAGTCAACCTCACTTTTAGGAGACTCTTTACTTTGTTTCAACTAAGTTTTAGGGTTCTTGGCTCATCCTCACCATGGCTAGAGGATTCTTGGCTTCTCCACACTCAAGCAAACTAAAGCAAATATATAAAATATCATTTGAATGCATAAAATATCATCATGGTACCATGGAATAAAACCTCATGCTAAAAATACTTTTCATAGCTCAAAACATATATATACACATTCAAAGACAATGTAAGCACACATTCATGCATAAAAGAAGGTGGAGAGAGTTACCTTACTTGCATTCACACACTTTTTTCGTAAGCCTTGAGTCTTCTCCCTTGGCCTCATAAACCAAAGAAGGTGGAGATCATTTCTCTTGGCCTAGATGTAATGTCTGGTTTTTGTTAAACGACGAAAATAGGCATGTTTTTAAAGCAAGTCCCCCGAAATGAATTAGTTAAGGTCCCAAAAAAATTGAGTAACATTTTAGACTCTTAAAAATGAGAATCCTAGCTTCAGAAGGAAGAAAAAATAGAGCTAAAATGAAGAAACAAATTTTGATGGAAACCTTATGAAACATAATGACATTTTCATAATTTTAGGCAATTTTTGGAATTCACACATGAGGGCTTTTTAAATGAAAGTTTTGAGTTCTCCGAGGTTCTCAGAGGCCATGAAAACCATAGGAAGCCTCGGGATAATTAAATCCCCTCTGGTGGACATTTTCCAATGTCAGTGTGCCCAAACTTTGATGGACCTATTCGGGAAGGTTTTAACTTCGATTTAGTGATTCTAAAGGCATTTTTATTGAACCTAAATTTTATAATGGAAAAGACGGTTCTCAAAAAGGAGCTAAAACGAAGGAGAAATGAAAATGCAAATTATGAAGGGCAAAATTAAAATTTTTAAAAAGGTCCTTTTGCCCTACCTATATATAGGTGGCGCCTCACACTCTTCCTCATTTCACTTTAGATTTTCCAGCCCCAAATCAGAAGCAAAGCCCTAGGAGAGTGGCACACCAAGGGAAGAAAAGAAGGAGGAAAAATTCAAGTCTTTAAGTATGGAAATTTGCTTGTTTTTCATGCTTTCTCTCCATCAATCTCTTCTCCTCTTTTTTCCTCTTCTTCTCCATGATTTTTTTGAAGTTTTGAGGGCTGTTTTGAAGGGAGAACAGAGGATAAATTTTGAAATTCAAGTAAGGGGGCTAAGGAAAGCAAGAACAAGTAAGGAAATTCAAGAAAAACAAGGTATTAGGCAATTCTTCCACTTGGTCTTCCTCCTCCCTTCCTTTGAGCATGTTTCAACCTAGATATAGATAGCCCTAAGGAGTTAAATTTCCAACCAAACCAAGGGCAAATCTTAGGTATTTGATGGAGAAGAATAAGAATATGCAAAGAAAACCATAAAATAGCCATTAGAATTCAAGATGCAAAACTTAGGGTTTTATGTGCACCTTCCAAATTCTGAATTTATGTGATGCTTCCTAGGTTTAATTAAGAGTTTAAATGAGTTCTTGAGACACCTAAGATGCTCCCCACAAGCTTCTTCCTTCAAGAAAACAAAAACATCTCTAAGAAGCCTTAAACCTAGGCATGTCTCGGCCAAACCATGTTCATGGTGCTAGGGAGAGTTTTAAATTTTTCTAAGGCCATTTTTGAGTCATATTTGATGAATGAAAATGAAGGGAGGCCTTGGAAAAATTTTAGAACTCATAGAAATGGAATTGGTGTCTTAGGTTCCATATTATGACCTAAAGAAGTAACATGATACTAGGCCTTTTGTTTTAATAGTGTGATGACTCCAAGAGGCTCAAAAGGAATTAAGAATCATATCTGAAAGGAAAGAATGATGCCTAGAAATTATTTGAGGGGTGTTGCTTCATTAGGTTCCTTTATGGACCATAATGGGGGTAGTAGAGCAATCTAGTGTTTCACCAAGTTATGTAGCCTTAGAATATGTTTCATGAACCTAATTGGCTCCTATAAATTTTATCTAGGCCAAGAGAAACATCTCCAACAATTTGTGGGTGTGTGGCCGAAAGAGGAGGCTTGAATTTCAAGGAAAAAAAGTGTAATTATGTACAAGGTAGCTTTCTCCACCTTCTCTCATGCATGGATGTGTGTTTAGCTTGTTTTAGAATGTATGTATCTGTATTTTCAAGCTATGAAAAGTATGCTAGCATGCCTTTCTATGCCATGATTCTTGATGCCATGTTATGTTTTCAAATGACTACATGATGTTTGTATGAGTTTGCTTGAGTGTGGAAAGGCCAAGAACTCTTCCCTTTGATAAGGATAAGCTAAAAACCCTTGAGCTTGGTTGAGACATAGCAAAGAGTCTCCCAAAAGCAAAGTGGGCTCCCAAGAGTATGGTTGAGTCCAAAGCTCTTAAAGAATAGGTGAGGCAAGTCCAAAATCCATGAGGAGAAGTGTGAGGCCATTCCAAACACTTGGTGAGCTCTTGAATGTCTTGTATGATTTGTTCATATGCCAAGTTTGCTTTTAAAATGTCCATGACTTCCATTTTCTCCAAGCATGCATTTGTAAAGCTTGCTTTGCACATATTATATATGATTGAATGGGAGATGAGCTATCGGAATTCTTTGAATCTCATCCCCTCCTCTCCAATGCTCTAACATACTAGGTGGACTAAGTAACTATGGAGAAGGGAGCCAACAACAATGAAGAAGGAAGATTGACAAGCATATGCCTAACTTTATCCATTTTGGAACCATAATTATGTTTATTGATGTATATGATGTTGTAAATGGTCTATGACCCTTGAGACATGTGTAAATATGATATTATGTGATGTTTAAATGTATGGATATGATGTATGACCTCTAGCATATATTTTGAGTATGAGATACCAAAGTATGCAATGTAAAAGTCTAATGAAAATATGCGTAAGTGTGGGTTGAATGGCCAAAATGAGATGTATAAGGTTTATGACCATTTAGATAGCTCACACAAGTCTTAAATATGCTTTCAGATTTGCCCAAAAGGTGCCAACACTAAGGGGAAGCCATTTGGCAAGTTTGGTATCCTATATGGAGCCAAATTTGACCATAATGGAACCCTATGTCACTTTTTAGCTAAATAAGTTAGTATTGATCTGAAATTTGGCATGCAATTAGGTCTCATTGAGAGATTTCTGGGAAGCTAAAGATAATAATTTTTAGAGGTATATAGAATATTTGATGATTTTTCAAAGTTGGCAATTTTCATGGTTTCTGGTTTGCTGTACTATTCATTTGGTCCGAATTTGCATTCTGTCACACGAGGCTCAAATGATGTCCAATTGCCATAAAATTTTATATAGAGAAACTAGATAATCATAGCGACTTGTTTCACTAGAAGCACCTCATTTGGAAGCCTAGAGAGGGAGATATGAATTTTTGAAGTTTCTACCCAAAATCAGGAATTTTGCCCGACCATAAGTACTGTTCCATTGAATTCCGAGGTCTAGGCTTAATGAACTAGTTTGGAAATATTTTCTCTCTCTAGAACATCCACATCTTTCCAGATTGGTATCATTTGCATGGATTAGATTTTTGTGGAATTAATTGGACACTTTCAAAGTTTTTTGCAAAATTTTGTGACAGTTCCAGAATTTAGTCAGACCTTTGAACCATTTTAGATGTCAAATGTCCTATGTGATGGATGTTATAGTCTAGGAATATTTTTAGTGTGAATTAGACATCTAGATCTTTCCAAAATGGCCAAGATTGTATAATTTCAATTTTTCTAAAATTAATTATGATTTTTCAAAATTTGATCAGAAAGAGGGCCAAATCTAGCCAAAATTAGATAGCCACATTTTATGCTTCATTTTGGTTTCCATGAGTTATGGGCATGATTTTATGATGTAAATGAGTTGTAATGATGTAATTAAATATGAGGATGTATAGTATGAACTCACATAGTCCACGTCACATCGAATGCAATTTTTAGATATGACGTAAAGCGAATAAAAATTTATTTTTCCTTGCTTTTTCTATGGAAAACCTATATGATTCATGATATTATGCCATTTAAAAGTATAAGATGAGCTAGAATTTATGGTGTTACACTAGACACATCATATGGAAGTTAATTTTTTACTAAAAAAGCTAGGTGACTCATAAGGCCCTTTTATGGTTCCATAATGCACTTAATGAAGCAACATTAGGAAATTATCATCTTGGCTCCATTTCCCTCATCTATTTAGGATTTTTGACTCCATTTAAACCTCTTGGAGCCCTTACACAATCAATTCAAAGAACCTAGGTAGGTATTGCTTCTTTTAGCGATAATATGGAACACAACAAGGTCATCTCACTTTTTATGATTTCTAAAATTTTTCCAAGGCTTCCTCTCATACTTTCCTATCATACATGATGCAAAACTAAGCTTGGAAGGAATTAAAACACTCCCTAGGTGCATAAGCTTTCTTTGGCTAAAGCTATGCCTTCATATGGTACCAATGGAGTTTCTTTGCTTCCTTTGATGGGAGAATCATGTAGGAAGCTCTCTTGGGGTCTTAGGAACTCATATGAATAGTTAAACATCATAAAATATGGCTAGGGTTCATGGTAAAGTCCAAGGTGCAATCAAAACCCTAACCTCCCTATCTTGCAAATTCATAGCTTTTACTTAAATTTCTTTGCATATTCTTACTCTCCTCCCTTAAATTCTTAGAATTCACCCTTAGTTCTGCCCAAAATTCAAGCCTTCCTATATCTACATACATGGGGCAAAATAGGGAGAAGAAAGGGGAGAAAGTAGCTACATGGGGTGGAAATTTTACCTTATTTCCCTAGCTTTTCTTACTTGTTTCTCACTTTCCTTGGCCTCCTTTCTTCAAATCCAAATTTTCTCCTTTATTTTGCCCTCAAAACAGATCTATAAACTTCAATAAAATCATAAGAAAAAAAGGGAAATGGAGGAGAAGAGGTTTGCTAAAGAGGAAGTATGAAAACCAAGAAAATCCATACCTTTCTATCTTTTTTTTCTCCTTCTTTCATCCTCCTCTTGGTGCACCTCATCCCTTAGGGTTTTCCTCTAGTTTAAGGCAAAAAAAAAAAGTGGCTAAATGAAGGGGAAGATAAGGTGCCTCATATATATATAGGGAGGTTTAAGAAGAACTTTTCAAAAATTTCCATTTTGCTTTTCGTCTTTGGCATTTTTATTTCTAACTCGTTTTAGCTCCATTTTGAGAACCATCCTTTCCATTATGAAATTTAGATCCTCAATTTAATAAAATGCCTTTGGAATCACTCAAAGTTCTTTCAAAGTTCTAGTTCACCATTATTGGAAAATATCCACTGGAGGGGTTTTAGCTATCCTAGGGCTTCTCATGGTATTCAAGGCCCCTAAAAACTTTGAAGAACTCAAAATTTTCATTTAAAAGGCGCTCCTGTGTGAATTCCAAAAATTGCCCAAAATGATGAAAATGCCTTTATGTTTCATCAACCTTTTGTCACAATTTGTTTCTTCATTCTAGCTTTGTTTTTCTTTTCATCTAAGCCTAAGATTCTCATTTTTAAAATGCTTCCTGAATTTTTTAGACCTCAACTAAGTCATTCTAGGGGACTTAATTTTGTATCCGATGAATTTTGTTCGTTTACAGAAAAACCATATGTTACATTTCTCGTATTTTCTCTCGTTTTCAAAAAACCAAATATTACAGGTGGTGTATGATTTCTTTGGCCTAAACACATCAAATAGGACCCAATTACATTCTTGAAACAAGCTTTAATTCCACACACATACTATGGAAGCCCACTTTCTCAAATGGCTTAATTATGGTTTCATAAAGTACCTAATGAAGCAACTATAAAAATTCATGATCTTGGCTTCATTCTTTCCTTCAATCTATGATTCTTGACTCCATTTAGACTCCTTGGAGCCATCACACAATCATTTTGAAGAGCCTAACTATATGTTGCTTTATTATGTCACATTATGGAACCTATACCTCTATCTCACCATCTAGGCTTCCTAAATTTTTCTCAAGACTTCCTTTCACATTCATTTATCATATATAGTCCTAAAATAAGATTAGAAAATTTTAAAACACTCCCTAATTATCCATAGAGGTCTTGGCCGAGACTAGCATAGTGTTTAGGGGTCCATGGAGTTTTCAATTTTTTCTTGAAGGAAGAGACACTTGGGAGGCTTCCTAGGGATCTTAAGAACTCAATTAAACTCTCACATAAGCTAGACCACCCTTGGACAAAATCATATTTTAGCATATGTCTTTGAATCCCTAGCTTTGCAATCTAAAATTCTAATGGTCCTTTCTTAAATTTCTTTGCATTATCTTGTTTCCCACACTCTAAAACATAAGTTCCTTGCTTGGTTATGGATAGAATTAACTCCCCCTTGGTTGTTCTATATGAAGCCAAAACTCACACAAGAGGAAGCAATAAGAAGAGGGCATGGAAGACAATGAAATTACATTGGTTTCTAGCTTATCTCAAGAGCTCTTTTAATTGGTGAATTCCTCTCCTTCAAACTCCAATCTTCCTCCTCTAGAAAAGACCTAAATAGTCCCAAATGAATAACTAAAACCATGGAAAAAGAGGTGGGAAGGAGGAGAACAACTTTAGAGAAGGGAAAAGCTTGAAATTCTAAGTTTTTCCCTACCTTTTTCCTTGTTTTTCTCCTTCTTCTTCTCCTCCTATGGTGCGTCTCTTTTCCCTGGTCTTCTCCTTTATTTTGGGCATAAAAGAGAGTGGATTAAATGGGCTAAAATTGTAACACTATAATTATCAAGCTCATCTCATATTAGTCTAGCTTGCATTTCCTTGGTCTAGTACATTTACTCAAGAAAAAGCAATAAAAATATTCAATTATTTTGTGTTATGTCATATATAAATTTTTCATTTCATGTCCCATGGAATATATGAACTTATCCATCTCATTCTCATATTTAAATACACAAATACAACTTATAACAATCTCATGAAGTGGCCAAGAGCTTGAGCTCATGGAACATTTAAACAAATTTTAAAAGTGCAGCCTCAGGTTAGTGTGCCACTTTTCTGTTATAAACTTTGAAAAATCATAACTAATTTTAAAAAAATATTAAAATCAAGAACACTATACCATTCTAGAAAGCTACAAATGTCTACTTTATGTTAAAAATAGATCCAGACCACAACAGGGACATCTATCAACTGGCAATTGATGGAATAGTAACAAAGGTCACTTGGCACTACTTATACTATCGCAGAACTTCAAAAATTCATATCTCCTTGCTTAGACATCTAATTAGGGTGATCTTAGTGGCCATAGAAAGATTATCATATCTAGTTTAAGTTTGTAAAATTTCATGAGCAATGGATGTCATTTAGCCCTCGAATGACATAGGAGAAGAAATTGACTATATGAACAGTAACCATATTAGAACAGTTGAAATTTGGAAACCTTAAAAATTCATAATTGATTCTACAGATCTCGAATAATCTAGTCTATAGCTTTCCAAAACATTTAGATAAAATCTATATGCATGCCAAATTTCATGAGTAAATTCGTTCATTTGGTCAAATCTTGACATTGGGTTCCAAAATGGCCAATTTAGTGCCTTCTAAAGGTCTCAAATGGTTCGCATTGGCTTCTAAGACATTTATGGCCACTTGAGGATGTGGAAAAGCACTAAAATAGTCTACTAAACATGTCTCAAAGGTGCACACACCTAGATTTCACAAACTCACACTCTTACCCTAAGATATACACAAGAATAAATATGCTAGATCTTGCCATTCAATGCCCAAAAATTGCTATATCATACATATATCATCAAATCTCATACATACACAATATATCCATATATTTACAAATGTTCATAAGCTCATACATCATATACAAATAGCGGATTATATCATATGCCATTCATGTGGCTACAAAATGGACAATTTCACACACTTTGTTGTCAATCTCCTTCCTTTAGGCTTGGTGGCTTCCATTTCTTGGCTCACTTGGACCACTTAGTCATGTTAAGCAAATAGGGAGGAAGGGATGAGATTCTAGGAATCCCAATAGCTCTTCTCCCTTTCAACCATAAATAAAGAAATCAAATTCATGGCTAAAAATGCATGTATGGATATCATGACTTTCATAATTATTCATAGAACATTTTTAGCATTCAAGAAGTCACATAAGACATACATAGGCTTACCAAGCAAGTGGTTTAGCCTCACCCATTCTCTTTAGGGATTTTAGACTTTCACCCATATTCTATAAGGGTTCTTGACTAAGCCTCACTCTTCAAAGGCCTTTGGTTTTGTCTCACCCATTCTTGAGGGTTCTTGGCTCATCCTTACCATTGCTAAAGGACTTTTAGCTTTACCACACTCAAGCAAATCAAAGCAATTTCACAAAGCATCATTTGAATGCATAACATAACATCATGGTACCAAGGTATATAGATACATCTTAAAACATATTTCATGGCTCAAAACATACATACACACATTCAAAGATAAGATAAACATCCACTTATAAATGAGAGAAAGAAGAGAGAGCTACCTTTGTTACAACAACACACTTCTCTCCTTGAACTTGGTTCCTCTCCCATGGCCACACACTCACAAGAAGGTAGGACTTGGCTCCTTTGGCCTAGACACATAATATGGATGCCAATTACACTCTTGGAATAAATTCAAAAGCTACATATTCATTTCAAAAGGTAAAAAGTTCTTATGGCTCAATTATGGTTCCATAACGCAGCTAATGAAGCAACCTTAAGAAAACGTGATCTTGGCTCCATTCTTTCCATCCATCTATGATTCTTGACTCCTTTTAAGCCTCTTGGAGCCATCACATAATTAATTTAAGGTGTCTAACTAGGTGTTGCTTCTTTAGATCGTAATATGGAACCTATAACTACATCTCACTATCCATGACTTCTAAAATTTTTCCAAGGCTTCCTCTCATCCTCTCCCATCATATATGACTTAAAATGAAGCTTGGAATGAATTAAAACTACTCCTTGGTGTTTCATCTAGCCTAGGCTGTGGCTATGCACATAAAGGAAAAGCAAGGAGTTTATCTTGTTTTCTTGATGGGAGATGCATGTGGGAAACTTCTTAAGGATCTCTAGAGCTCATATAAACATTCATTTTAGCTTAGGAATTCTTTTATCTTTAAGGGAACACTTGAAACCCTAACTTTTTATCTTGAAATTTAATAGTTGTTTGGTTGTTTCCTTTGCATATTCTTGTTCTTCTCCCTCATTTTCCTAAGATTCACTCTTGGTTTGGCCAGAAATTCAACCTTTTAGGTCTGGTCTTATATGGATCAAAAATCACAAGAGAAGGAACAAGAAGAATCATGCATAAAGTGGCAAAATACCTTAGTTTCTTGGCTTTCTTTTGCTTGTTCTTCTCTTTGATTGGCTTCTCCTCTCCAAACTCAAAAGTTCCCTGCTTGGTCTGACCTTAAAATAGACTTAACATTTTCAATAAAACCATAAGAAAGAAGGGAAGATGGAGAAGAAGGAATTTGCTAAAGAGAAACTAAAAAAGTCCTTGAAAAACCCTACCTTTTTCTTTTTTTTTCTTCTCCTTTTCTCTCCTCCCTTGTGCACCTCACTCCCTGGCTTCTTTCTTTGGTTTAGGGCAAAAATAAAATGAGCTAAGTGAAGGGAAGAATGAGGCATGGGATATATATAGGTAGGTTTAAGAAGTAGTTTCCAAAATTTTCAATTATATCCCTTAATCTTGGCATTTTTGATTTCGATTCATTTTAGCTTCTTTTTTAGAATCATTTTTTTATCATAAAATTGAGGTCCTCAATCTTATAAAATGCCTTTGGAATCACTCAAGTTGGAATTAAAACCTTCCCGAATGAAAGGGTCAAAGTTCAGGTTAATCAACGTTAGAAAACATACACCTGAAGGGTTTTAATTGTCCCGGGGCTTCTCATAGTTTTCAGGGTCTCTAAGAACCCTGGAGAACTCAAATTTTTCATTTAAAAAGCCTTCTTGTGAGAACTCCAAAATTTGCCCAAAATTACGAAAATGCCATTACTTGACGTAGCTATTCTGTTAATTTCTGTCTTATTATTTTAGTCTCTGTTTTAGGGTACCTTTGGCCTCCTAAATTAATTACTTAATGCCTAGATCATTATTCTAATTTTTCTGGGCCTTAATCAATTCATTTTAGAGGACTTACTTTAAAAACGTGTCCATTTCTGTCATTTTTTCGAAAACTAGACATTACAATTCTCCCCCTTTAAGTAAATTTTATCCTTGAAGTTTAAATAACATACCTTATGAGAGGAGCTCTAGATACCTCTTTCTCATCTCTTCTTTTAGCTCCCAGGTAGCTTCTTTGGGAGATAACCCCTTCCAAACCAGTTTCACCATTACAATTCTCCCCCTTTAAGTAAATTTTGTCCTCGAAATTTAAATAACATACCTTATGAGAGGAGCTCTAGATACCTCTTTCTCATCTCTTCTTTTAGCTCCCAGGTAGCTTCTTTAGGAGATAACCCCTTCCAAACCATTTTCACCAATGGTATCATTTTATTCTGTAACTGCTTGAGTCTAACATCTATAATCTGATCTGGTGATACTATATATGATAGATCATCCTATAACTACACATTTTCATATTCTATGACATGTGAGAGATTGGGTTAGTACTTTTTAAGCTGGGACACATAGAACACATTATAAACTTGGCTCAAGATAGGGGGAAGGGCAAGTCTGTAGGCTACAGGTCCTATTTTATCATAAATGTGAAATGGACCTATGTATTTTGGACTAAGCTTTTTACTTTTAGTGGACCAACCTATCCCTGTGACTAGAGATACTCTAACAAAGACATGGTCTCCAACCTTAAACTCAAATGGCCTTTTTCGTCTATCTGCATAGCTTTTTTGTCTACTCTGTGCTGCTAGGGGTTTCTTTCTTATGATCCCAATTTGTCTAGAGGATTGGTCCACTAACTCTTGCCCTATTAGGCTTCTTGCTCTTAGCTTAACCCAACATATCAGAGACCTACACTTCCTCCCATACAATGCCTCATATGGTGTCATCTGAATACTCACATGATAACTATTATTATAGGCAAACTCTGCTAGAGGCAAGTATGTATCCTAATTCTCTTTCATCTCTAATACACATGCCCTCAACATATCCTCTAAGGTTTGGATGATTCTCTCCGTCTGACCATCTATCTGGGGGTGATAGGCTATACTAAATCTCAATCTAGTACCTAGAGCATCTTATAATAATCTCTAGAAGTTCAAAGTGAACCTGGGATCTCTATCTGACACTGCTTCTAGGCACACCATGCAATGTCACTATCTCTCGGATGTACAGTTGAGCTAATTTATTTAGGGTAAGAATGGCTTTCATCACTAAAAAGTGAGCTGACTTTGTTCATCTATGCACTATTACCCATATAGCATTATGCCCCGACAATGTCCTAGGCAAACCCATGACAAAATCCATAGTTATGCTATCTCATTTCTATTCTGAGATATATAAGGGCTGAAGTAACCTAGCTGGCTTCTGGTGCTCTATTTTAACTCTCTAACATACTAAACATCAAGAGACATACTCTGCTATGTCTACTTTCATTCCAAGCTACCAAAACATCTTTTTCAAGTCATGGTACATTTTATTACTACCTAGATGAATAATATATCTACTCTTGTGTGCCTCATCTAGTATTCTTTCTTTAATATTTGCATTTTTAGGCAAAACAACCTATCCCTATACCTCACTATGCCATCCCTTAGACAAATTAAACTTCTGAATGCTACCCTGGGCTATTTGGGATCTAATCTTACTTATGTTTTTTCATCTATTTGTTGCACCTCTCTTATTTGGTCCATCAGGTTATTCTCTATTTAGGTTTCACTCATCAGTAACTTCCCTGAATGCACCTTATATGAGAGATTCATATCCCTAAACCTATCAATCAACTTTTGCTCTTTAATCATCATACATGCCATATGTATGGATTTTCTACTCAGGGCTACCACATTAGCCTTAATGGGATGATATTTTAGTGTCAAATCATAATCTTTCAAAAATTCTAACCATCTCCTCTGTCTCATGTTCAATTCTTTTTGTTCAAATAAATATTTAAGGCTCTTATGGTTGCTATAAATTTCTATGGTTGCCCCATATAAGTAGTGTCTCTATATTTTTAGAGCAAATACCACTGTAGCTAGCTCTAAATCTTATGTGAGGTAATTCTCTTTGTGAGACTTTAACTATCTAGAGGCATAAGCTACCACTCGGTCTTTCTATATAAGCACACATCCTAACCCTTTTTTGGAGGCATCACTATAAACTATAGAAGTCTCTCTAGGGTTAGGAAGTACTAAAACTGGGGCCTTGGTTAACTTATGTTTCAACTTCTAAAAACACTTCTCATATTTCTCATCCCATATAAAAGGCACATTCTTTCTAGTGAGCCTAGTCAGTGGCATCGCTATCTGAAAAAAGCCCTAAATGAACCTTTTGTAATAACCTACTGAAACTAGGAAGCTCGTGATTTTTGTCACTGTCCTAGATCTTTCCACTATAATACTGTCTCTACTTCATGGGGATCTACTGCACCCCTACTTAGGAGATCACATGGCCTAAGAATTGAACTTTAATGAGCCAAAACTCACATTTACTAAGTTTAGCGTATAAATGTCTCTCTCTCAAGGTTTATGGGCTAATCTCAGGTGCTGCTCATGTTCTTCCTTACTCTTTGAATAGATGAGAATATTATCTATGAAAACAACTATAATCTAGGTATGGCCCGAATACTCTATTCATGTAATCCATGAACATTACAGGTACATTTGTTAACCCGAAGAGCATAACTAAAAATTCATAATATCCGTATCTAGTCCTAAATGTTATCTTAAGAATATCCTTAGCCTTAATCTTAAGCTGATGATATCCTGACCTAAAGTCTATCTTAGAGAACACTGATGCTCTTGCTAACTGATTTAGGAGGTCATCCATGCGGGGAAGAGGGTACTTATTCTTATATCTTATTGAGCTCCTTGTAATCTATGCACAATCTAAGGCTCCCATCTTTCTTCTTTACAAATAAGACTGGAGCTCCCCACAGTGAGACCCTGAGTCTAATGAAACCCTTTTCTAAAAGTTCTTTTGTCTGTTTCTTAAGCTCAGCCAGCTCTGTAGGAGCCATTCTATACAAGGCCTTAAACATTGAACCCACCCCAGGTACAATATCTGTAAGAAACTCAACTTCTCTCTTTAGGGGTAATCTACTAATTTCTTTAGGAAATACCTCTAGAAACTCTCTCACTACTAGGATTTCCTCTATACCCTCTTCTACCTCAACCTAAACTGAAAAGAAAACTAGGTATCCCTGACAACCATGCCCTAAAGACCTCTCAGCCTGGGAGGTGGTCATAGTAGATAACTCAGTCCTTATACTAGGTACAGTCTCACATTCAGGTAAAGTAATGCATCTGTGGGAACAATTAAGTGTAGCATTATTTATAGACATCCAGTTCATACCGATAATCAAATCAATATCAATAAAGGGCATACATATCAAATCAAGAGTAGTATAGTAATGATTAAACTGGACCATACAATTCAAACAGGCATGTAAGATAATGGCTTTGTTTCCTATGGGGGTAGATATATGCAAGTCATATGGTAGTGTATACATACTTTGACCCAACCTCCTAGCATAATCATGTGATATGAAAGAGTGGCTAGCACCCGAATTAAATAAAGCAATTACAAAAAAATTATTAATCTTAATAGTACCTTGAATTAGACTCGGAGACTGACTAGCCTCTTGTTATGTCAAAGCAAAGACTCTACCTTGGGCCTGAGTTCTGGGTGCAAAAGCCATCTCCCTCTATTAGGAAAATGGTTAGGGAGCTTATGTGTAGTCCCTAGCCATATGTCTTAGCCTACTGTATTGGTAACATACATTCTGCCCTATGTAACACGGTTTATTCCCATGATTTCTACCATACTAGGGACATACTGTAGGTGCGGAACTACCTCTACTTGACTGAGTTCTTCTTCTCTTGCCTCTTCTATTCCATTGGCTTTTACCATCTCTTTTGCTAGTAACTATGGCCTGTGTCTCTTCTTTAGGTCACTTAGGCTCAGGAAGGGGAGGTCTGGCATTGGAAGTAGGCCGCATCATCTTAAGATGTGCTTTTGTCACTCTACAAATCTCAGCCAAGGTATTAAAGTTCCTAATTCTCTATGGAACTACCTTGTCCCTGATCTCTGGCAATAAACTTTTCTCTAATTTATCTACTCTCTAGCGCTCATCATCATGTCTCTGTAAATATGAGGAATACCTGGAGAGCTTAACAAATTTGGCCATGTACTAGTTTACGGACATTCCCTCAACTTACCTTAGGAGTATAAACTTTGACTCCTTCTTGTCTCGAATGGCACTGGGGAAATACTGTTCATAAAAGGCCTGTAAAAATGTATCCTAGTTAATCGGGAGGTTCCTTGACTTGATAATAGGTTCAGTGCTCCTCCACCAATAGTCCGCTTCTTTCTCTAACTAGAATATGGCCATCATGGCCTTCTGCTCAGAGGTACACTCTATCACCTAGAATATCTTCTCTAGCTGTTGTCACACCTACACTTTGCATACGCTATAACTTACTATAAGGAAGGATCTTGTACTACTAACAAAAGACCTTGTTGACAAAGTCTTAAGTTTTACAAAGCAAAATCCGAGATCCTATCGACAAGGTATTTAAGTCCATAGTGTAAAGTCCAAGATCTTGTCAAAAACTTCATTTTTGATGCTCAGACATCCAATGTATTTAAGAATGAATGTCTGGAATGACTGACCAATACATGTCGTGGAAGTCTTCCACTGCTGAATGAGTTGCTCAAAGCCTCTTGGGCTTCGGCTGTTCCCTTGCCCTCGAGCTGGTCATCTAAATAAGAAATTTTTCGAATATAGTTTTTTGGGCTAACAGATCCTAGACCTAGGAGATTTGTACTGACCTATCTAGAGAGTTTCTAACACTAACCCAAGTATGTCCTATCATCTTTTCATGTAAAGATAATAATCAAAATTTACTTTCATGTAACGTTAAACACTTCTGTTAAATGTAATCGTTAGGTCCTATGGAAAGTTTCTCATGTACTATATTCATATAAATCAAAAGAGAGATTAACACTACAATGTTACATCCTCACTGGAGTCAAACTTTACATTCAACACTTGTTCAAAGGATTCATAAGACCAATTATAGTCAGTATGTAACCTATTAGTCGGTTTGTCCGTTCTTTATTTGTCTGGCTCCATTTATAGCATAGTTAATACCTATAAAATGGTCAGTTTATAATGAGATAAAATCCCAGTAGCTAACAATGTACTCAAGAAACACACATACAGATAGCACAAATTACTATCCAGGATACATTTGATGCATACTTCGGTGTCGAAGCATGCAATATCTAAGTAGCAACATATTCTCATTCATTAGGCTAGGTAGCAACATATTCTCATTTGTTAGGCTACCATGCTTCGGTTATTGGCCAATAACAGCAATCTAGTACTCATAAAGAGTCATCTTAGTAGATATACATGCAACCAAACACCGCATAGGGACTTCAGGAATTCATCTAGTGCATTAACATATATAGCAAAATGAGTATAGTGTTAACTACCTATTTCATCACCGTCGTTTTGTCACATTATTCCTCAATTCTTGTTGTCCCAATTGCCTTCCTAAATTTCAATCATGCATTGCCTTAATTAAGAATGAGTCATGGTTAATATTTACATTGCAATTAAAGTACTAATCCCCCCGTACGAAATTCCTAAACCCCTTTCATTAGTTGACGATTGGAATTCGTAATTGTAAACAATCACGTCTTTGTTTCTTTTCCTTCTTGTTAATTACTTACTATTTAAGTTATTCGTGTGTGGTCCAGTGCTTTGAAGTTAAGTTCTTCGTCCTTATTTTCAAGCTTGATTCTCTAATTTATCATCCAAATTCACACTGCAATAGCGAAAAACAAAAACTACCATAGTCTCAATTTAACTACATTTTCGGACCTATTTTTGTGAAATTTCTTTCCTCCACTAAATGACCTCCAAAAATAATAAAAATTGGTATAGTGATCCCTTATTATGTTAATTGTAAGCCACTAAAAACATTTTTCAAGAATTCCCAAGGATAGCCCCTGAACTCCTACTGTTTTGGTCACTACCTCAGTTGACCTCGCTGTACACTGCCCTTGCTGTTTCTGGCTTTGTTATCCTACCAAATGAGCCCAGAAAATTATAATACTTTGTAGAACTAAATTTATACGTCTTAGCTATCTCCCCACCAAATTTCATGCACTAATTCCTTCTTTTACCCATTTAACAAAATTCTTTATGAAATCAGCCCTAAGCTGCCCCGTCCAGAAGCTAAATTGAATTAGTGGGTTGTTTCTTTGATCTACCTTGTTCCAAAAATTCTATAATTTTCCAGATTTCAAGTATAAGGAATGGAGAACATGTTATACAAATTTTGGCTTCAAAATCCTTTTCTAACTAATTCTACAAAGGCAAAATATCCCAGTCCAGAACAAGGAAGCAACTTAGAACTTACCTTTTATGGAGTCCTTGTACTTTGGTTTATCTCTTCATTTTTCCTCTTCTATGGCTGTCCGAGTTTTCTTCTCCCTTCTTACCACTACTTCTCTTGGCCAAAAGTGAAGCTAAGGTGAAAAAGGTATTTGCAATGCCATCACATGCTCCCTAAACTGAGACAATTAAATGGAAGTGGATATAGTTTATCAATTTTTATCTTTTCACTGGTTAGTGGCATTGTAGGTGTCATCCTCTCCATATCCTTCCCACATTACATCTTTAATGACATTATATAATTTCCTATGGCTGGAAGGTTTGAGCCACAACTAACACCATTTGAATATATATATATATGTGTGTGTGTGTGTGTGTGTGTGTGTAGGTGGGTGAATAGTGCAAGCATGAGGTGTCTTATTTGTGCTTTTCTTCTTTTCCATTCTTGTTTGGTGCAAGCCAGGTGGCAGCACATATATTTACTCTTCCATCTCATTTAAGCATGAGGTGTAGCTGACCTTTAATTCCCATGGCTAGAAAGGTGAAAATAATGGCTAAATGTTATTTACCTACACATGTATATAACTGGGGCGGTGGAAGCATGACGTGTCTCGTTTTTGTGCTGGATTTTGATTCTTTCCCATTCTTATTTGGTGCAACTAGGTGGCAGCATTCTACATCTATATTTTACTCCCCTCTAATGCATATATTGCATACGGTACCTACTCCCATGGCAATTCGGATTGTGAGCAAGATTAGAGTATAATTTATGGACACATATACATATAGTGTAAGCATGAGGTGTAAGGGTTTTTATTCTTAATTATTCTCCTCCACTTACTTATCCACCGAGTAGGATAGGTGTCCCCATTTTGGATCATATAAGCTATTCCTTTACATGCACTTTCCTTGCTAATTCCCTCGGCCAAAGGTAACACCAAATGCCATACTTATATATGCTAAAGTGTAAACATAATAGTTAGATGCATGGGGTTTATTTATTTAGGAATTTCATTAGTTCTCCCCGGTTGCTTGCTAGGTGTCTAGATTGCTTCACTTCACGTGAAAGAGGGGGTTCTTAGCCAACGGGGACTGGCCGCCCAATTGGGCACTGGTTCCTCAAACCGCTAGTGCACTTGAAGCAAAGCATGCAATTACGCCTCCCCTTTGAGTAAGCTCCAGTGTCTTGCTCTTACAGTTTGTAAAGAATCTTAGTCTACACCGGTCACCGACCTCCTCGTTCATAGGCGTTTTGGGCTGTGGGGTGTATGTATCGATGCCTTTCTTTTACAAGAGACAAGAGGAGCCTCGAAGAGCGGAAAAAAGACCACTAATTATATATTTGATTCAATAAGGACTTCACCTTATCTAACTAAGAGAAGCAAATTCACCATTATAGGCAGAAAGGTAGCCTTTCAAGTGATCCCCTTTGTTTGATTGAATATTTTATTCATCACCCTTTATATAACCAATAAGTCCATGTAATCTATGCCAATTCCCACAACTAAACATAATTCCAACTAACCAAGTGAATGCTTATACTCTTATGTGGTGATGGTGTCAAATGGGTGTACTTCAAATAATTAAAATCCCTTCCTTCCATTCCCCATTTGGTGTTAAATAATATGGCAGCCTATTGGTGGTTCTTTCCCATCTAATACCATATATAAAACTATAACTTTTCTATGGCTAATAAGATGTGCCCATTTACTAAGTACTACATATATACATGGTACGATTGTGAGGTGCAAGTGTTCTATTCACCTTAATCCTCCTCCTTCCATGCTATTTGACTGAGTTAGCTCTTTAATTAATGTGGGTTACGTTAGTAGATATGAAAAGTTCAAAATGTGATAGTCGTATAATACAGGCCTCGACTTTCTCTATGTTCAACTCACCATCAAAGGTAGGAGGCCCGAACTTCCTGAACTATGTAATAGTCTGCCTGATAGAGGGCTGCTCTGGGGCTGAAGGTGTCTAAACTGGTGGAGTCTGAGTAACTTGCTATATCTGTATGTGTGGCTGTGGATTGGGATGAGTCTATAACACTATCATTTCTAGCTCATATCTATTATCATTTACAAGTTCATGTAATATGTTCCATGAAGGAAGTAAGAAATTCCATTAAAAATAATTCATTTTCTTATGTTGCATCATATGTAAAAATTCCATTCGGTGTCACGTAGAACGTGTGAGCTCATAACATATATTCTCATATTTAATTACATGAATACAACTCATTTGCATCATAAAATGTGGCTCAAAACTCAAGAAAACCGAAATGAGGTATAAAATATGGGTATTGATTTTTGGACAGATTTTTCCTTTTTTCTGTCCAAATTTTGGAAAATCATAACTAATTCTAAACAAATAAAAAAACATGTATTATTGATCATTTTGTAAAGCTACGGATGTATAATTCACACCAAAAATATGTCTAGACTATAACATCTATCACAAAGGACATTTGACATCCGAAATGGTCTAGAGGTCAGACTGCATTTTAGAACTGTCACAGAATTTTGTAGCAAACTTTGAAAATGTCCAATTAATTCCACAACAATCCAATCCATGCAAATGATACCAATATGAAAAGATTTAGATGTTAGCTAGAGAGGAAAAATTAAAAAATATCTCCAGACCAATTCATTATGCCCAAGCCTTAGAATTTAATAGAACAGTAACTCAAGTCGGGCAAAACTCCTGATACTGGATAGAATGTTCAAAAATTCATATCTCCCTCTCTAGACCTTCAATTGAGGTGCTTCTAGTTGACACGAGTCACTATGAATGTATAGTTTCTCTGTATAAAATTTCATGACAATTGGACATCATCTGGGCCTTGTGTGACGGAATTCATTTTTGGACCAAATGAATAGTGCAGTAGACCAAAACCAAAAAAGTTGCCAACTTTGAAAAATTCTCAAATATTCTGTAGACCTCTAAAAATTATGATCTTTAGCTTCTTAAAAATCTCTTAATGAGACCTAACTACATGCCAAATCTCAGACCAAGAATAACTCATTTGGATAAAAAGTGATATAGGGTTTCATTATAGTCATTTTTAGCTCCATATGTGATACCAAAATTGCCAAATGGCTTCCCTTTGGTTTTGGCACCTTTTGGGAAAGTCTAAAATCACACTTAGGACTTGTGTGAGCTGCCCAAATGGTCCCAAACCTCATGTGTCTCATTTTGGCCTTTTCATCCACACTTATACACATTTACATCAAACTTCCAAAATGCATACTTTGGCATTACATACCCAAATTCTATTCTAGGGTTCATACATCATATCCATACATTTATACATTACATAATATCATAATTACACATGTCTAAGGGGTCATAGACCATATACATCAAAGGGTTACATCAATTGACACAAATATAGCCTTAAAGTGGTAAAACTCAAGCACTTGATTGTCAAACACTTTCCTTCAAGGTGGTTGGCTTCCATTACCTTGTCCACTTGGTCTACCTAGCATTTTAGGTCATTGGAGAGGAGGGAATGATATTCAAAGAATCCTAATAGCTCATCTCCCATTCAATCATACCTAATATATGCAAAGCAAGCCTAAAAAATGCATGCATGGATAAAATAGAAGTCATGGACATTTAAGAAGCAAGCTTGGCATGTGGACAGATCACACAAGACATTCAAGAGCTCACCAA